>CM034147.1:721028203-721628203 GCA_019776745.2 Taxus chinensis | reverse complement strand
TTAATTTTAGCATACAAAAATCCTTGTATAGATATAAACAACTGAAAACTAAGATTGATATGATATAAAAAATTGGTACTCAGCTTGTTCCTTAGTAAGAGAAAATGAAAGGATTGCTTTTTCCCACAGTAAAATAAATCTTCTATTTACTAGCGTTAGCTTCCAAAATCCATAAAAATATGGAGGAATTTCAATTAGCTTCCTCTGAAAAACTGATTTCCTTTCGCATATAATTCTGTGGGATTGTCAAAATTCACAAAGAACGATCTCAAACAGCAAAAAAATCAGCAATAACATATATACAATTACAAACCAAAAAAAAATCTCTTCCGGAAGATTGTAGTTTCTAATTTTAATTTGTAAAAAATCAAACAAATAATAATAAAAAACAATTACAAATTAAAATGAATAGAAAAAGCTAAACAAAAAATCAAATAAAACTAAAAAAAGAAATATACTTTTGTTTCATAATATTAATAAGATAGTAAGATTCTATTATTTTTATTTTCAATATATTTCAAAATTTCTATTTTTATTTATATTATATTTTTCATGAATTTCAATATATATATATATATATATACATGATATTTAATTTACTTACTTTCTTAATTATGATAGATAAAATACACACACATTGACGGTTAAATTTCTAATATACGTGTCATTTTAACATTTAAATTATAATTTTTCCTGTCAATTATGACGGCCATATTTTAAAAGTACCTGTATTTTGACATCTAAAATGACTAAAAACGTTTAAACGCCTTGCAAAATCCAACGCTGCCTAAAACTATAACCACGGGTTGCGAGAATGTTTTGGAATCCCATTGCTTCCTGCATTCAATGATGGTAGTCACAACTAGGTTCCAGTGAAAATAAAATTAACTCTAAGCTACATAGACATTATTTTTAATGCGGCCATAAAGTGCTTGAGAAATTTAGGAGAAGCATACCTGAGCATGAAGATATTGAGGGCGCCACAGTCGACGAGGAGTGCTCAATTCATCTGCCATTTCCCTTCCTAAATCATGGATATGATCATGCATTCCTAATAAAGGAATGTTTCCTGAGTCAGATCCATGCCAGTAAGTCCTTCCCACGTGAACTTTAATAAGACATTTATCTTTCAAAGTCTGGATTGTGTGCTCAGGGCTCCATCCTGATCTTTCCCATATTCTTATAGCCATACAAATGGATTTGTTGACTAAGAAGCATACAATGTCCATAAATATCTGCTTTTTCTCACTGTCGAGGGCATCAATGCTTATTTTAAACCTCTGTTTTATATCGTGGGGAGGAGTTTTCCTCACTGTATCCAACTCTAATTTCCAATAGCACCGGCTATAGCTGCCAAAGACATGTCCACCCAACACCTGCAGAGACAGAGGAAAACCTCCACATTTTGTCACCAACATTCAGACTAAATCTTCATATTCACGGGTGGGATATTGGTTATGGAAGGCGTGCCAACAAAAGAGCTCTGTGCTATGATTGGCATTCATTTCCTTCATCTTATAACGAAGAGAGATACATGTTCTTATCAGAACCCTCTTATCATGAGTTGTCACGATAATCAAACTACCAAAATTATTTTGCACAATATCCTTGACGAGGAAAGCATTCAGTTGATCCACGTGATCTATGTCATCTATAAAAATTAGAAACTTCAAAAAAGGGACACTTCTTAGACGAGATCTGAGATAGCTAGATCCTTCATATATGCTATGAAATGTGCAATCTTCATTGACCAGATCCTTAAGAAGCTTACATTGCAAAGATATCAAATGAATATTTACAGATGCTTCCCCCACGTCGAACAGAAAACATGATGCCTTGTATTTTGAATGCTTGCGGTTAAACAATTCTCTCGCTAGAGTGGTCTTTCGAGACACACCCAACCCATATATGCCAATGATATTTTCTTTCCTTTCCATATTCTTGAGGCAGCTTCCTTCAAAATCTTTCACTAGGTCATTAATTCCAACATAGTTCTTCGCAGTTTCTAAAACTCTTCTTTTTCCCACCTCCTTCAAAATATTTCACTAGGTCATTAATTCCAACAGAATTCTTCGCAGTTTCTAAAACTCTTGTGTAATGCCATGTGCTACGTTACACCTGTTCATCCTTCGGCGATCGAGTGCTAAGCATGGAACGTCATTGTGCCTTCATCGATCATTGGTGGGCTTCACCTTGGTCACAGGGAAAACTCAATCATCTCCCTCTTCATCGTGTTGCTGGTGTCATGTTGTTGTTGTCATTACTGGCCCTTGCAACGCCTGTTACGATTTGCTTGTTAAAGGAAATTCATGTTCTCTTTTACCGTACTTGTTTGTCGACCCTTATTAATAGGATTAATAATAATTATTATTATTATTAGGTTATAAAATAATAATAATAGTATTATTATTTTAGTTGTCGAATAACAATTATGATTATTATTATTTATTTGTTTATTGTGTCGATTTTAGGAATATTATTAATTACCTGTAAGTTACCTTGGTTATTTATTTATTTTTTTAACGGCCGCTCTTGAAGACTGAGCCCTGATTCATGCATGAGGAGGACCTTGTTCATGGGTGATGCCTCTACTTAGGAAGTGGTGTTTGTTCTTAGCGTTTAACATTTTTTCTTGTGGCCATCCAGATCTCTTTGTGTGCGATGAATACGTACTTTCTTTTGTGGTTAGTGTTTTGGTTGTATGGTGGCATCCACCCACCCCAGCTAAATTTTGTTACCCTTGCTGGCTACGTACACTTGTTTCCCTTTTGTTGAAAGACCTGGCCTTTATTTATGCATGGAGGAAGAGCACTTACCACTCATTCTTCTTTTAGGCAAGACGTGTTGGTCTTTCCTTTGGTTTGAATGCCAAGTGGGGGGGGGGGGGGCATTTGGCCACTAGTCTTTTCCAGCAACCCTTCAACCACTTCAGACCTATAACTTTTATGACCTGCTCTACTTCCTTTGACTTCCTGATGCCTTTGTCTACCGTGTCTTGGGGGAAGGAAACCCCTGATTTGGGGAGTCTTTTGATTGGTTTTAGACTAGTTTTTCTTGAGCATTCTTCCCTGGGCGCGTGGGCTCCTCTGGAGACTGGTCGCTAAACTTTAATGGAGTTTCCTTCCAATTCTACCTTTTTGACATGCGCTGGGAGGATGTTGGCTACGTTGTGGAGTCTGGGTGTGCACCAGCTGCAAGCTAGTGTAGCAGGCATGTTTTTTGGGTGCTGCGAGGTGTGTGCTAGTCGGAGAGACTCAGCAACGGCCTGTAATAGGTTTTAGCCAGGCGGTAGGAGTGTTATAGGTTGGTTGAAGCTTTTTGAGCACCTCCAACAAGAAGGTTGTCCAACACTGTTGTTTTCTGTTCAATATTGAATGCATCCTCAAATTCGGGATTCTCCTTCAAGTATTTTTTTTATAAAAATCGACTATGTGACAGTGAGAGTATTACCAGGAGACCTGATGAAATTTATTACTAAGATTCTCTATTGATTTCTTACTTGTTTTACGTTGTAACTCATGGACGAGTATCTCATAGAGGTGGATCTGTTTAGTGTAGTGGGTTGTGTTGTTGAGATGTTGAGAATGATCATCATGTTTGCTTCTGTTGGATCTGTTTAGTGAGTGGATTGTACAGGTTGAGCCAAAGTTTCATGAAGATGCTGACAAGTTAAAGATATTAGTTCCTTTTGAGGAATGCATTCATATAAAATATAGTAATGCTAAAGTGTTAAAGGTCCCTGAATATATTCTTCTCACACACATTGGAAACAACTTCAATGTTCTTGTAGATCCAACTTCCCTTTTTGAAGGAGTGCATTACTTTGAAGTCTATGGTATAGATTGCAAGGCCCCATTGCATGGTCCTCTATTTAGAGTACCTGTGACAATAATAAAACCTATATCCTTAAAAATGAATCCTCCAGCAACTAACTTTTTAAGGGTTTTCCTTTTTAGCAGGTCACATTGAGCAGAGATTTATTGAAGTTCCAACTGGTTCTACATGGGTGGAGGCTACCATGCGAGTCTTCTTGGTTTTGACACCATCCTCGACGTTTTTTTTTATTAACTTTCTTCAGATTTTATCTAAAAGTTGATCTCTTCAGTGGGAGAGTGTTGTAACATTCTTGTCTCCATCATTGAAAAGCTTCAGCATTAGAGTTGAAAGTGGTCGAATAGTGGAAATAACTATAGCTCAGTTCTGGTCTAGTGGAAATGGTAGTCATGCTACAACGCTTGTAGATTTGGAGGTCGAATTCCATGGAATTAGTGAAAATAAGGAAGAGATTCTTCTTTCTGGTTCTGATGCACCTACCAAGATTGATGTGAAGGCCTTATCAACTGAGACACTTGCTCCTGTTGAATTTTTGACAAAAGTCAGAGTTCTATATCGGCCTGTCAAATCAGTTCTTCTTCCCCTCCCTACAACATTGGACAGATTTCCATCTGGGACACAAATATATGGGTTGACATTGACATACAAGTTTACTGTGGCTGAGGCATGCGACGTGTTAGCACATGTGCCACTGCTTAATAACCACATTTATGATACACAGTTTGAATCACAATTTTTATGCTGGCCCGTGCGGAGTCTGTACGACCTGTTGAAGCTGGAGAAATAGGCAAGATATTTCTACACCTTTCTACTGTTATTTTATTTAAAATTATTGTGAAATCGAACCAATTTACCTTGCATTGAATTGTCAGTTGGATGTCATGATGGGAGACTTTCCCTTTCTGCTTGTTTCCTCTTGTTTTAGCTTTTATCGTTGACAGTATGTGGTTCGAAGGAATGCATGTGCCCTCCCCTCTGAATGTTATGTTTCTCTTGCTCGAATGATAGACCTTCGTATGTTTGTTTATGTATTAATTCTTCTCTGCGATTGAGTTACAAGTCATTATGTTGATCTAGTATTTTCGATATTATGGAGGTAAGTTACAATAACTAAGAAGCTCCTCCCTAGCACCCATGTTGTCTTTTGACATTTTTTTCTATTAGCCCCTTTGCGAGTCCCTTTGATAACCTTTTGGCATCGAGAAAGAAAGGTTGTAGGATTGTGTGAGCAATGCGTGGGCTAGCCAGCTTAGAGTTTTGGTACTAAAACTGGTAGAATGAAAAGGTTTGTGTGCAATGTGTTTTGCTGTCTCACGTGTTTAGACTCTTATACTACTTCTTTCATCTTGTTTCTAGGCTTTTAAGGCCATCCTCAAGAAGTACCTTGACCATCCCTATCAACTTGAACCATAACTAGCTTTTCGGATCAACTAAGCTAGAGGTATCATTGTGCGAATCCAGTACCTCGTTGACACTAGAATAGTTTGGTCTAATCCCCCTCTCTGAATTATTGCTGATGGCGCTCTTCTATTTTTCCGAACTTGCATTATTTTCTCCCTTGTAATGTTAGTGCTATTAATTAATATTGGTCGGTTTTTATGTACGTAATTACCGTAATAGTTTGTGATGGAAATTTCCTTCAATGTGATTAATCTTCGGGAAAAACTCAGCTTTCATTTGATAATCTTATGGATTCATAGCAGAAGGTTTGTTTTGATAATGTCACTTAGAAATTATGTTTGTATCTATTTGTGCGACGGTTGACTGTGTTACCAAGGGTTGCCGTAAAATATGGTTGTTTTGGGATATGGGTAATTTATTTTAAATTAACCAAACATTAGTATTGTAGTGGAGGTTTGCAAATCTTTAGTGTTATAAATTTTTTTTGATGACATTATTGTATACTCTTGTTGGATGGAACCCCCTTCTTCTCTCGTGTGTTTGCTACTAGCCTGTAAGACTTTGACCCTTCTTGGATGATTGGAAAATCTTTGTAGTTAATGGTCAAAACTAGTACTCTTGGCTTCGCTTCGAAACTTATGTTGTATGTATACTCTAATTGATTTCCGGTTTGAAACTCAATTATACATGGCCTTTTGTGTTAATTTCTGAAACCCGTGGTTCCCCTTTCTTGGGCCGATCAACTCTTGTTCTTTTAGAAATATATTATTTTAGTCTATGCGTTTGGTACCTTTGCTAAATTTTCTAGATGGTTTGTTTATATATCAAATCTCAATCTTGTAATTATTGTTAATTACTTACTTGATGGGAATTCTGTGCTTTTCTAGATTGTTATTTTCTCCTTATAGGGCCAAGGGCCATTCTCATATGATTGTTACTTTCGTTTCTTTTTCTCCTAACTGAAGTACAAGGTCTTCTCCTTCTTTGATTGGCATGATGGAGACTTTTTATAACTTGAAGTGTTGATAGTGTTTAAAGGTCTGACCAAATTCTTGTAATAAAGTGCTTCTTTTCATGATATTGATAGATAACAGTTATGGTGGGTTTGTGTAGCCTTATCTTGCTCAGTTCTCATGAACTGACTCTTGTAGAAAATTTGCTGCAGATGGATTTTGTGTGTAGATGAGGGATATATTTGTAGACTTTTGTCATCAACCTCAGTTGAGAAGTTCCTTGCTCGAAACCTTTTTATGTTGTTCAACTATTGTTAACGTCCAGTGGAAAGTTTAAAAGAGGATTAATGTCTTAGTATAAAGTATTGTGGACTTTGTCATCTGAACTTTGGAAACCTTGTATTGTTTGACCATCATTGAAATTATAAGAAAATTTGGTTATTGTTGTTGAGTGACTTTGTTGAAGTATCAGTATTTTAAGAATTGATGTAATCTTGTTTTGTTCTTGTAAATGAGTGTTGCTACAACCTTGCCTTGAGAATAAATTTTGAGTTAAACCTTGATATGACTTAGTAATAAAGTGTCATAAGTAAACTAACATGGGATTGTTTAATACTTCTGGAAGTTAAGTTAAAAGTTGTATTCAAATAAAGTAACGTAGGGGTCACCAACTTGAGAGCAAGTAATTCTTTAAGTAATCAAGGGCAAGACTATCATTGCAAGTAAACTTTATAACATGATAACCCTAGCTCCTCTAGTGAACATTATTCCTTTTATGGTGAAATTTGTAAAATGACCCTAAGGTGAAATGAACTGTTAGTTGTTTGAAGATGATAAGATTTAATAAGCCAGAGAAAACAAATTGGAAACCTCACCATCTTTCTCACCGCCTTTTGGAAAGTAAATTTTTACTCCTTGTTAATACTCATTTAGTAAAGCCTAAGTAAAATATTTAATAATTCTGGTTAAGTCCTCAAGTCTTCAATTAAATCTTGGTAATAACTTAATGAGGTCTTGAAGATGTTTTCAACTCAACCTTCTCCCTCTAACCTTTTTCCCAAGGTGCTTTGTCTTTCTTCTCTTAAGTATGTTGAACGCAAACCCATGTTGTCATATGGGGCATGAACAAGTCCTAGTAGCGTAAGTGTTAATAGATGGCCTTGTGGAATTAAATTACCCCCTTTCTCTAAATAAACGAATTAAGCAAATAAATGTCATAATAGAGAAGATTTAAGGATAATTACTCAGTGAAAAAGGAATAAACTTAGCTTGGTAAGATGAATTGTTTGAATCATATCTTGAGTCTCCTTGAAAACGTAAGCTAAGAATTGCAAGATGTCTTATTAAAATAAATAACCCTCAAGA
This sequence comes from Taxus chinensis, assembly GCA_019776745.2. NCBI lineage: Eukaryota > Viridiplantae > Streptophyta > Pinopsida > Cupressales > Taxaceae > Taxus > Taxus chinensis. Next base: position 721,620,650 of record CM034147.1, on the reverse strand, counting down.
ATATCTCATTGTGGTTGGCCCTAACTGTAAGTGTGTTTTGTGGTTGGACTTCTATGTTGTCTTGTCTAAAAGAAAAGTAAATTGTCCTTGAAAGGTGTGAACGTTTCCATGCTGCCTTTAGGGCCATCCTTGTATCAAGTTGTTCATAGTGTTAGTTGTATCCTTGGTGACGACATGTTGCGTCATGTTATGTGTCAAGCAAGTCAAAAAAAAAAAGGTATCCTGTATTTCACCGTGTTGTTCGTGTGTGGAATTTTTGGGTCGTTACACTTGGTATCCCACAGCATAGGTTCATACTTTTGAACCTATGGGCCGGATTGGTGTTGTATGGTGATGTTACATGATGGTGGTTGTGTTACATGATGTTACTACATGATGATACTGCATGATGATGATGATGTTGCATGATGGTGGTTTATATTGGAAGAGTAATGTGCTTTAAGCGTGATGTGATCCATGTCGTAATTGTGATAATGTGAACGCACATGATGTGTTTGTCACCTTGTGTAAATGTTTGTGATCATGTTGATATGTTGGGGATGGGAGTATTCTCTCTCCTTCTTGTGGATTCTATGAAGAGTTCACGTGTGAATTACTGTTTGTGATGTGGGAAAAGAATTATAATGTGGATGACGTAGTGTTGGAGCATTGTGACATATTATGCTATGTAGGTGTATCAATGTGTTGTATGACTAGATTGATGTTAAAAGAGATGAGTTGTATCATGATGTTTTTACCATGTTCTGAAGAAATGTGTGTACCACCTTGTTGTGTAGTAATGGATGTTATGTTGTGACATACTATGTTCATCGTATGTATGATGTCGTGTAAATATGTAATGCTTCATGTTGTGATTTGGGGTCATACAAGTGAGTGTATGAACCCTATCGTATGGTGATTGCACTTTGGGTGCAGAAAGTGGTAAAGTGATGTGTTACACCTAGTGAATGTATGATCGTGATCTACCCTGTATATGTACCATATGTAAGATGTTATGGTAGTTATGTGTGTGCCAACATTATGTTAGTGATGTTGTTGTATGTTATGTTGTGAACCTTACGCTAACCGACCCTAAAGGGTAATCGGTAGAAGTGTATGTTGAGAGTGAGGAATGGTGTACCATGGGTCAATAACTCGAGCCGAAACTTTGGTTTAGTAGATAACATGTGAATCTTTCCTCTCTCCCTATGTGGTTGTATGTATGCAACCTAAGTGCAACTATGACTATGTTTAGCCTTGTCGAAGTGGGTGGCGGGATGATTCAGATGGAGGTGATGAAAGTTGTATTATTGGTACATATTTTGCGAGCTAGAGGCTTGATGTTCCGAGTGCTAGCAACTCGTTGAGTACCCCTTTGGTGGCTAGATAAGGCCACACAGTTATCATAATGTGACATTATCTATAAGTTGATTTTATTCGTAAATTGAGCTTTTTACTTTATTTACTGTAAGGACCAACAGCTTTTCTTGATTGCCATGCTTTACAATTTTGGGCATTTCCTTGGTTTTGGCACTAACATGTGGATTTTGATACTAACTATGGCTATTTGGCCATTTATTTTACTTGGTTTTAGATCTTCTTTTAAATTTTAAGATTTTACCGCCTTGCCCAAGGCTTGTACTCTGCCACTTGGCACTTTGATTGGATTGTTATGCTGGTTCTATTGTTGTGATGTGTGGAATAGGGTCATGGGATGCACCATGAAATGGTTGGACCTATGGACCCGCTTCATTGTATAGTGGTACGCCCCAAGGAGTTACAGATAACTAGCGGGTTGTTGAACCACATGTTATTATGTCACTTGGGTTAGGAGTGTTCGAACTCTATGTGTGAATTGGACCATAGGGTCAACCGGCCTCCTTGAGGGAGGCATAAGAGACTTGAGGGAGGCATAAGAGTTTGAGGGAGGCATAAGAGACTTGAGGGAGGCATAAGAGTTTGAGGGAGGCATATGAGACTTGAGGGAGTCATAACAGTTTGAGGGAGGCATAAGAGACTTGAGGGAGGCATAAGAGTTTGAGGGAGGCATATACGCATTTTTCAATAAAAATGGCTTATGATATTTGTCTGTATGGTTGATGTTTCGGGATATATGTTGAGTTATTGTGATGTTTTGGTAGTGGTATTTTGATGTATGTGTTACTCATGTCAGATGGATATGTGTTGTGATGTATGTGGATATGGTATTGATTCCCTTGTGGACACTATGTACCTGTAGCATTTTGATTGGAGTTATGTGAAATTTTCATCTATGCAAATTGAGGAAATGTCTGGTGGATTGTAGTACTCTTTTGTTTGAGTATTTTGTATGTCAGTCATTGATGTGTGACGAGTACTATGTTATGTGGACTGTGCCTATTCTATTCCGTATTTGAGTAACCTTTTGTGGTGTAATACAATCATGAAGTATATACTTGTGTGCTTGTGAATCTGTAGTGTCTTTTGAACCTGATAGGGTGTTGTGTTAGCAGTTCTTGTTGGGCACCCACAATAAGGAATAAACCAAAACTCTTCAAGGATGAATTTTTTAAAAGAAATTAAACTAAGAATAATGCTAATGGAAAGAGACTAATGAAATAATAAATAAGAGAGAACTAACCAATCTTCACAGAACCTTGAAAGTTAAAATTTCTACCAAATGTTCCTAAGGCTACCCTGTGGCCGTGTTTTAATCGACTAAAATGTTAAACCATAGGGTGTACTTTCTCCTTTACCTATTCTTGGTTGCGAACCATGTCTTTTCCATTGTGTTATGTCGCATCGAGGACGATGCTTTCTTCAGGGGAGGAGAAGGTAATGCTCTATTCTACGTTACACCTGTTCATCCTTCGGCGATCGAGTGCTAAGCATGGAACGTCATTGTGCCTTCGTCGATCATTGGTGGGCTTCACCTTGGTCACAGGGAATACTCAATCATCTCCCTCTTCATCGTGTTGTTGGTGTCATGTTGTTGTTGTCGTTACTGGCCCTTGCAATGCCTAAAAAATTACGATTTCCTTAAATTAAAGGAAAATCATGTTCTCATTTACCGTACTTGTTTGTCGGCCCTTATTAATAGGATTAATAATTATTATTATTATTAGGTTATAAAATAATAATAATAGTATTATTATTTTAGTTGTCGAATAAAAATTACTATTATTATTATTTATTTATTTATTGTGTCGATTTCAGGAATATTATTAATTACCTGTAAGTTACCTTGGTTATTTATTTATTTTTTAACGGCCGCTCTCGAAGACTGAGCCCCGATTCACGCATGAGGAGGACCTTGTTCATGGGTGATGCCATTTGCTTAGGAAGTGGTGTTCTTTCTTAGCGTTTAACATTTTTTCTTGTGGCCGTCTGGATCTCTTTGTGTGTGGTGTATACATACTTTCCTTTTCAGTTAGTGTTTTGGTTGTATGGGGGCATCCACCCCACCCCAACTAAATTTTGTTTACCCTTTCTGGCCGCGTACCCTTGTTTCCCTTTTGTTGAAAAGACCTGGCTTTTAATTAGGCGTGGAGGAAGAGCACTTACCACTCATTCTTCTTTTAGGCAAGGCGTGTTGGTCTTTCCTTTGGTTTGAATGCCAAGTGAGGGGAAGTTGGCCGCCTAGTCTCTTCTAGCAACCTTTCAACCACTTCAGACCTGTCATCTTTTATGACCTGCTCTACTGTTTTTTTTTACTTCCTCGATGCCTTTGTCTGCCGTGTCTTGGGGGAAGGAAACCCCTGTTTTGGAGAGTCTTTTGATTGGTTTTAGACTGGTTTTGCTCGAGCATTCTTCCCTGGCCGCGTGGGCTCCTCTAGAGACTGGTCGCTACACTTTAATGGAGTTTCCTTTCAAGTCTACCTTTTTGACACGCGCTGGGAGGATGTTGGCTAGGTTGTGGAGTCTGGGTGTGCGCCAGCTGCAAGCTAGTGTAGCAGGCGTGTTTTTTGGGTGCTGCGAGGTGTGTGCTGGTCGGAGAGCCTAAGCAACGGCCTGCAATAGGTTTTAGCCAGGCGACAGGAGTGTTACAGGTTGGTTGAAGCTTTTTGAGCAGCCTCCAACAAGCAGGTTGTCCAACTCTGTTGTTGTCTATTCAGTATTGAATGCATCCTCAAATTCGGGATTCTCCTTCAAGTATTTTTTTTTATAAAAATCGACTATGTGACAGTGAGAGTATTACCAGGAGACCTGATGAAATTTATTACTAAGATTCTCTATTGATTTCTTACTTGTTTTACGTTGTAACTCATGGACGAGTATCTCATAGAGGCGGATCTGTTTAGTGTAGTGGGTTGTGTTGTTGAGATACTGAGAATGATCAGTGTGTTTGCTTCTGTTGGATCTGTTTAGTGAGTGGATTGTACAGGTTGAGCCAAAGTTTCATGAAGATGTTGACAAGTTAAAGATATAAGTTCCTTTTTGAGAAATGCATTCATATAAAATCTAGTAATGCTAAATTGGGTAAAGGTCCCTGAATATATTCTTCTCACACACAGTGGAAACAACTTCAATGTTCTTGTAGATCCAACTTCCCTTTCTGAAGGAGTGGATTACTTTGAATTCTACGGTATAGATTGCAGGGCCCCCATTGCATGGTCCTCTATTTATAGTACCTGTGACAATAATAAAACCTATATCCTTAAAAATGAATCCTCCAACAACTACTTTTTCAGGGTTGTCATTTTTGGCAAGTCACATTGAGCGAAGATTTATTGAAGTTCCAATTGGTTCTACATGGGTGGAGGCTACCATGTGAGCTTCTGGTTTTGACACTCCTTGACGTTTTTTTTTTTATTAACTGTCTTAAGAATTGTCCTAAAAGTCGATCTCTTCAGTTGGAGAGTGTTGTAACATTCCTGTCTCCATCATTGAAAAGATTCAGCCATAGAGTTGAAAGTGGTCGAACAGTGGAAATAACTATAGCTCAGTTCTGGTCTAGTGGAAATGGTTAGTCATGTTACAACGCTTGTAGATTTGGAGGTCAAATTCCATGGAATTAGCGCAAATAAGGAAGAGATTCTTCTTTCTGGTTATGATGCACCTACCAACATTGATGTGAAGACCTTATCAACTGAGACACTTGCTCCTGTTGCAGTTTTGAAAAAAGTCAGAGTTCCGTATCGGCCTGTCAAATCAGTTCTTCTTCCCCTCCCTACAACATTGGACAGATTTCCATCTGGGACACAAATATATGGGATGACATTGACATACAAATTTACTGTGGCTGAGGCATGCGACGTGTTAGCACATGTGCCACTACTTAATAACCGCATTTATGATACACATTTTGAATCACAATTTTTCATGATATCAGACATAAACAAGCATGTATTGGCCATGGGAGATGTATATCCAAAGGCTAAAAATCTTCCAAAGGGTGACTGTACCTTGCATTTTTTTTACTCAGGCATGACAATACATGTTACTTGGAAAAGTTGAAAAAGATGGTTTTGTTCATTGAGAGAAACTTGGGAAAAAAAAAAAAATCATGCTGGCCGGTGGAAAGTCTGTACGACCTGTTGAAGTTGGAGAAACAGGAAAGATATTTCTACACCTTTCTACTATTATTATATTTAAAATTATTGTGAAATGGAACCACTTTTCCTTACATTGAATTGTCAGTTCGATGTCATTGATGGGAGACTTTCCCTTTCTACTTGTTTCCTCTTGTTTTAGCTTTTATCGTTGACAGTATGTGTGGTCGAAGGGATGCGTGTGCCCTCCCCTATGAGTGTTATGTTTCTCTTGCTCGAATGATATACCTCTTCGTCTGTTTGTTTATGTATTAATTCTTCTCTGTGTTTGAGTTGCAAGTCATTATGTTGATCAACTAGTATTTTTTGATATTATGGAAGTAATTTTCGATAACTATGAAGCTCCTCCCTAGCACCCAAGTTGTCTTTTGATGTTTTTTTCTGTTAGCCCCTTCGCAAGTCCCTTTGATAACCTTTTGGCATCGAGAAAGAAAGGTTGTAGGATTGTGTGAGCAATGCGTGGGCTAGCCAGCTTAGAGTTTTGGTATTAAAACTGGTAGAATGAAAAGGTTTGTGTGCAATGTGTTTTTCCGTCTCGCATGTTTAGACTCTTATACTATCTTTCATCTTGTTTCTAGGCTTTTAAGGCCATCCTCAAGAAGTACCTTGACCATCCCTATCAACTTGAACCATAACTAGCTTTTCGGATCAACTAAGCTGGAGGTATCATTGTGCAAATCCAGTACCTCGTTGACACTAGAATAGTTTGGTCTAATCCCCCTCTCTGAATTATTGCTGATGGCGCTCTTCTATTTTTCCTAACTTGCATTATTTTCTCCCTTGTAATGTTAGCGCTATTAATTAATATTGGTCGGTTTTTATGTACGTAATTACCGTAATAGTTTGTGATGGAAATTTCCTTAAATGTGATTAATCTTCGGGAAAAGCTCAGCTTTCATTTGATAATCTTATGGATTCATAGCGGAAGCTTTGTTTTGATAATGTCACTTAGAAATTATGTTTGTATCTATTTGTGCGACGGTTGACTGTGTTACCAAGGGTTGCCGTAAAATATGGTTGATTTGGGATATGGGTAATTTATTTTAAATTAACCAAACATTAGTATTGTAGTGGAGGTTTGCAAATCTTTAGTGTTATAAAAATTTGTTGATGACATTATTGTATACTCTTGTTGGATGGAACCCCCTTCTTCTCTCGCGTGTTTGCTACTAGCCTGTAAGACTTTGACCCTTCTTGGATGATTGGAAAATCTTTGTAGTTAATGGTCAAAACTAGTACTCTTGCCTTCGCTTCGAAACTTATGTTGTATGTATACTCTAATTGATTTCCGGTTTGAAACTCAATTATACATGGCCTTTTGTGTTAATTTCTGAAACCCGTGGTTCCCCTTTCTTGGGCCGATCAACTCTTGTTCTTTTAGAAATATATTATTTTTAGTCTATGCGTTTGGTACCTTTGATAAATTTTCTAGATGGTTGGTTTATATATCAAATCTCAATCTTGTAATTATTGTTAATTACTTACTTGATGGGAATTGTGTTCTTTGCTAGATTGTTTATTTTCTCCTTATAGGGCCAAGGGCCATTCTCATACGATTGTTACTTTCGTTGCTTTTGCTCCTAACTGAAGTACAAGGTCTTCTCCTTCTTTGATTGGCATGATGGAGACTTTTTATAACTTGAAGTGTTGATAGTGTTTAGAGGTCTGACCAAATTCTTGTAATAAAGTGCTTCTTTTCATGATATTGATAGATAATAGTTATGGTGGGTTTGTGTAGCCTTATCTTGCTCAGTTCTCGTGAACTGACTCTTGTAGAAAATTTGCTGCAGATGGATTTTGCGTGTAGATGAGGGATAGATTTGTAGACTTTTGTCATCAACCTCAGTTGAGAAGTTCCTTGCTCGAAACCTTTTTATGTTGTTCAACTATTGTTAACGTCCAGTGGAAATTTTAAAAGAGGATTAATGTCTTAGTATAAAGTATTGTGGACTTTGTCATCTAAACTTTGGAAACCTTGTATTGTTTGACCATCATTGAAATTATAAGAAAATTTGGTTATTGTTGTTGAGTGACTTTGTTGGAGTATCAGTATTTTAAGAATTGATGTAATCTTGTTTTGTTCTTGTAAATGAGTGTTGCTACAACCTTGCCTTGAGAATAAATTTTGAGTTAAACCTTGATATGACTTAGTAATAAAGTGTCATAAGTAAACTAACATGGGATTGTTTAATACTTCTGGAAGTTAAGTTAAAATTTGTATTCAAATAAAGTAACGTAGGGGTCACCAACTTGAGAGCAAGTAATTCTTTAAGTAATCAAGGGCAAGACTATCATTGCAGGTAAACTTTATAACATGTTAACCCTAGCTCCTCTGGTGAACATTATTCCTGTTACGGTGAAATTTGTAAAATAACCCTAAGGTGAAATGAACTGTTAGTTGTTTGAAGATGATAAGATTTAATAAGCCAGAGAAAACAAATTGGAAACCTCACCATCTTTCTCACCGCCTTTTGGAAAGTAAATTTTTACTCCTTGTTAATACTCATTTAGTAAAGCCCAAGTAAAATATTTAATAATTCTGGTTAAGTTTTCAAGTCTCATTTATATCTTGGGTAATAGTTAATGAGGTCTTGAAGGATGTTTTCAACTCAACCTTCTCCCTCTAACCTTTTTCCCAAGGTGCTTTTTTCTTTCTTCTCTTAAGTATGTTAAACACAAACCCATGTTGTCATATGGGCATGAACAAGTCCTTAGTAGCGTAAGTGCTAATAGATGGCCTTGTGAAATTAAATTACTCCCTTTCTCTAAATAAACGAATTAAGCAAATAAATGTCATAATAGAGAAGATTTAAGGATGATTACTCAGTGAAAAAGGAATAAACTTAGCTTGGTAAGATGAATTGTTTGAATCGTATCCTGAGTCTCCTTGAAAACGTAAGCTAAGAATTGCGAGATGTCCTATTAAAATAAATAACCCTCAAGAATATCTCATTGTGGTTGGCCCTAACTGTAAGTGTGTTTTGTGGTTGGACTTCTATGTTGTCTTGTCTAAAGAAAAGTAAATTGTCCTTGAAAGGTGTGAACGTTTCCATGCTGCCTTTAGGCCATCCTTGTATCAAGTTGTTCACAGTGTTAGTTGTATCCTTGGTGACGACATGTTGCGTCATGTTATGTGTCAAGCTAGTCAAAAAAAAAATTATCCTGTGTTGTTCGTGTGTGAATTTTTGGGTCGTTACATCTTGTTTCTCCCACCTCTTTTAGGATGACAGACACAACCTTTTCACACAGTTTTTGAACATCACTGAAATTTTGCAAAGAAAGTAATAATTTCAATCTACAGACATACGTTCGGCTATGTAACAATCATGCAATTTTAAGGAGGAAAATATTTGAATTTAAAGAGTTTTTACCGATTATGATGGTTGAACTCTGATTATTTTTGCATAAACGGTTTTTTTTTTCAGTAATGGCCAAGCCTAAAAATATTTTGGATTTTTTTTATTACTGTGGAGAAAGATGAATCCGCTGAAGAACAACATGATCTATGAATTCTCCATTGTAGTAGTAGGTTCCTCTGTTCTTTTCTAGGAGAATATTTTTTTTTTAGTTTTGGGTGCATTTAAATGTCATTTTTCCCTGCAACACCCGGTCCAGGTCTCCTCTTTGTCGCTGCAACATGTCAAAGGCAAATAATCACGTGGGTACCTTGACCACATGCAGCCATCCGATTTCAACGAAAAACCCAAAATTAAATCCCAGGCATCGAAAACCTGACATTTGTCAGAGATTCCAGGTAGTGCCTCACATAGTAACGCCTTACGGCGTAATGATCAGTTATTATATAGAACATTTTAAATATATAATATTCAGATTATAAAGAACTAATTTATCATTGTTTAATGTTATAATAATGGTATTGTTATATTAATATAAAATATTATGGGCAATAGTTATAATATGGGATTTTTCGTTACAATATTATGATTATGAAATAAGTTTTACAAAGTTTTAATTATTTTAACCTTATAATATTTGTAATAATATATTGTTTATATTACTAGTGTCACATTTAATATTAATGTATTGTGTATAAGGTATATTATATATCAATATCACGTTAGGATTAAAAATGATATATTTTATGTACTTTAGTAAGTATTAAACTATATGTTATATACAGTAAGATATCCTTAAACATATGGTATAAGTGTTATACGGGTCTTGATGTCTATTATATATCGTGTAAATTTTATATAAATGACAATGTGGGGGATTATTACAATAATTTTTGCCAGCTATTCATATATTTATATTATAGACATATCAAACATCAATGTTATTGCTATATTCATTATGAAGTGTTAGTATGAAAATGAAGATGTGATATAGTAATATACGTACTTTTTCATTATACATCTTATAATAATACCAAATTTGTTATGATGCCACCTTGAAATAGATTTAGTAAATTTTGCAATGTCTATAAGGGTCACATTTAAACAATTATACATATATATTATAGTCCTACTGTAATATTCAATGTAACCTCATTAGGATGAGTATGATATAAATCACATACACCAATAACTATTAAACCCCTAACATATCATATGAACGTACTTTAGACCTGATGAATTGTCATGATGAGATTATACTCAGTGAGTATTGTTATTATAGTATAGCCATTAATAAGTTATATGATAATGAAACACTATAATGGTCATGTTATAATGTTCTTAACATCATAAATTATATTATATGTACTTTTACTATTATAAGTAATATAATATGGTTACAATAGGTTACAATGCTATAAAAATTATAATGAATGATAAGGTTGTAATGTTCACAAGATAACGCTATAGTGTTAGCATGATAATACTTAAAATATCATAAGATTATATGATAATGAGCAACAAAGATTAGAGCTAATGTCGATTGAGATAGAAGAAACAGATTATTTCAAATATAGATACATTGTATCTAGATTTAGAATTGATCCATACGAACCAACTAATCTTCTGCAAGAATATATGAAGGGTAGCATCAATCGTAGAAACAAAAATTGAGAAATGAATGCAACCAAGTGTCGACAGGTAGGACTAAAAGGAGTCAACCAAAACAAATAAACATGCAATAAAATATGTTGCTCGCAATGAAGGGAAAAGAAAGGACCAATGAATAAAAAAAGAAATAATTTTTTTTCTGCAATAGTATTATAGTCTGCGGGAACATGCAATCTTACCTTGCTGAAATAATGATATGCCAATTTAATCCACAGTGCACCACCCCACCGCTTTCCAACTAATTGGCCAAAGCATAAACAATAGTATCTTGTCGACGATATGTACTGATAAAATTCCTAAAGAATATCCAACCTATTTCAAAACAGGACAAAAAATGAAAAACTATAATAATTTCTACAGATATTTGAATTACAATAGTAGATCTGTTCCCGCTATTCAAACCGACTAGCGAGTGCAATTTAATCTTCAAGTTTAACATCCCTATTTAATTTTACCTTGCTTTTATAAGTTCAAAAACGCAGATCACTCATGCTCCTTTGAAATTGTTTGTCACCAATATACCAAATCTATGTTAAAATAGGAGCTTCAAAATAAGGTCTGGACATCTACTAGAGTATTATGGAGAAAGGGATTTTTTACGATATTGTAGTGACAAATGCCCTGATAGATATATGTATCGAAAATATGGAAGCATGTAGAATACTTGCAAACTCTTTGAAAAAAATTCTTAGAAAGATTCTGAAAGTAATCCTCTATTTAAGATAGACAAGGAGATATAATTAATGGAGTTGTTGACACCTTTGCAATTGCTGTGCATATATGTTTTGAAATTTCAAGTAAATTTACAATTTATATTGGAATGAATAATATTTATAGATAAATCATTTGTTTACTTCAAAAAATTGTGCAAAGTAGTACTTCTAATTGGCTGACCGTAAAGAGCACACACAAACTGACATGGAGTGAACAAACGGAGGTCCAAACTCTAACCCAATCGTTTAGGTCATCTCTTTGCCCACGTCAGCGTGGGACCCGTAGGGCATCATCACCGCGTGTACTAGCATCATGACGAGGTGTGTTGTGTTCTCCAACATGGCACCTAGTGTTCATGTAATAATTTTTAAGAAATTTGCGAAAGTATGTGGGAATCAAAACTGTCAACATTTTATCCCCTCCTCTCCCTTTCCCGCATAAAATGGTTTTCCATTGATCTTCTAGCTGTTGAACACGTGTTGGAGCAGAAGATTTTTATTCATGCCTCCCATGCGTGCTACAATAATGATCTGAGAGCCATATGTGAGTATCATTAATGTGCAAGAAACCTTTTTTATTTCTGCGACCATAGGGAGAGTTTATTTTCTGAGAGCCATCTGAGAGTAGAATAATATTTTTTGCGATCTGTATTATCTTCTCCTAATTTCGTGTAGCGCACCTGATAGCACAGGAAATTATCTTCTCCTATTTTCCAGACAGGTGCGCACGAACTTGTCGTGAGCTTTGTGTAGAAGACTAAATCAATGCCTCTTGCAATTAATATTATAATATTTACTTTCAAAGTTTCAAACCATGCATCATCTACTGTATTTGTCAAATTAAATTTCTGTTTTGTATTATTATTATTATGTGGATTGATCCATCGCATAGGCATCGTTAAAGAGTAAAAAGTGCTAATATTTTACTGGCAGGTCAATTTTTCAAAATTTCAAGAGTTTTTGTTGGTTAGTTTTTTAGAAAATAGAAAATTTCCTTTCCTAAACCCTAGTTACAGTGCAGGCCTGGAATTTGATGGTCTCTAGAACGTTTTTTGGTATTTTAGCTGTAAATTACAATTTAATAAAAAACAAACCCGCCAATTTAGCCAGGTAATTTTTTAATAAAACTGTATTTCAGCAAGTTTATATTATTTAAAAACCGTAAAGTTTCATATAGTCAAATATAATATATAAGGTATATTACTATATATATATGAAATCGGAGTGGATTTTATTCATTTTACAAATATTCTATAAATCATATTGATAATGATTTTTAATAATTCCCAATTTAAATTTAGAAGCTAAAATAAGTTTATGTGAATAGTGTATTTATTAAACTCAGAGTTCACACGTTGTCTTTGCTTTTTTCTAAAAAAATATAAGTTTCTAATTTAAATGATATTGTGACCGTATTTATTTTCATTTTGTCATTACCAATTGCAATCTACAAGTTTCAATTTAACTTTTATGCAAGTTTCAATTCAAATTTTTATTGCTGTAGGAAAATTTAAGGAATCTTGTTACAGACATCCGAGAAGAAGCTTGAGATACAAACATCAGTACAGGTACATGATTATTATTTTGAATAACATAGAATAATTACGTATTACAATTTCATTTTTCTTGAAGCAAGGACTGTAAACTAGAGGAAAAATTGCGCCTTTAGTAGAGTAGACAAAGATATTTCAGTTGGGTTTTACAAAATATATAAAGATATTTATGTGACATATTCATCTCATCATCTACTCTTGAAGGAATTTTTTTTTTATCTCTGAACAAGAACATGAACCAATATTTCTAAATACTATCAACCTTTCAGAGGACTGTGTTAACCTACTAAAGACTTACAAATTAACAATAATGTTAAAAATATCCTAATTGATGCATTCAACCAATGAAATAGTGGTTCTTCTATCAGAAAATATAGTATGTTTCACCTTTTGGGGGTGTGGAATAGGGGTTGAAGCATGTTTTACTAGTAAAGTGCCAATCTTGAGAACAGACACTATTCCTCTTACAGAATAATGTTGCACCTGGAGCCATAACCCTGGGTTGTACCAAAAGCATGAACATTAGCTTTGAAGGTTGTCTGGCTTGTAGCTTAACAACAACAAGTGAATTATGCCCTTTTAAAATGGAAGTGTGAATAAGATCCTAGCTATAACTTAAACCATATACATTACTCTATGGACAAGGACAATGAAATATATAAAGGTTATCTCTGCTGGAATGTGTGACATTACTCAAGAATTAGTTGTTAATCTCTCATTTTTTGCTTAACAACTACATCTTGTGGGAGTAATGGTATCCCCATGGCTGAGCTAATCTCTAGTTTCATACCTTGAGACCTATGCTTGAGTAATGACCGAATCTTTTACTAAAGCGTTGAATGAGTATGACCTATAGTAATGAAGCATTTATCCATTGAGGAATATGTTTAACTATAAGTCACTTGGCTTACTATAACTTAGTTATTGATCTTGGACATATGAAATTCAGTTACGTACTCAACCATATAATTTAATAAATATCATCTAATGGAGAGGATGCCATAACCTGTAATATTTCAAATTACTACTAAATGGATTAAATAATTGTGATCTTGAAGTAGGACAAGATAATCATATATTTATTGTTCCAGGATTACAATAAGGATGCCATGATGATCTAAATATTATTAACTCTCTCTTCATCTTGAAAACCCATCAAGCGAACTCTCAAACATATTAATGTGCTGAGAAATTCCATGATTAATGCTAAAAACTAGATTAATACCTTAAAAATATTCAACCCCATCTTGGATGGTGTACTAGGAAAAGCCTAGTTTGGGTAGACTAAAGTAAGAGCTTATACAAAATAACCTGACATTCTAAACAGACTTTAATTTATAGATACCTTGTCTTGAATTTATAGGGAATAAAAAAATAAGTCTAACATGAAAATTTAAGCTTTTCAATACCTCTAAGTCATTCCTCCAAGTCTGAATTCACATTATCCATCTTTCTTGTTTATATTACACCAACCCAAGTGGCTTACAAGTTTTTCCACCATGATGTTTTTTTCTACTTTGCCTCAAAATATTGTTATTCTCATCCTTTTCCTATTCAATAAAACCTTAAGGAATTGGAGCAAGATTATAGAGTTTACCTCAGTTTTATTTTATGATATTCTTCACAAATTTCACCTCAGAACATTTTAATCCTTCTAGTTCCTGACACGCAATTGCTAGTGCTCTTGATTCTTACATACACAGTCTCTCTCTTTGTATCAAAACAAAGTCTACAATATATAAGAGAAACATAGGGCTTTGATGCTGTAAATTATTTCCTCTTAGTCATCCTTGTGACATCCCATATTTCTCAGTAGTGCACAGTGGTAATATTCAACCATTTTCACCAAAAAGTAGTATTCCATCCTATCTCCTTATCAGGTAGAGTATGAGACTAATTCCCTATCTTCTTTCTTACATGATACTTTCTTCACACTAATACCATCTCTAGATCCTCAATAAATTACAAGAGTAATAAACTTCAAGGTAGGAGGATGATTCATTTTCTGACAAGGATGAAATTCCTACAACCCTCAATAGGGTACTATGATAGTAAACACTGAAGTGACTTTATTTAGCACTTTAGACATTTTTAATATCCTTTCCAAGAGCCAATATTGAGTACAAACCATCACTATGCTTCCTTCACACATTTTACACCAATGAAATCAAGTGTCAATGCTTTTAAATGGTCAAAATATCCCTTTTTTACTTAGATCAAACCCTAGGTTTGTAGCTTATCTCAGAGCTTCTCATTGATTAATAAATTTAATTTCTTCTTTCTCCAACACTATCAAGAATCACAGACATCACCAATACCTTCATGCATGATTATCAACATTATATTTGTTTAATTCAGTCTTGAAGATTGGAATCATACCTTTAACCCTACACATTGTTAGATTCTTATCAAACCCTTATGTAAGATGTGTCACCCAATCCTTTTGCATACTAACTTTGTTACCCTAGAAACACACTAACATATTCAAATTAGCATTTTTTCTCTATAAACTAGTGATGTTAGATGCAATCAACAAAATAATCTTGTTTATCAATCAAAGACAATAAAGAAATATTCCCAACATGGAGCATTTAATTTAAGGAAGTCGGATATATCCTTCATACAATCAAATTTTAGACCTCATAAGCCATCTCAAGCTCTTTTCATGTTAACTCCCTCTCTCCAAACCTTCCTCTACATGAATAACTACTTCACAACCTGAATTTCTCTTTTCATATGCTTGACCAAAGATGGTTTCTCAAGGTTTACCTAACCTACGAAGGTTATGGATGAGTTCGACTCATGGTTTCTTACACAAGAATTCTTATACCTTCCTCAACTCTCCTAAGGTCTCAAAATGACCTCTTATGACCTTTAATAACATAATTTTTACACATTACAACTTTCAAGAACACCTTTTACATTCAAATTTAAAATTGTCTCCTTTGGAGGGAAACTTGAATTCAAAATGACCATAACCATCCAATTAACAACATATTTGTCTATAATTACTGAATTGTTTGCTCATATAGTTTACAATATATTTTTCTATAAGTAATGATCCATGTCTTCATATTGCACTCAGTTTGGGTTGGATTCCAATATATATACTAGACAATACAATTTTTCAAAGCATTGGTTTGAATATTACATTATTCTATTTCATACTCCTTATATTCTATGTTACTTGAAGATTATTTTAAATTCAATACCACTTCCTCTGTTAATTCTATGAGTATTTCTTTGTCTCCTTAATTACATTCTCTAAAATAATAAGTAACACAAGATTATATTTGGCATATATAATCTATGTAATTCAAGAGATCTCAAAGAAATTACAAAGTAGGTACACCAAGACAATTAGAATGTGAAATATGCCTCCTATAATTCTTACACAAAAAAAAGAACTTGATGTCATTCCATTCGCTAAACAAGCTATCCACATAAAAAATGAGGGTACTTGTAACTCTAGTAGATTCATTTGCATATGCTACACATACAACACCAGTAACATGTTTTTTGGAAATAGTAATTACATAGATTGATGCAATTTATTTTCTACTAATGTTTTTTTTTCAATTCATATAGGAGAAATAAATTGGTATCCCGTCATCATTATGTGCTTTCCCTGAGTTTGGATGTGTTCATCAGCGTAACCAAGGTCTTAAGAGGCTATCAGAAGGTGCGTCCACCAATGGGGGTGGGATTCAAATTGGTTACAGATAATTAATGCTATTTTGGGACTTTTTCAACACTCATTCACTTCCGCATCGTTGTATTTACCATTTTCCAAACTTTGGACTTTTTTGCTTCTCGCAAGTATCACACCATCTCCAATTGGAACTTGAAATTTTCTTTGACCTTTCTCATGTTTCTCACTCACATCACACTATAATAATAGTAATTTTTATCCAAACAACTCTCCCAGCTAGTTGGATGGATTTTACTCTTCATTCTGACTCTGATGATTTACATTTTAGGTTGTGTGCATGCCGACTTTCTCATTTGGAACTTTTCATAGGATGTAGTCCTCCCACATACTCCCCACACCATGTAATTATTCCATGCACCCCTCTACAGATTCCTTTCGAATTGGCTAAGTTTCAGGTCTTCTTGTTACGGGCCCTACTTTCTTTCTGTCGTCGCACACCCTTCCTCAGTTAGATATTTGCACCCTGCTTCCATACTCTTCTTTTGCATTCTTCTCTCCACCTATTTTCCCCTTTCACGCTTCCCTCTTATGCGCATGCCTCCCACACCTTTCACTTGTGCTCTCTTCTCGTACCCTTCTACAGACATGCCTTGAAATCAGCGATCCCTTTTCTTCCTCTTACACACCCGGGTACATCCTATTGTGCCATGCACCCTCCTCGCATGTACCTTCCCTCTGTTTCCCTTCCATGCCTTGTTATAGAATCCCAAACTTCAAAATTGAGGGTTTAAAATTGATCCTAGAGTGATTCGACTTGAAGCAAACAAACAGAGCCAATGGAAGCCTCCACGTGCATCATCAACGCATATTCAAAAGGTATGAAAAAGTGGGGTCCCCAAATGAGTGTTGGCTCTCCATGTGGCTAGAGCCTGAGAAAGGTAAAACTGGACATTTAAAATTTCAAGCATGGAAAGAGTCAGTGGAAGCCTCCACGTGTCTCATCAGCACACCTTTAAAAGGTACAACAAAAGCAGGGTCCCCAAACGAGTAGATGCTCTCCATGTGGCGAGATCGCGAGAAAGTCAGAACCGGCCATTGAAAATTCCAAGCATGGGAAGAGTCAGTGGAAGCCTCTATGTGTCCCATCAACATACCTTCAAAAGGTATGACAAAAGCGGGGTCCCCAAACATGTGTAGGATCTCAATGTGTTTAGGGCCTGAGAAAGTTGTACTTACCGTTGAAAATTATAAGAGACAGCGAAATCCTCCACGTGCCTCATCAGTTCCAATTCAAATTTAAAATCCAAAGGTAGGTCCCCAAACGAGCGTAAAATCTCCATGTGTCCAGGGCCTGAGAAAGTTGCACCAGCCGTTGAAATGTCTAAGAGCCAACGGAAGCCTGCATGTGTCAACTCAACATAACTTCAAAGGTAAAACCCAAAGGTAGGTTCCCAAATGTGCATAGGTCGTCCACATGTCTAGGGTCCAACATAGTTGCTCCTAAATAGAAAGGGCTTAGCCAAAACAAAAAGAAAATAGACTAGGCTCGCGGATGATGCCAAGTGTCCAACCATCGCAACTTCAAGAGTGAAAGGAAAAGGTCCCACCCAAAAAGGGGTTTTGACATTATATATAGTGGGGCCCTTTACTCACCCAAGGGAATGAAGAAACATGTTCACGGATGGCACCAAGTGTCAGCACAATGCATTCCTAGGACCCTAAAAGGAAGAAAAATATTAAAAATGTGCAGGGCTTCCATGTGGATCTTACACGGATAGACTCCAAACCTGAAGTAGTTTGGAGATGATCATAACTTTTGACTGGAAGCTCAGATTTGAGCAAGAGAGAAATTTTTTGAAAGCTCTCGATGCTTACTACTCAAGTACAAGATGTTAGGCTTCTCACCTACCACCATAATTAAGTATGGGCTTTCTCTCTTTCCTAGTAAGGAATAACACATGGAGGCATGGGTTTTTGCAGTGGAACCAATCATGGTTGAGGCAGGTGAATTTAATGGTCGTTTGGGTTGGTTGAGGTAGGTGAATTCAATACTCTTTTGGGGTGGTTGAGGTAGGTTTCGATTTATTCTCTCCTTTCCCTCTCATATTCTAGATATATATTATAAGGAGGGCCATTGTTCTAGAGTTGGTCATTCTTTCTCTCCTACCACACCTCTCTTTCTTTCCTAGGGTGGAATGTGGAGCTTAAGCCTCCTCTCATTGCTTTGTAATGGAATTTTCTTGTCTCTTGCACACTAATGATGTACTGTGTGAACTTATGGATCAATAAAATCTATTTCATGATGCATTTTGTCCATCCTTTACTTATTTTATTGTCTCTTCTTTCTTGTCAGCATTGTAGGGTATAATGTGCATTTTATGATGTCTATTGCAGGTTTTAGTAGTTGTGTTTAATGGGTTGAAGTGGTGTTCTGTGTGAAATTTATCTTTGGTCTATGATGCATCTTGTCCATACTCTCCATTCCTCAACTCTCTACATTTCAGGTAGTTGGATTTGTGATCAACAACCCACCTTTTCTAGTGCATCACCGCTTTAGTGTAGGATTTTTTTTCATGAACTCTCTCTCCCTGGTCCCTTGGAAAGTTAGATTATGATTAGATAGTTTTCCTACATTAGAATAGATTGTGGCAGGTAATTTAGGAGTGGGAACCAACCTTCTTTGGAGGACCATCTCAAGTTCATAAGTCCCATAGCTTGGGAGACGGTCCAATGTTATGCAATCACACTTAGAGTCTCAACCCATCGAGTTATAGACATTCAAGGGTGTTGTGATTATGCATCAATAGTAATAAATCCTATGCTTCTTGAGTATTGTTCTCTAGCACTAACCAATCCTATGATAACACTAACATTAATCACCATTCCCTCATTCTACTACACCTCATACCATTACGAGCCTCTAGTAACATGATTAGACCATAAGATTACTCAAAATAGATCGTTTCAATAAAAAGACAGTCCTTACATAGATTTTCAAAAGAGATTCCATTTTTTTAGAGTTCTAGATCATGTATTACCTTGGTTTAGACCTCTAGAAGGCTAATTAGTGATTACGAACTCACCTTCATGGATTGTAGCAAATGTACCTCTTTTTCTCCCTGATGAAAAAAGTTACAATTCATCTATCCTTGTTTCAAAACAATGTCATATCAAGATCACTATTTCTAGGTGTCTTAATATTTTATCCACATAGGTCTTAATCCTTCACCTTCACACAAGATGAATTTACATTTCAAACTCAATATCTTACAAATATGTTTATATATTGTTTTCAATGTGTAGCTCCAAACCACTTACACTTTCTTACATTGATTTCTTTATTATAAACAATGTTGTATGGTTCCACAATTAATTTCCGAACATTCCATAAAGGAATATGGGTGGGCATTTGATTATTTCCCAATAATTGTAACAAGTGAGGGGGAAACATAAGTAAGCTTCAGCAAACTCTTTATTTGTATATTTTTGTATATTAGTTGTTGGTTTTCATGTATTTGATGACCACTTTGGTAGGATGTGGAAGAGCCAAAAAATGTTGAGGAGGGTGGTAATGTTGGTCAAGATGTGGACAAGTATGAGGAATATGTTAACAATATTTCTAACGATGTTGACATTGACATGGATGATGTTGATTGGCTTCCACATTCCTCACATTCTGATCCTAAGGTGGATGTAATTAAATCGGTAAGAACACTTTGATATTTTCAAGGATGATTGTGAATAAGATTCATGGTAGACTTCCTATTCCAAGGAGACCTATTCTAGTTGATATGATAACATTTGTAAGGATTTGAATCATGTGATTCCTTATTTTTTGATATTTTTTTAATGAAATAAAGAGGCGAGAATATTGACAAAAAATGAAGGAAGAAAGGAGGAGGGTAGAAGGAGGTGGTATAGGAAACTACGAACATCAGGTGAGAAGCAAACCATTGATTTTTTTACATTTCATTAAATATAAGGTGATTTTTGATTGACTAACTTAATTTTATCTGCAGAAAGCCTCATCAGAAACTTATATACCCAATCCAAAAACACATTGTAGTGATGAAGACAACATCATATTGAAGGAGTAACATTAATGGAAAGGGAATAGGGGTTGTCATGGGGAAATAAAAAACAAAAGTGGGGATGAGATGCTTCAGGTAAGAAAGATTAATTAATTTTCCCATGCATATTACTCATTTACTTCTAATTAACACTTACATGGTTTTAATATTGGTTATCATTTAGGGAATGTTGTGCATGAAGCACCATAGCTAGTGGTTGTTGTAGAGTCGAATGATGATGATTGTGATGGAAATGATGGTTATGGAACCAATGTATAATAAGGATTATTATTCTCAATCCACAGAGTACTATGATTTTCATGTGAGTGACAATGTTTGGTTGTATACCAATGGTTATATTGCTTCAAAAAGATGCATTATCTCTACTGAGTGGGGAGAAAATTTCCAGGGTGAGCCAACCCCAAATAATTGTTATGTCATCAACATTTAGAGGGCTGATTATAAATTTTTTCTAGAGATGCTGTAATGCACCAAAATAACCAACACAAGAACAACACAGTGAAATACAGGATAACTTTTTTTTTGACTTGCTTTGACTCCACACGACACAACATGTCGTCATAAGGTTACAACCAACACTTGGAACCACTTGTTACGGGGAAGACCACAAGGTCAACACGGAAACGTTCACACTTATCAAGGACAATCTATTTTTCTTTTGACGAGACAACATGGAAGTCCAACCACATGACACACTCACAGCTAGTGCAAGCCACAGTAAGAAATGGTTAGGGTTTAATTATTTTGGTAAGACACCCTTTAGCTCATGACTTAAGTTTTCAGAAGGAATCAATATATGGTTCGCACAAATTCATCGCACCAACTAAGTTAATTTCTTATACACTGAAGAGTAGTTCACTTAAAGTCTTCTCCTACTTACTAAATCTTAATATCTTCCAAAAACTAACCATTGTTTTCCTTTAAGCTTGTTTAAGAATTCACCCCAAACGGATAGTGTTCGCTAGTTTAGCTAGGGGTATCAATTTATAAATGTTTACTTCACAAAGGATGTTTTCATTTTGATCACTCATGGAAGTATTTGATTTCAAATAGATCACCTTTACATTTATTTGTTGAATATTAAATTATTATATTTGTTTAGCTTCTTTAAGGGTTAACCGACTCATTTTACTTTACTTATAAAATATTGTCGCTAAGTCTTAGAAAGATTTAACTTAACAATTTATTCTCAAGATCAAAGTTTTTCATTACTCATATCAATGTAAAGATTGAAAGCCATTTCTCACAAGGATAATTTCAAGCTTAACTACACAAGATCAAGACACTTTATTTCACCATTACCAAACAATACAAGGCAAGAGGTCATATCAACTCTCTTTACAAGCAATGTTACACAATTTACGACACATTGGACATTTTTACAAGGAACTTCATAATGGTACGGATGAAACTTTTACACTCTTTTCTTCTAGTCTACTCGCATAATCCATCTGCACAAATATTAACTAAAGTCAGTTCGCAAGAACTGAGCATGTTAAGGCTACACAATGCAATAGTAAGCTAACAATTAACAATATCAAGAAAGGAATATTCTAAATTCAGAAATGGATAAAAACACAACTCACAACTCCAATATTAATCTCATGAGAGAGAAAACTGAATCATCCAACAAGGAGAAAGTCCAAATACTAGTAAGAAACAAAATTACATAAATCAAGGCAAGACCTTATGGAGTTGGGAACAAGAAAGTCAAGAGTGTTGATATCTCCTTCATGTAATCCTATGGGTTACGTGATTGGGATCCAAAATTTACTCCAACCAACTAAAGGGGTCCAAGAGAAGACAAAGCGTACTAATTATGATCGTAGGCGCGAAGCAAAAATGACGTTATCCAATTCTTCCAGGGGGCTTCAAAGTAATATGGGTTCGATGCCCTTAAAAGAACACAACTATAGTTTTGGTTTTAACCAAGGAGTTTACCACTACCTCCTTATCGGATTTCTTAAAACGTAGTACTAGTTAACCAAAACAAAATCCACTCTTCCAAAAGCGTACGAAAGAGACACAGAAAGGGCCATTATTCTACCAACAAACCCTATCCTAACCGTCAACTTCTCTACATAATATAAGGGAAGACTAAACTCAAAAGTCGTTAATAATTTTTATATAATTCAGACAATGTCAAAAAACATTAAAATAAAAATTGATTTCCCTAACAAGGCCACAAACTGGGACCTTTTAGTAACCAAGTTTGAAGTATACGGTATTCGAGTTTGAAAACAAAGGGATTCGATACGCAGAGGGAAAAACACCAATGATGCCCCAGACTCAAAAGACCTTACCACGAGTACAAGCACAAACCAAGAACCAACGCACATAGCTATCAGGAAGGTTACGCAGTGCGGTCAGGGCTAGAAGTTCTATGAACTCCTTGCCAAAGGTATAGGAGATGGAAAATTTTACCCGATCCATGTGGGCTTATCGAGGAAAAGCCTTAGCAAATATCAAACAGATAATTATAACAGCCACCTATGATATTATCACTGAAATCAGCTGTCATCTAACAGGAAACGAGTTCACGAGTCCAGTACCATGGATTCACCTACAACTTTTGTTTCAGTCTAGCTAGTAATAACTTGCTTGCGACCCTTAATAAAAATTGAAGAGATTTCATTCAGTTAAACTTACAATGTTTCCCCTTGCTTTAATCATACAAGAATTTACATCAAGAATTAGGTATAGTAATACTCTCAACACGTGGAGGCCAAAATAGATGCCAGGTTATCCCTCATCTAGACTAGGTACAACAGTCAACCATGTACAGTTCTAAAACAAACCCCAAATGCCATTTTCTAATCAAACATAAAGTAAGGAATGCCCACAGGCTTAAACAAGTTTCAGAACACAACGTCACTATTAATCTACCTTTT
The DNA here is from genome assembly GCA_019776745.2 of Taxus chinensis. Classification (NCBI taxonomy): domain Eukaryota; kingdom Viridiplantae; phylum Streptophyta; class Pinopsida; order Cupressales; family Taxaceae; genus Taxus; species Taxus chinensis. Next base: position 721,597,213 of record CM034147.1, on the reverse strand, counting down.
AGCAAAACAAGAGAGCCCTACACAGGAAATGCGTATTTATTCAACCAAAAGAGGTATGTAGGCTTAACCTTCTATTTAGTAACCTTCAATTATAATTACCATCACAGAATTCTTTTTAAAAGAAAGTCATATAAGCAAACAAAACTCAATAATGTTTCCTTCCCTACGAACTAGATTGCATCACTCAAAATTTGCAGTAACCCATTTAGACAAGCATGAAATAGAGTAAGCTATAAGGGAGGAAAGAACATTCCAAGCAAAACCAGCAAAATTGGATCGAGATTTAAAGGAACAACCAACACAATCAAGCAGTGATATAAACAACCATGAAAACATCTAGTCTAGGCGCCATTCAAGAGGAAAGAAAATTCATTTCAAGATACTGAAAGAAGGTAGAAAACTATTACAAGGGGTAGATTTAACATGCCTGATTATAGTTCTTCCCACCAACAACCACGTCGACCAGGGCTCAGGCAATAGCAACACAACCTGCGCAACTTCTCTTCCTCCGCCAACGTCGACCAGGGCTCAGGCAACAACAACACAACCTACGCAACTTCTCTTCCTCCGCCAGCTGAAAATCCGTATCCTGTTAACGGCCATGCTTGGCATAGGAAAGGGGGGTGATTGAAACATGCCTTCTTGGAATCCTCGGGAACAACTCCGGGAAGATAGAAGCACTCTATTCTGAAGAGCATCACAACCACCATAGAAAACCCACACAACCAAAGCACTAAACTTAATATAGATAAACACAAGTAACATATAATCAAGGACCACATTTAATCTACCAGTAGCTTGCAACTATCCATTACTCGGTATTGGATTATTTCTATAAATCCTACATGTTAACTACATTGGTACATAGATATTAGCAACCAAGGAATTTCACTAACCCCTAAATATAATTTCTGAGACTCTGAAGAAAATGGAAAAAAAAACAAACATCAGTGTGAATACCAAATAAGGTGGCCCTCTTATCCAAAACAATAAATAAATCCAACATATACATTACTTACTAAAACTAAGGGAAAACAAGGTGCTGAAGTCTCAATAACCAGGACAATAAACATAACTAACACATAAATTAGTTACTCGAATTACAAGAACGTGTAAAAATTGTAAACGCTAGAAAGATCAAAGGGTCAAAACTACAAATAAGATGAAGTTGGATGATGAAAATTTTTCTAGAGTAAAGCAAACCCTAACTTATTAGTCCTTTCAGTACATTGTAATTTACAAAAGCAATAAGAGTTGGCTTATGTGTATAGTCTTATAATACACGTAGAGAATTTATTAACACAGAATTTTAAAATCTACCACCCGAAGGTATGTACTGCAATAGCTAAATACTAAACCGCCACAATAACATAGAGTACTAAACCACCACCAGACACAACTGTAATAAAATACGTAACATAAATCCATATCAAACATAGTAATGTAGTGAAAATGCTACAACAGAAAAAAAATATTAAAAACCCTAAACAATCCTCGAAAACAAGTAAAAGCTTAGAATCCTTAAACGTTTTTACTGCTCTTGATGTTAAAACCGCTTTAAAGCATAAATAATGGAAGAGACATCGACTGAACTTGGCCTTGATTTCTCTGTTTGCCCTCATGATATGATGCCGCCTCCATTTTTTCTATTTTCTAATCTTGGCCTCTGTTTCTCTGTCTCCCCTGCGCAAGTTATGGCTGCTCGCAATAAGATGCCGCCTCCATTTTTTTCTCTGTTTTCTAATCTGAAATAATGTTCATGGTAGCAACAAACAGATCTACAAATACAAGCACAGAAATCAAGCACAATATACATGAGACAGAACGTGCACATTCACACTACACAGATGCACATGACCCATCAATCAGCTCCCTTGGCACTATAATTAAATTCCTCTCCTCAGTACAGACAATGCGGATACATGGGCAACATCTGCATCCGGATCCAACCATACGAACAATGCAACTGAAAATGATATATAATGAGTATATTGCAATCGACAAGGGTATCCACGCTGAGTATCCGCTATCAGATATCAAACGCTCCAAATAAAATACATAGGCAACATCCACATCGGGTATACACACTGAGAATCCCGAATTTGAGGATGCATTTTGATACAGAAAAGATAACAATGTAGCTGGATATCCTGCTTGTTGGAAGCGCTCAACAGGCTTCTACCACAGCTGTATGATTTAGCAACAACTAATCACGAATGGTCGCGTGCAACCAGAACATCAGGATAAACGCCACGGTTCCTTGGGCTCGCCCTGTAGCAGCTGTCACACCCAGCTCTCTCTGGGCCACTGATTTTCTGAGATCAGTTTACTTCTCTACCCTATAGCTGTTGCATATCACCAAAAGGCTTCGCTCGCGGGCACTTTCTGAGGAGAATTTCAGTTCCGCACTCCACTGTACGCTCCCTGCACAACACGATTTCGAGGATCCAAACCCTCACGCAACACCAGGGCGACAGACCTTCATTTCACCATTAAAGCATCCACCATTCAGAACACGCCAAGGAGGAGAAGGTCAAAATGAGGGTGACAGGGAAGAAAGAAAAAAACATCCAAGAAAGATACGCGCCCACCACACACCTGCACGCATTGAAGGAGAATCAGAATAGATTATGGCAAAGAAAACGGGTCTCTACGCATACCTAACTGCAAGGACAGACAGGAAAAAGCAGCAGCTAGTACAGGCATTCAAGGTGGCAGGGTAGAACAAAAAGGAACTCCAATGTCCAGCGGGGCATTACAGACGCTTCCCTTTAGTGAGAATAAGAAAGATACATTGCAAAAACTATAAATAAAGATACATTACGGTTCATGGAGTATATGAGCATAGATTCCTCCACAAAAAATGTACACGACTCAACAAAGATGTGCTTATCATTTTCAGGTAGCTTCGTATTTCACAAACGCTTGTGTATTTTCATCTAATTATGTTATTTATCTTGTAATTTCCTTTTAGGATCAGGATTAACAGGAGGTGACATCGAAATTAGTTTGATCTATTCCTTAGCATTATGAGGTACTTTGTATGTTGCAAAGTAAAACATACTTTGTCGATGTATGTGTCATAATTTTAACATTTGACATGTATTTACTGACATTGAAAATTTTAAAATGCAGATGTCTTCATGGGATATCATGAAATGCCCAGGCTCATTTCTTAGTCAAATTCATGTTTTTCTCCTTCATAAGGATTTTTTTTGCCATGACTTGAGCATAGATATTACAATATGTAGGACTTTGGGCATTGTATTTTTTATATAAAAAAAAAACATCACATTTTTTATTATATGTAATGATACAAATTAGTCAGATATGATAGTATAATATATACTTGTGTAATGATAACTTGTACTTGATGTTTTCATGTATGTGCTTTATTTACATAGTGTATTCCTAACAATTATTTTATTTATGCTCATTATAAGTAATGTTAAGGTGTTCAATCCCTTACAATTAATGAGGTTGCCTTACAATTTTGATGATTACATGATGCATAGATCTTGACATGTATGTATTTTTCATGATGTAATCTATGAGATGCTATGAAGCCATGTAATGGTTTCCACATGCTATCACTTATGTTGACATATTTAATTTATTATTTGTTGCATATTACAGATTTGCAGTGACTGTGTTCACATGTTGCTTTTTTTGTGATAATATTTTGTGGGAAATGGTTCATCATGTGACTGGTTTTTTTTTCCTCCACTTATCTCACTTTTTTTTCCTCTTTGTATTTAGGAAGCTCAATCTTCACTTCAAATGATCAATGATGAATATTTACCATTCATGTCGATAAAAATTAAGACGGTGCCCGAGGAGGTTTGTAACAATTCCACAAACCTAATTGAGAATGATGGAGGAAGAGGTAGGGAGTCATGATTTTGTGTCTTATTCTTCTACATGATGTACATAGACTATTATCTTTTGAATGTATGGATTATGTAATAGTTCACTTGTATCTTAATTCACATTCCTTTTATATTTCCAGGGATAGCTTTTGATGTTGATGAGAAGAAAACTGGTGAAAGCATGTGTGAAATGGAAGAGCTTCTTGTGAAGATGAGATTTGATCATAATGTGATGCAAGAAAAACATCTGGCTTTGAGAATCTCATAAGCACATTTACAAATTGCATCAATTCGCTAGGGAGAAGGATTTTTTATCCAACATTGTTGAAATTAGAAGGAAAACTAGTGATGGATTGGAAACTATCATAGCTGAGAAGAACAATGTCTTGTAGATTCTCATTGCAGAGAACATTGAGTTACAAAATACAATTTGTGCACTTAGGGGTGAGAAATTAGAACTTGAAACTAAGTATGCTACCCTACAAAATTCCAATGCATACAGAAAATCACCCTGTGACTGTAGGGGAGACATAGTGAGGGTCGTAAATGTTAAGTAGAATGGCATGAGTGATGTCTATGAAGAAGAGCTACAACACTGGAAGAAAGCGTTTGAGAAGCTGAGTGGGAAAGTCTGAAAGTTGACCACAGGTGGATGTGGCATTTGTTGATAGGAAACAACATTTTTATCTGGTTTAAATGAAACCAAAAATGTATATCATAATAATAGGAAACACCATGTTTATACTGCTGGATCATAATAAAGTATATATGATTTAATGAAAGCATGTACTATAAAACGTAACACAATTTTATATACTTCTATGTGGTTTCTTCTATTTTCAATTAAAAAAAACTGTGGACTAAACGTTTGTTGTATTTATTTGTGTTTGCTTCTATTTTCTGGTTACTAGATTTCCTTATTATGGGTTACTTGTTTTATCTACATTTACTTGATTGTTGATTTCTTGCAAGATGAATAAAATATATGTCCTTCATGAATGCTCCTTTACATGCATATAGTTACAGTTACAAAACTAATAAGTTGTTTTTTTTCTTGTGATGGAATAGTTCATAATATCTTATGAATTTTGATACCTGTTCTTGATTGTATGAAATGTTCCATGTAGTGGATTATGGCATATGTCTCAGATTTTTTTGTATAGATTCACATGAAACGTTAAAATGTTCAATGTAAAACACATTTTTATTTACACAAGGAATTTGATCGATATTCTAATGAAATTGGTAGACAATTTTATTTGAATCATTTTTTTTATTACTAAGTATGATCTCTTTCTTTATTGATAGTATTTTTAATAAGAAATATTGCAATTCTACTCAAATTCTAAGATGGTTCCAATACAATTCTTTGATTGTATAATCTCTGCAATTCATCAAGACTCCTAAGTTTTTTGTTACTTACCCCATCAACTTCTCCATGGTATACTAATAATCAAGAAAGGAAATTTTTGGTGAAAATATTTGTAAGAATAACAGCCTTCTCTCTTTCTTTAGCTCTACCTTTTCCATCCAACAGTCCTCTGTTTGTATAAATTTGATTATATCCTTAACATGTAGTATCTATCAGTAAAAACTAACAAATTTCAAGCTTCAAATCACTCCTTTAATTCCAAATGAATGATTCACAACTTCACAATTGGAAATGACTTCATTTAACTGCAATGTCCTTACGTTTTAGTTGACTGTCACAGTTTTAATAAAGAAATGGTAAGAAAATATTCCTCAAAACTCCATGAATCAATTTAATTTATTTTGCAATCAATGTACGGACCATCTACAAACATTTATTCTAAGTTTTATATTTTTTATCAGTGCAAGTTCTAAATTTCAAAAATTTCCTGTACAAAACCCTAGTTACAGGTTACTACCAAATATGTCAAACCCGAGGCTTAAAAATGATAGTTACTGACCCGATTTGGGGTCTTTATTGAATCCAAAACATTTGTGAGCGTAACTAGACTATGAAGAATCTTTACGAATAATTTATTTCCTATAAACTCTCTCTTCCAAGCTCCCTCCAAGTTTTCTAGAATTGAATAGGTTACAACCAATGCATTTGTGCTTGGTTCACAATTGCACAACAACCTTATAAATTCAAGTAGGAGGTTGGAGGATTTCATTAAAGAATAAATTTTACACATTTAAATTTATATATTTGAGTACATATGAAGGAAGGAGATATATTCAAAAGATATCAAGGAATGTGAGAGATATTCAAAAGATATGAAATTATTTGATATAATGCTCAAATTGGTTGTGTTATAAATATTAAAAATTGTTTTATATTCACATTTAAGTTTGTTGAACATGAATCAGATAGTTTTAAAAATAAAATACAATTAACACATGTAAATCCAAGCTCAACAACCTCTGCTAGCATCCTCTCAGTGTGAGAAAAAATTGATGTTTGGAACAAGTATATTGAGATCAAGAAAAATAGGTAAATGTTTTTTCACATGATGTACATGTAATTGCTCTAATGTACATTTGGAATTGTATGGAAAACATTTGGAAGTGTAAAATGGTGAATTGTCTCAAAAGAAAGTGTTCAGTCTGTAATCATTGCTGCATATATTCTAATTTGTAACTAATTTGAAGATGACACATAGATAGTTTGACAAAAAATATGTGGTTTCAATCATTTTTGGATGTGCACAAAACATTTATTATTGATTAAAGTTTGGATATTTTAAGAAATTGCAATTAGCATGTTTGAATCTAGTCTTGTCCACTATGCTTAGGCCAAAATTGAAGTAACGTCCTGAGATAAAACCGAGTGTAGAGGAAATTGTTTATGGGAGAAAATTCAACATTCAAGTATGTTTTCGAACAATATGTCCTCGATTTATCCTTTTCCTATAATTTTGATGATGAGTTTGTAGCTGAGTGAAGCACTTCAATTTTATTTTAGTTATTTTCGTTCTTTGGGATGGCAATATATCATTGATTGGTTCTTCTCATGACAGGTATTTATTTCTATTTTAATTTTACTAGGTGGAAAGTCCATTATCAGACCCTTAAGGATCTATCAAAACAAAAAAAAAAACTACTTTAAATTGAGTACAAAATCAGGAGTGCAATCATTGGTTTAACCTGAATAATTCAAAATTTAATGTTTAACATTAAAGTAGGTTATATCCCATAACACTTCTTAAACATCATGTTTATAAATTAAATATAATGTTTGCTCTTGCAAAAATACAAATAATTTATGTTTCACCTCAAGGGTTGATCACTCTCTTTCCAATATTATGTACATTTACTTGCAAAGTGCTTATTCTGAGGTCAAGTGCAAAATAATAACAATAAATTTACACTAGAAATTGTTTCAATGAAGTGCCCAAAATACTTGTATAAGGTAATTTTCTATGTTTTGTATCAATTAGAAAAAATAAGGCAAGCTCAACCAGAGGATCTCACATCTAACTTCTTTCATATTTTACATGACTAAATGTTGAAAAAAATTCATTTACAATAACTTGTGCATATATTGAGATTCCAAGGGTTTACCTTAAATACTGCAAATCATTCTTTGTTCCTAGAAGTATAGCCACTATTATGTAGATATGCTCTTGAATTCATTAAATGTGAACTTTTGTATACATACAATTGTCATCATTCAACTTGTTAATATAAAAAATTGGGTTAACTATTTGTATTTATGAATTCATTACATCAATATAAGTGCATGTATACGAGTGTACACCCGAATGTTGTCCACCCTGAAACTCTAAAGTAATAACAAAATACAATTTTTTCCAAGAAATTAAAACTGAATATAAAGGTGAACTAGTCATGTCATATATAAATTCCCTCTCTTAAACAAAATATAATCTTCCATTCCATAATGGAAACAATTAAACATTACACTTTAATAAAATGTGTGTTAGTTAAAAATTGTCACATTAAGGTGTCTCACACCTTTCAAAATACCTACAGGTTCTTCTCTAGTCAATTGGATAGGTTGCATGGCACTATTATACTATTTTTTTGACTCACTCAAGTTTGGGATCTGAGAGAATTCATGAGAATGACCAATGCATATTAGATCACCACTTCTCACTTCCATAACAAACATAATCCTTACTACCCCATAGATATTCTTGAAGTCATCATAGTGCCTCTCAAACCATAAACACATTCTCATCTTTATATCAAATCCATTCTCAATTAGAGCTTAGTTGTTTACATACATTTTTCTTTAGAATGACTTCAATTTGTAGTTTGATCATATTTTTTTATAAAATGAAAGATGGTGATTAGGCCATGATCAAGGCTAATTTCAAAAATAAATAATAGCATTTTCATATTTTCAAGCAATAAATTTAAAACTTTCTTATATGCTAAACTTCAATTTTAAAATTATGGCATTTCAAAGAGCATATTCCTCTGTGTAAACGAGAAGGTTGAAACTTGATGCTATGGAATGATTTACAATATCCAACTACAATCTAACCTATAATGACACTCAAATGAATCTTATGAATCATGTTAAACTTCATTATTTATATATATAACCTAAAATGACTTATTTAAGATGCATTATCTCCATTATTTATATCTCTCTCACATTTGGCTGCCCTATTTAGATCCTCATTCCAAATTTTTTGATTGTGATTCTTAGCGGGGTTTGGAAACAAGGATTTATATTGTGACATGGTACATTTTCTTCTTCAATTCATCAATTATATGAAGTCTTTTTCTCTACAAATGGTGTTTCTGTTGTCATCTTACACTTGTTGGAAAGTTTGAGCCATTGGTTTTTGCAACCCAAGTGTATTTGATAATTCCCTACTCTTGACCTTATAATAAACATCTATCATACACTTATCCGAGAAATATAGTGTCCCATTATTGTTTGCTGCTATGAGGGAATTCTCAAATACTTCACGAGCTATCCTTCTACACACTACTAGTTCATCCTCTATCCCATCAAACATGATCTATTAATACAACAAAAACATCATGTTACAAATTCCCTTGTAAGTAAAATGGAAAATAATTACAAGTGGCATGATGAATTACATTATCATCTATAGGTACATCTGACGAGTCTCCAATATACATTCGAGATTCACTTTCAATTGCATTTTGTGGTCCATTTTCCATGCCTTACATTATTAAAATAAAGGATGTCATATTATAGCAACAATGATCAAATTATAAATGAAACTTCTTGTGACAAGAGTTTTTCCTTGCATTATTAGCATCCGTCGAGCCTCCACTATCCATACCATCATATGATTCATTTTCAATTGTCTAACCACTATGCAAAGCTTTTGTATTGAAAACAAATCAACCATTTGTGATTGGGAATTAAAAAAAACATGAAGAAAATTGGAGAGTGAAAATGTTATACATTCACAGCTAAATTGTTGTTATTGATGGAGTAGCTAACACCATCCCCTATTTTTTGAATTCCATTGAATCCTTGTCTCTCTCACATCATCCCCACCTTAAATACATGTTTACATGTGTAGGCTTGGACTAAAAATGGAAAACTGGAAATTGACGTCAGTGGCGTTGAGATATACACTTGATAATGTAATGTATTATCTTTTTATCTTTGCACCCATGCAATATGACTTCCTGTCGTGTGAAAGGTGACATGATACTTTGGAATTTACAAACTTTTAACCAATGAAATATTTTAAATTTTTAAAATTTAAATTTCCTGTATGAACCATTATCTTTGATCATTTGTAACCACCAGTAGTATATGTAAACACTTATGGTTTGTTGGTATATTAACCAATCCACCCTTCGATGTGCATTAGTACAAATTGAACACAAGAAATAGGTTTTTAGATGTGAATTATAGGATTATAAGGATACATTTGTTTCTTTCCAAACATGTTTTAGGGTGTGATAAAACCTCGACCACATTGCAAACCTATGGAGAAAATGCTCCTCCCAATATTCAACAAATTTGGGTTGTGTGCAATGATACTTCTCTATGAACTTTATGGTGTCCTTATTAGCTATCTCTTCATCAATACATCTGTGCATAATGTATCCAAATTCATTGAACATCTCCTACCTCACATCATCTTCTCTTACTTTGGCTATCAAATTCTTCAACCATACATGCCATATATGCCATCTACATAAGTACACTTCACAGTCAAATGATTCCCTACATAGGACAATCTAGTAATATTTTGCAATATAATAATTATATTTGTGTTGTGTACATGCAATGTAATCAACACCTACCTTATTGCTTTGATTTCCACACCCGTGTCATCTACCATGAAGGTATTTATTTTCAATTCAATATTTTTCAAGTGTACTCTTTCTTGAAGCAACTTACATCCATTGGGTGATGTCACTAGCACACAACCTAGACATAACTAACTATTCCACGAGAAGCCCTTGGTGTTTGGAATGAAACACTAGTAGCATTTACTATTGCAATTGAATGAAAATATATTATAAAATCGAACTTATAAGTTAAATAAATGAAGCATCAAATAGTATTATTTCTAGTATTCAAATCATACCCTCATTCCATTCATTCTAAATGTTGAATCCATGGCCACTAAACTATCATTTATGTATATCAACAACCAATCGAACTGATGTTGGAGTTGGATGCCCAATATGAATGGAATTTTCATATCCTCATCAATACCTTCATTATTATATTCTTTATAGAAAAAAAAATTCTCAAGATTTTCCAGAATCCACTCCCAAACACTTTCTGCATCATTAGGGTTAAACACATATCACAACTCCTTAATTTGGTTCTCTCTCTTAAATATGTCATCCCTCCTTAGGAAATTATCTCGTTCTAATTCACCATTCAACAATGTGATCTTCTTATGCACAATCTCATGGTGCTTAAGGTGGATAGCATTGGAATACATTCCTAACAAAAGAAAATTATGAATCCACTCATTAAGCTATGGGCTAATAGAAGGGGTGATTTTTTTTCCCTTTGAACTATTCATATTCCTGTCCATGGAAATGATTTCCTTCACTATCAACATGTTCTACATGATTGAAGGTGAGAAATATTTGATGAGGTCTATTGACCATTATCTGAGATAGCTGAAATGACATTCACAACCACATATAATATGATTTTAGCCTCGCCGGCTTCATTTTCCCTTCTTTGAAAATAAAATATTATGGCAAGGAATCAATTTTCTAGTAGTCCTCAGGTTCATACAAACATGAAATTTGAAACTTTTTAGTACATTCACACCAATAAATGAAATAAAAAAGCATCCATGTATAGAATATTTAAAATGAGATCCCACACACATCACATATTCCAAAGTTCTATTAATTCTTATTTTCTTTTTGGGAACAAGTGATGGAAAGTTTTTCCGATAGGAAATAAAAAAATTTGTTGGGTACAACTTTCTATTTGATTCTCCTTTCAAATTCCTCCACTCTATCAATATCAATCCACGCAACTCACATAATGTAATGCTCACAATTTCGACGTTCTAAAACCAAATTAAACCTTAAATATACACTTGATGTATTGAGGGAAACTTTCACAATAATACTGTTATGATACACATGCACACTAATATCATGTAGAAATTACTAAATTTGCAATAGATTAGGATGATTAAATAGGGAATTTGACATTCATAAGGATTAATAATACATAAACAAGACTACAAATTATTGGAAAGGCATAATATAATTCTCATTCAAAGGGAAAACTTCGTAAAAATCTACTTCAACACTCCTATGTCCAAAAGGCCTCCATTGTGCTTTGCCAATGCACACAACATATAGCAATAATTAATCCTCCCACCCTTCCTAAAAATAGACTAAAATTTGTAGTCACCCATGCATCCTATTTTTATCCTTTATCTTGAATAAATAAATGAATAAAAATAAGCATACTAATACAATAAGGCATTAATAGCCTTATTTACAAAAATACAACTTAGTCAAATTGTAGTTGACTATTCTATTTTTAATAAAGTTGGGTGAATAATTTTGCTAATAATAAACTTTGCTTGATGAGAAAGTCTTCTCCAATACATGCAGACATTGTATTTTAGTTGATGATGTGACATCTATAACTTGATCCACTTGCAATTGCAAAAAGAACATTTTAAACTGCCCCTTGGATGCACATGCAAAAATAATCTCCCTACAAATAAAAATAAATAGGGTTTGATTTGTGATATTTCATAAGAATATTCCACTTGTAATGATGGGGCCCACCTGCATGAAAATTCTCCTTTCCTTTGCACACTATGTAACCCTTGTAAAAACCACCCTAAGTGGGGACCATTGTTATAATGATGCAAAATCACCTTCCTTGCATGAAAAATTGTAACTTGTGCTTCCTTATGCCATTCGAATATATTAACATAATTTGAATTGTTTTAAGGGGTGTTGACGCTTGTAACCTGGCATAGACATGTATATTATTTTACTTTTTGGTGTCATGATGGGTTGAAAAAGGTAATCGCTTTGATTAATTTTATTAGACCATAGTCATGTCACTATAGTCACGAGCCTCAATTTGATTTGATCAGCATATTGGACATTGGATCACTTTTGGAAAGATCATTGCATACATATGATTTGGTCGGCATATTTTGGAATATCCAATTTTGAATATTTAGAATTTATAAGGTTAATTGCAATGATAAAGTTATAATTAGGTGGGCCCCCTCTCCATGGTGACTTTCCCATCTTTTAATTGTCGGTGGTGTTTTGAACTTAACCTTGGTTAGGGTTTTGTTGGGGGTTGAAATGTGTACTACTTTCAAACCATAGTAGAGTTATGTTGACCATTGAGGTTTGAATGGAAATTAGTGGTTTGATTTTGATGATTGATCTTTGTACCATGTTAATATGGATCATTAATCTCGTACTAATTATTGTGGTGAGTTTACTAACCCTAAAGTGAAGTTGGTAGTTTGATTTGATGGTCATAGATCCTGTGTTCCTTTTGGTCTCAGCCATTGGATTGCTTACCTTCTGTTGACATGATGGTTGGCTATGAGTTAGCTTTTACATCTTTGGATCTTGTACTGATTTGATATTTGTCATCAATTTTTTTAATTCTGATTAGTTGGGTTCCATTTTGGTTAAGTTGGTGAGCTAAAACAACACCAAACCTATTCATTTTTACTTTGTATTGATGGAAAAATACGGCGAAGCACTAGAAATTTTTTTGTGTGTTGCCATTAATGTGATCATTTAAGCTCTGAAACTTTGTAAAAAGGGATTTTTTAGTTTGATTCTGTGCATTTCTCTATCCTATGAGGCTCTGTGACTTTTGAATCTAATATATTTCTTGTCATTCTATTCTTTCTGAGTTCTCTGTGCAAGATTCTTTAAGGTGGCCACCATTATTTATTCTTTGAGTTATGGAGAACTTTGTAAATTTTGCTTTGTGAAGCCTTATGTGTTTGTATTGGATTCTTTCTATCATATTTTTTCCATTGGCTTCACCATGGTTACTTGACTCTCATCCTGTTAGTGTCAAGAAGGTGAATTTTTTTTAATCATTGTATATGTTTCATTTATTTTGATTCTTTGAGTTTTCCTTGACTGCGGTTCGATAATGGTTGAAAACCTTATCATTTCTATTTCAAATGCACTTATATTTGTATTTATGTTGTGCATTTCTCTGTGTTGTAAATATTTGTACTTACACATTTAGTTATGTACCTTTATCTTTAGTTCACTATTTGGATTGATCCTTTGTAACTTGTAGTTGTATTATGTAGAAGTTATGTAGCACCTTGATTTTTTTTTGTACTCCTCATACATAATGTAACAGATCTAAAAACTTTCTTTATGAACATGAACATGTTACCTTTGAAAACTTTACTCTATAAGTTGGTTCGGTGGTGTTATATTAAAAGAAAGCTTTTTTTTTGTTTCTATTCTGCAACTCGTGTTCTTGAATTAGCTATAGGAAGTGGCCATCTTGATCTAAAAATCTAAATTTGTATTTACCTTCTGATTTATAAAGATCTATCTTTATTTCTTCACTTCTTCTATAACCTTTTCATGACTTTCTAAGTCATTAATGTTTGATGAATTGAGCTAGTTAAATTGTGTATTGTATCTCTTCATCATGAATCACACTCTGCATCCTTATTTGTACTATAACTGAATTTGTTCTTTATCATGAAGTAATATGTATTTATTTGAACCTGGAGCTTTGAATTTATAATTTATTATCTCCTTTCTTGCATACTATTTGATTAATACAACTTTCAAGCATGAATTAGTTGTGAAATAGCATGATGGAAACATGTAAAATGTCAATTTTACATGGCGAAGCCCTGTCAAAAATTTCTTAGATTCCCTTTTCAATTTTGTTTTAACTACAATTTCTCTTATTCCATTTGTTAGAATATGTAGCACTAAACTTGTATTTCTTTTATGCATTAGTACAAGCACATCTTTGTGTATTTCAGCCTTTAGTCTGAAGTGGAATAAATTTACTTTTCTGATTCAAGTTACAAAATGTAATACTTCTAATTTATAAACACAACATTTAGTGTTGATTTCATTATTCATACCCGTACCTACACATTTAGATAAAATAAATAGAAAAAATTATGTTTTTTTGCCTCTCTTTTGTTCCATAGTTTTTTAATCTTTTCTCTCTAAAATTATTGTGAGAATCATATGTACTGATGTACAAGATTTTTACTTGTCTGTTATGCATTTATCTTATTTGTAATCATACCTCATGATATAAGTAGATTCATTTTCATGAAGATAGACAGTACAAAAACATGATTTAATCCTGAGCTCATGACTGACGGTCTCTTTCAGGTGTAGTGCAATATTGCATGGAAAGGATGAATATGTAGCAAAATCTGGAGTGGAGATGGAGTAGCAGGATAAAGGAAATAATACAATGACGGATTCCTTCATCTTCTTTTTCCTTTATTTTCATGCACATGAGTTACATCTCATGGCTTGTGCGGGAAACTTTTGAAATTCCTTATGAATAAAAAATTGAATTTCGAAATTGAGTTGTGTACTTCCTTCTACATTTCATCTTTGTATATCGATTGTATAATGAATTAAACAACTCAATAACATAATTTAATGTATTTAATCATAAAGGAAAGAACTTTAAAATACCTGTAACTTGAGTAATGAACTTTGATACTACTATAATCTGTAACTCTGATTGTTGTTCTAAAACTTAACACTTCATCTATTATGTATTTTTAGTCTTCATCAAGATTACACATTTGTCCTTCAGAGCCTTTGTGTTCTTTTGGTGAAGAAAAATAGGAATTTGCAGACTATGTGATATGTTACATTTTTTAAGAGCACACATAGCTTTAAATTACATGGAGTCATTAATTAATCCAATCAGAACAAATATTAACTTGAAAGAATCTCCCCTAGCTTATGTTCAATTAACCAACCCCATCCATTGTGACAAAGTTTCAAGTTGTGCATTTTTGTACGAGTGTAGAAATTGTCAACATGATCCTTGGCATTCGAGGTCGAGAGGTTAATCAGGTGTGAATCTAGTGGGATAGGTATTATGATACTATAGCCACATGGGAGGATGCTAATATTTTATAGGCCCAATTTCCACACCTATTTAAGCGACTTCCAAGATCAAGTCGAGTCTAAGGGGATAGGGATGTAGTGCCCACTTCTCTTCGACAGTGTTTCATTATGATTTTATTACTATTGGATTGATACTTAGACATTTTTATTATTATATCTTGATCAATAGATGATAGACTATGCATATATTTGGATTGTTGACATGTTTTGATTTACATTTTGATTATGGTGCCCTAGATGAAGATGATGCACAATTATATATGTTGATTGTAGTGTTCTAATTTATTCTAACATGCCATATTTGGATGCATTACCTATCTTGGAGTTTTTGAGTAGAATTATGATTTTATGGATGTTAAAATTGAATTAATTAATATGATGATGTTAGCGCATTAGTTAAATGATGTTAATACATTTTTAGTTGTTTTTTGTAGATAGTTATCTATCTAACTATCTCCTTCTCTCATCTCACAACCTATATATTGGCTTGATCCTTTGTTTGTATATGCACAACATTAAATAAAACATTGATCTTCAGCCATCATTGGTATCAGAGCAGTGTTTTTTTGAAGGAGATTGGAAGCTGCATGGTGGAGGAATGAACTATCCACATTCCAATGACTTGTTCTTGCATGTTGTGTGGAATTAATGTAAAGAGGCATGCCTACGTGAAGTTGCATGGAGAATCTGTAGGAGGAAGCATTCAACAATTGCCTGGCAAGTGAGGAATGAGAAAAGGAATGTTTTGAAGCATTTACTCTTTTGGAATTTTTGACCAGTGCTTGGAAGTTGCAATGATAAAAAAAAGAAACATTGCATTTTTTCTTTGTCCCTTGCGACCTATTCTACCACGTGGAAATCAAATGCTTGTTTTCTGATATTTGATTTGCGTAAAGGAGACAAAAGTGACCTTCAGTATTGAAGGGTGACCTGAAAAAGTATGATGATTTCCTGTGCATGGAGGATTTGCTGTGTTGTGCTGTGTGTGGAGGAATACCTGTTCTAATTAGAGTGGTTCTTTAGAGACACCTACATGGAAACCAGCGCTGGAAATTGGTGTGTAGTCCTAGCGCTGAAGGAGAAATTTCTTGGCATCTGGGAAGATTCATGTGTGTGTAACTAAATCCTTCCATTCTTGCATGGGGAGTTGTTCATGTAAAATTCTACAACACTGAAGGAGGTGATTCGTGGAATAAATCCTGTAAATTGTAAACCCGTGTGCACGCGTACGTCAAAAATTTTAGATGCATAAGGAACCGTGAGAAATGCACCAAATGTTTGGGAAATGAGTGAAAAAGAAGAGACCAATGTATTGTTCTTTTCCTTGGTCAAAAACCTCCAGAGCACTAGGAATATTCTCTTTGATGAGATTGTGCACCGAGGACTGTTGGAGTATTTTTGTTTCGACGTTTGATGTCAAACACGACGGATTCATGCAGAACTTGAACGTGGCTATGATGCAGATGAGGAACGAGAAGTAGAACACCCAAAAGAGTGTCCATGTCTCACTACACGAGCCTATAGAGCACATCTTTAGGATAGATTCCTTCAGTAAGCATTGTAGCCATTTTTGAAAAAAATAAAAAATAAAATACAATTTTGAGTTTTCGAAAATGTTTGCAGCTCACATTCTATTGTCGAATGCCCAGTTGCTCAAAGGGCCAAATTTCACCACATGGAAGACCAAGATGCAGATGATTCTTTAGTTTGAATATCTTTGGGGATTGTTTCTAGAAAAGATGCCCCTCCCACAAACATTGATCTATTGGCTAAATATGAAAAGGCCGATGCAAAATCACTAATGCTTATCACCCTAAACCTTTCTGATGAGGTTTAACCTTACATTCGGGAAGCAACCACTTCCTCTCATGCATGGACCGTGTTGTGTACTATCTATGTAGCCAAGAAGCTGACGAAGAAGTTGCATCTTCAGACTAAGCTTCACACGATGAGTATGCATGATGGAAAATTAATAGAAGCCTTCTTACAGCATGTGGCTAAGTTATGTGTAGAACTCTCTACTCTTGGTGAACCAGTGGATGAAAAGTTGCTAGTCCCGCTCACCTTGCAAGATCTTCCTTCCCGATTTTAGACATTGATCACCACATTGACCATCACTCAATAGGAGGTGAGTTTTACCACACTGGTGAATTATCTTCAGCAAGAAGAATCCTTTAAGGACAAGGCTCTCATCATGAGGTAAAAGCATAAGCCTCAGAAAGGGTAGTCAACCCCCCATAATTAGAAGCAACATCCTCAGCAGCAAAATTCTCAGTGGCCACCACAGCAGCTACCTTAGAAGTAGAAAAATAACAAGGTGGATCGATGGTGCCACATTTACTCCATAGATATGCACATGACTACGAACTGTTATTACAACGATCACAAGTATGGCAACTCTAGTGAAGAGAGCACTTTTGACCAAGGATGCTCCAAGAAATCCTAATGGCATACTCGTAATAAGAGGCAGAAGGGTCAAATTGCTGCCTAGTAAGATGCCACCTCCAATGAAGAGGTTCCAGACACAACTCAATCTGACATTTTTCTAGTCTCATAGACTTCACAGCCTTCAGAAAATGTTTGTTTGATTGATTCAGGCGCTATTAAACACGTTATTGGCAATAATAAGTTATTCCATACACTGAGTGACCGGCCCATTGGAGATCGGATCACCATCACAGAAAATCAAGAGTATATTGCGGTAGGGATTGGTGAGGTCATCACTCCTCTTGGAACACAAAGATGTACACTCAAGAAGGTGCTATATGTTCTAGGTTTGACCTCAAATATCTTGTCTATGAGTCAACTTCTTAATCATCGAATGCAGGTTGAATTATTTGCTGAAAAAGGGGTCAAGTCCTGCATCATTTCCCAGGGAGACTTAGTAATTGCTTGAGCATTTATGAAGGGCCATCTATTTTCACTTGATGTGTTCACTTTATCTAGCATTGATCTCTCTACTTCATTGGTCGAGTCCACTACACTATGGCACTTTTGATATGGTCATCTTTCTGCTGGGGCTCTGCATCAACTCAGTGCTAAGGAAATGGTAAGAGGGATTCCTCCACTGTCCCATTCCTTACCTGTTTGCTTGGGATGTCTTGCAGGAAAACAACACAGAGTTCTGTTCAAACAAAGCTCTTATCATTCTACGTACCATCTTCAGGTTGTACATACCGATCTATGTGAACCCCTACTAGCTAGCTTCCAAGGTTTTGAGTACTTCCAGATCATCATTGATGATTACTCGCAGAAAATGTGGGTATATTTTCTCCGGAAGAAGAGTGAGGCATTTGCCAATTTCCAAACCTTTTACTAGCACGCCACCAGGCAGTCTGGGAAGCCTCTCCTTCTCCTATGCTCATATCGAGGGGGGGAATTTGTATCAAAGAAGTTCTTAGCATACCTGAAGTAGCATGGAATTCAGCAACATCTGACTGCACCCTACACTCCCCAACAAAATTGGATTTCTGAGTGACACAATAGGATTTTCATGTAGATGGCTCATTGTATGCTCTCCACCGCCAAGTTGGAGGATCAGTTTTGGGAAGAAACAGTCTAGACAACAGTGTATCTACTCAATCGGGCACCCAAGAATATTTGTAGAACAGGACACCGTAAGAGGTATGGACTGGTTGTAAACCTTCTATTCATCATTTCAGAGTTTTTTGTTGTACTACATATATGCATGTTCCAGATTAGAGAAGGAAGAAGATCAATCCAAAGAAACTACTACCTCAAAGGCATATCATCTCATGGATCCTGAGATGAAGAAGATCTACGAGAGTCAAGATGTGGTGTGTGATGAGTCATCCTTTAACTCCCTACCACACAATGGAGATCTAGTACCGACCTCATCACATAGATTTCTCACACATCCAGATGATGGGAAATATGATTATTCTCAGAGAGAATAAGAGTTGAGTGGAGACTTGTTCATTGATCTAGGCACACTGGAAAACACATCTTTACATCAGCAGCAACAACACCAATGTCTGAAATGGGTCTAGAATACTATTAGGGATGCAAAGCTGAAATCACTTCTAGGTACATCTACGGGAATCAGACATGATGTCAAGCTAGACATGAGGTAAATTTTGCACTCATGAGTTCAGTTGTTGATAGCACTAAACCTGAAACTGTTCGTGAGGCATTAGACCAACCACAATGGAAATAGGTTATGAATGTTGAATATGAATCCCTAATTTAGAATCAGATGTGGGAACTTGTCGATTTGCCTCTAGGTAAGAAATCCATTGGCTGCAAATGGATTTAAAAAAAAAAGGCATATGGTTCAATCGACAAACACAAAGCATGACTTGTTGCAGAAGGTTATGCTCAGCAAGAAGGAGTTTAAGATGACAATACCTTTGCACCCACTGTGAAGATCAAAACCATTAGAGTTGTCTATGCAATGGTAGCACAAAATGGATGGAAACTTTAGCAAATGGATGTCAAGAGTGCTTTTCTGAATGGTGATCTAAAAGAAGAAGTATACATGGCCCAACCTGAAGGGTTTGTAGATGAGCATCAACCACACAAGGTATATCATCTGATAAAGTCTCTTTATGGACTCAAACAAGCACCTAGGGCATGGTATATAAAAATTGATGATCACCTATTGCAGCATGGATTCACTCGTAACCCCTTAGATAAAAAATTGTATTTCAAGAAGGTAGGAATAGAGATTGTCATTCTGGTTTTGTACATAGATGATCTTGTGATCACAGGAAGTTCTGACAATCTTGTGGATGATGTAAATAATGATCTGAAGAAATCCTTTGACATGAGTGATTTGGGGCTATTTCACTACTGTCTTCACTTAGAGATATGGCAGAAGAAGAATCATATCTTCATCTCCCAGATGAAATGTTCCAAGACACTCCTGGAAAAGTATGGAATTTCAGATTGTAAACCAATGTCCATACCTATGGAAAAATGTTTGCAATTATCTAGATTCTAGGATTCACCACAGGTAGATGGCACTCACTAAAGGTAGCTTGTGGGGAGTCTCATTTACGTGATGTATACCAGACCAGATCTTTGCTTTGCAGTGAGCTATCTCGCTAGATTTATGTAGGAGCCAAAGAAATGTCATTAGATAGCAGCAAAGCATGTGTTGAGATATGTCTGAGGTACAGTTGACTTTGGTCTAGAATATCATAAGAACACTCAAACTATGCAGGATCAGTTGACTGGAAATCCATTTCATGGTATGTTTTTCATCTCAGATATGGACCTATCTCGTGGATTAACAAGAAGCAAACTGTTGTTTCTCTCTCATCCACTGAGGCTAAATACCGCGCCGCATGAGGATTTGTGTGCAAAGTGATTTGGTTATGTCGCATTCTTGCAGATATAGGGATTCCTGAAGAGAAACCTCCCATCATTCACTGCAACAATCAAGGTGTGTTAAATCTTGTGAAGAATCCTTATTTTCATGAACGAACAAAGCATATTGAGGTCGAATGTGACTACATTTGTGAATAGGTCTTGAACCACCAAATTCAGCTCCAGTACTGCCCTACTGATTTTTAGGTTGGATATATTCTCACCAAGCCTCTTGGCAAGGTGAAGTTTGATTTTTTTAGGGGGTGCATTTGTAAGATCAATGTATTAAGGGGGGAATGTTAGTGCATTAGTTAAATGATGGTAATACATTATTAGTTGTTGTTTGTAGACAGTTATGTATCTAACTCTCTCCTTCTCTCCTCCCGTGGCCTATATATTGGCTTGATCCTTTTTTTATAGATGCACAACATTAAATAAAACATTTATCTTCAGCCATCAGATGATAGGTGATAGAATTTCTAATTTTGGATGATGATTATTGATTTTTATATGTATATTTTTCTTAATGTTGTTGATTCATCGATACAGTTAGAGAGGTATTTTGATTTTCTTTTAGGGAAATTTTATTACATAAAATGAAAGGGGATAGGGGACCAACAATATAAGGTTGTCAGATGTTGTGTAACATGGCAAAAAATTGAAAGTGTGTGTATAATGTTATGTTTTGTTGTTTCATGATTTATTAAAAGGTTCCCATAGGGGTGTAACCTCATTTATGTAACCATGGGTGTAATGTGTTTCTTTATTTTAATTTTTATTTGTTTGAATTTTTTGTGCATGTGTTTAATTATTTGGGAAATATGTTTACTTTATTAACACTTTCTAATGTATCCTACTTAGCTAGTCTAGCTTAAATTAAAAGTAAGAGGGAAGATATGACATGTGGGAAATAAATTGGGTAGATGGTCCTTGAAATATTGTTGATGTTAATTATATTTGGGTTGGGTTTTGAGTTGTGTACTCTTCCCAAAATTCAAAATTCAGATTTTGACTTGGGAGGCTTTTTGGAGGCTTGTGGGATAAACTAATATTTTCGCATGCCTCTTAAATTCATCCAACAACGATACCTATGGTATGGGGACTTAATTTAAGTCTTATTTATGTTTTTGTTATAATAAAAAGGGTAAATAATTGCAGTTTTTACTTACCACATTTAATTTTGTCCTTGATAAGCATGGTGTGTAAGTTGGAGTGTCATGTGGGTATGTTATAAGTCTTACATGTGCATTTATTTGCTTTGGGTTTGGTGTTTTACTTGTGTCTTTGAATGGAGGGATGATGAAGTAGCCTCCTACATGGAGCCACCCCATCATCCCCACACCCCTTTCCTGATTATTGGATGATTTTGATGGATTTTGGGTTACTTTCCTTATTTTCTTCTCCTACATTTTTTAAAATTGGTCTTGGTTTTCATACTTGGGAGTTTTTTTTGTTGTTGCATCTTGGATTGACCTTGGGTGAAGGATTCAAAATCTTGTTGAGAAAAGGAATTTGAGGCTTCATGGAGAGGTAGGCTCTCCTCTTTTTACATTTTTGTACTAATGTATGTGATGTAGAAATGGTGTTTTTGTATATTCTATGAGTGTTTTGGTTATGTTTTTTGTAAATTGTTAGTTTTCCTTACGTTGGGTGTGGGAGATGGATTTACAAGACAATTGTGGAGGGAAAATTGATATGTGAGGCATGAATTTTTGAGGGAATGTAAATAACATCGATATATTTTTCCTATTTGCAAGTGTAGAAATAAGGATTTGATTATGTTTTGAATTGTGCTCATGGAGACTTCTCGGTGGAGCTCGTACATTACTTTGGAGAAAAAATGAGGTGGTGCCCATATTTCATTGCTCCTTGTTGGTTTGTTGTTTTCAAGCCTTTGTGATTGTTGGGAAAATCATGATATTGTTTGGTTGTATTTTCAAATTTGTTATTTGAATGTGTTATTGTGTGGAATGCTTATTGTGGATGCCTCTTGTAGAAGTTTTAAAATGTTGCATAATACCACATATTGATCTTTTTTTTTGGCTTGGGAGGCAATAAGGGGATGGATTATCCTCTCATTTAATTATTTGTTTCATGGAAAGCGTTGTCTACTACCTTAATTGTTTGTTGTGTTTTGGATTTGGAGAAGATGATGGAGCTCCAATGAAGATTGGGTCATTGTTACACTTGAAGAAAATAAATATAGATCCCAATTTGTAAAATAATTTCCGTGTCGTCTCCACTTAGGTGGAGGGCTTGTAACTTACATTTTTAAGGTTTTCAACTTCTTGAAAATGTGATATGAAAGATTTATTTGTATTAAACATTAAAATGTAAGTATATGTGGAAAGTAAAAAAAATAAAAAACTATTGCTACTATGAAATACCTTCAATTTGTATACCTTACCAAGAGTGTATGTAATGAAAAAATTGTATTTTAAATGGGTTGGTTCTTTTTAAAATGAAAGTATCAAGTCTTGTATTATTAGATGGAATAATAACCTTGTAATGATTTTGAAACTGAAACTTAAGCTCTCTCCATATAAGCCCTAATAGTCAACTTAAATTATTGCCTCCAAAGTGAGATTTGTCTCATTTTAAAATATTGATGTTCTTTCTGAAAAGACATTTGTTTTCTTGAAATGGATGTCATTTATTTATTGTGAAAGATTGGAAGTAGTTTCTTGTTACTATTGAAAATGTAGACATATTGAAAGTATTAAAACTATAGTTACATTTCTTGTTATGTTGTAACAAATAAAAGAGTTGTTAGCATTCTTAGAATAAGGAAGAATCTTTTTCTTGCAAAATTATAGAAGGTTGAATAAGAAATTTTACTAGTTTTCTCAATTTTAATCTTATATAAATGGGTAGAAAATTTATAATTACTTTGACTTGTGTGACACTATGCCATACAACTCAAAATATATATATATATATATATAATTGATTTATTTTAATTCAAAAAAATTGGCCGCATATATTAAAAAAAACATAGTGAATGATTTACAGCAAGCCGTGGATTTTTTAATAGAAACAGACCGTATTTTAATCGATAGGCCGCATATTTTATGTGGCATGGTTTAAGGTTTAGTGGGGTGGAAGGCCGCCAAACCCACCCCCCATCCCATATTACTATGTGGTGGGGGTTGGGTAGGTGACCTCCTGCCCCCTCCCCAAATAAATAAACAACATACCCAAATCACAGTCCACGCGGGGAAAACAAGCGATACGGCTTATTAAGTATTTTTTTTAATTTAAGTTTTGTTTTAATATTATTACTATTAATTTATATATATATATTATAATTATGTGTATATATATTTGTGTGTGTATATGTATATGTTAATGTGTGTGTGTGTATAGACACACACACACCCATAAATAACGAATGTATATAGCAATATTTTAAACTAGATTTTAAAGAAGGCACAAAAATTCCCATACCCAAATAGGGAAAATACAAATTAAGTATATACTAGAAAATAAAAATATAAGAAAACTCTAGAAGAGGGATACAAATAGAACAAGCAATAAAAATGTATATCAATCCTTGAGATTGAGTATATTTCCATGGCTTCCCTTCTTATTCTCCTCCCAAATATGTAAAATGAAAATGAGAAAATAAGGCAAAAGAAAGGAATAAGAGAATTTCATAAGGATGATTAGGTTTAGTTGAATACTTAGATCTAAGGGCTCTAAATGAATCCATGTAATGGTTGTGATGCAACCCTACAAAAAATAGGTGAGGATTTTTGTGGGAATGTGTTTTTAAGTAAAATATATGTGCCACTTGTGAGTGGGGACACTAAAGGGTTGTTAGGATGTTGTTAGGATGTAGGATTAAAATATATTTAAACTAAATCATAAAGTTAGGGTAAGTTTGTCCTTAGCCACAAAATATTAAATCAATAAATGAAATAAGAAATATCATACTAAAATAAGTAAATACTTTAATAACGGTATTTTAGCTAATGTCTTTAAGTGTTAATTAATGAAATCTAATAGGAACCCTAGAAGGGTATTTGAGCTCGAAATATTGAATTAAAAGAATAATAATTAATTGTTAATTAAAACGAAGGAATTATTAACTGAGAAAGAATTAAATCTAGTTAGAGGTTATCCAGTTTCAACTCGTTTAAACCACAAAAAAAAAATTCCATAAATTTTCCTAACTAATTAGAGGGTTTTATTTTGGGTTTTGTTCTATAAATTTTTGGGTGTTACAGTTTTAGACATTTTCAAGTGTTCCCAGATAAGGTTTTACATAAACAAAAAAAATACAAACAAATAATATATTCTTGAGATCCACACACTATTGTTTTTCATCACAATCCTTCAAGTTATTATTCATATGAAGATATGAACTTATATAGGAAGCAATAATCCTATAATAAACAAGGTTTCCACAACAATAATATTCAATAATGAGCACTTAAAATAACACCCCTTCCCATTAAAGTTTTTTAACAATAAATTACATCTTAATTTACCATATATCTAAACTACCCATTATCCCTATGACATTTTTATATCCTTTTAATTTATGTCTCTTCAATTTTTGATTTAATGTTTTATTGTTTGTAAAAATCAATTATGCTTCCACTTAAAACCTTGATGTAATTCATATAGTACTTGAAAAACAAACCTTGAGTATGTGTAATTTGTTTTTTCTTTTCCTTTCTTTTATATCTACATTTTTCACCCTAATTATGCTATGTATAGTAATTTTAAGGGTCCTATGTGGTTGCATTATTATTAGCTAAATTTTAAAAAATATTTATGACATCCACTCTCCTAGAAAATTTAATTAAATGAATAAACAATATACCTTATCTATGATACTTTGAAGGATTTTCTAGTTATTGAGAGTTATGTATTTCCATTACTTTGGTAAAAAATGCCACTTCTTTAAAAATCTTATTGTTGCATTAAAAATAACATGATTAAAATGATGTAAATGTAAGGCATGTTCATCTACCCCATGTCTACTCCTCCTCCTTATTGCTCCACATACCCTAACCCTAACATATTTTTAAAAACATCAATACTTTAATCCCCAATAATACCCCTCAATATGTAGCAATATATTGGGTTTGTTTCCCTTAGTATTTAAAACACCAATATGAACTCATGTCACATGTATTTATTTATTTTTTTAATGTCTTATTTGGGACCCTCATCAATCATCACTTGTTTACCATCCTCTCTAACCATACTCTCTTTATCCTATAGATTCATGTGTGTAATGATGCTTATAATAATTCTTATGAGCTCTCTTTCAAACATAGTCTTAGTATTATAACCTTCGCTAGAATTGGGGGATTTGCAACCCTAAAATGTCTCTTAACTTTCAGAAGCCATAAATTGTGTGTATGAATTGAAATGAATGTTGTTTTTTTGAAATACTATAACATTATGAGAGGAACCCAATTATGTAATCAAAATGTATTTTTTTTTATGAATTCCACAACATCTTTAAACCTTTGCATGATAGCCTATTTTTTTCAATCGTAATAAATTACAAATGCTTCTTGAACCTCCTAAATAATATCAACTCCCTTGGGTAATTTACTTGTGTTACAAGGTAAATTATGGTTGGTTTTCAAATAAATATTATGTAGAAACATTTTGAATTTCAATTTAATTATGCCGAAGGCATTCCCCTTATGGGAAAGGGATTTGGGGAAATTCATGGGAATATGTCAAATGTGAAAGTTGTATGGACGTTTTCGCAAGACATTAAATTTGAAGGGCATTTTCACTTTTTGTTGTACAATGTTTTGAGGATGAATACATGACCGTAGAAAAATTGTGCAAAGTTTCATGTACCTAAGGAAAAACATAAAAAGGAATAAATTTTATTGTTGCAATTGAAAGTGCAGGAAAATCCCACTTACTTGAAAGTAAATCTGTAGCAAGGCCAGGACGATAGAAAAATTAGAGAATGAAGAGGATATCAAGGTATGTATTAGATGATACTATTTTTATATTTATTTTGGATATTGTAATTTTTGTCCTATAATGAAATTTCCATCGTATTAGTCAGTCAAAGGAACATTGTCTCTTGGAATTTAGTGAAACTAGATAAAAACGTATAAATAGTCTTATAAGTACATAGATTAAAGTATTTAGAGATGCAACTAAATTTGACATAAATTTATATGTCATAACCTTGCACCCCTAACAACCCAATTGCATAGCATGAATTCCCTTTTTGGTTAAATGTTTGATTTCAAGGTTTATTTATTCTACTTTGAGTCTCACCTAGCATTGCATGGATTCCCTTTGGGTTATATATTATATATTTGATTTGATTTATTCGACCAGAAATTTTGAGGACTCTCACCTAGTTTCATCCCCCACTTTTCCATTTGGAGGAGAGTTTGGATGAAAAAATTATAACGATGAGTTGAAATATTGAAGATAGATTATGATTTTCATTCTATCTTATGATTAGAACTATTATTGTTAAAAAGCATCCGTACAAGATAATAAGCTAGATATGTTGGTGAATTCTACATACCAACCCAGTGTCAATTTTAATTTTTCACTAATAAGATAAAATATGATAAATATCTCATCGCTAAAATATGAAAATGTATCTCATTTGTTGTTAAAATTAAAATTTCAAGATGAGCATCTTGGTTTTGAATTCAAGCTTGTCTCCGGGAATTATTCCGTACATAATTTGGTACATGTTTGGATATTTGGATTCAGAAGAGGGAAAGGAAGGGAAGGTTAAACAATTAGAGAGATGTAGATTCAAGGAATTTGCAGTAAGAGTATAAATCCTCTTCATTTTTGTGGTGGTACGTATGTGGTGTATCTAGAACTAATGGATCCCATTAACTCATTAATTCTAAACCATGTAGAAATTGTAAGTCTCACTTCACATCTAGCAATAAAAAAATATTGTAATCACTGATCGGCCTTCATATTGCTTGTAGATATTAGAACTGTGAATGTCAGATCAGTTTTTAAGGATAGAATACAAAATCATAGAGCCTAGAACAAGAACCATAACATATATTTTTGAACCTACCAATGTTTCCTTGGGATTTGAAAGGAATATGCTTATTTTTCCCAAATCCCATCCTCACAAACGGATTAACTTAGCCTTGGCTTTGGAATTTTAAATTTTTAGGATATTTTGACAAACATTTAGCGTGTTGTGAAACAAAACAAAATCTTGTTGAAAATTCATTCTAATATGCTAACAATAGAGTCCATGTCTTACGGTTAGTATTGTAACTTTGGAGCTCGAATGGGTTAAAACTTAATAGTATAAAGGTGTTTGCGATATGTTATGTAGATATGGTTGTATGATATAAAGTGCAACTATAGGACTGAATAATCTGTGACAGGAAGTTTAATGTGAAAATGTGAACATTTCTAATGATTCTATCTTGCTTATTCGTTAACAATAAAATAGACTGCAAACTAACCATGTCCATTTTGTGTTTTTCTACAAACCTCTATTGCCTTAGTCCTCCACACTTACCCTACAAAAAAATTATTGGAATGAATCCTCTTTATCCCAAGGTCACCTTTTCTCAACGGATGAGTTGTTTCTCAAGTAAAAAATGACCATTTTTTCCTTTAATAGCCAAAAAAATTCAAATTAATTCAATCCACTAGGAACATCAAGGCTTAATGAGAAATTTGATGTATACAATTCTGTCAAGACCAATTTTTCTTTTAACAACCCATATTTTTTTCATATTAATTCAGTCCATTGATTGCCATTATTTTGGATTAAGTATAAGCAGATTCCCACAAGTCCTCTCTATCCCAAGGTCTTATTTTCTCGATGGATGAGCCAATTTTCAAGTGAACAATGACCAATTTTTCCTTTAACAACCTATATTTGTTTCATATTAATTCAGTCCACTGGGAACATCAAGGCTTAGTGAGAAATATGATCTAGCATTCACAAAATTGTTCTTCTAAAGTGTATGATGGGAAGGAAGTTGTTGATAGTAACTCAAATTTTTTTCACTTGGTAAGATTTTTTGTTGTTAATTTTAATGCTTGTGAAGTGTATGATAAAATGACTGAGAGAAATGTGATTTCATGGAATGTCATGATTTTGGCTTATGTTAAGTATAAGTAGATTCCCACGATTCCTCTCTATCCGAAAGTTATATTTTCTCAAGAAATGAGTCGATTTTCAAGTAAACAATGACCAATTTTTCCTTTAACATTCGTATATTTTTCCAAATTAATTCATTCCACTGGGAACATCAAAGGCTTAATGAGAAATTTGATATATACAATTCCATTAAGTAAACAATGACCAATTTTTCCTTTAATAGTGCTACTTTTTTTCATCTTAATTCAGTCCACTAGGAACATGAAGGATTAATGAGAAATCTGATATATACAGTTACAAATAATTTCTTTTGGAGTAGCTGACGAGAAAGAATTTGTGGACAAAGAACTCAAATTTGCTTCACTTGGTAAGTTTTCTATTTGTTAATTTTCTTTTGGAGTTTACATTTTAATTCTCGACGAAGTGTTTAGTGAAAATGATGAAGTGAAGTGTGATTTCATGGACTACCATGATTTCTGTAATGCCCACTTCTCTTCAACACTAAATGAAACATGATCATCTTTTCTGAATTGTTATAATCGTAAACCTTGCTGCCTTATTCCAATTAGCATACTAATAAGTTGTGTAGGGCATCATGAATCCATTGTGTTTTTATTATTATTATTTTAACTATATGTCGTACTGTAGACCCTGATGGACTTTTAAGGATAAAATAATTAGCTAGAATGTTTGCATTGTCGTAAATTTCTTGTGAAAGCATTACTCTTCATGATTGTTTTTTTGTATTGGGTTTATCTCTGCGACGGGACACATAGACACTATTTTTCTTTATTACTGACAGATGTTAATAGACAAACGACATCAACACGTTGTGATACGGGAATTGAAGGATAGATGTTATTGTAACCAAACTGATTAAATTTTAATAGACATTCAGTATGGAAGAAAATGATGTGTTGTCAAGATAAACATATGTTGATATTTTGAATCATTTTCGTATTGGTTTTTATTATGATGTTCAAATTTATTTTTGTGATTTAATTGATATTGGAAATTGGCAAAATTATGAACGAGTGAAAGTATTGCTTTAATCTGATAATCCAGTTGGTCTTTGATCTTAGTTGCAAACTGATGTATGCGTAGAATCGAAAGGTTGAAAATGGGAATAATTGTTAAGTTACTTGGTCTTAGCTATAGTAGTTATGATTTTTGATGTTTGAAATTGATAGTTAGATGTAAGTGTTTTATTACATCGATATCGTTAATATGGCCATGAGGCCATAGGGGTATTGTGTGTTTTGCAGGAAAAGATATCACAACAAACTACGGGGGGATTTGAGACCAACCACATTGTAATTTTAGGTGAATTCAATGAGGGTCACCATGGCAACATGTATTTTTGTGTGTGTTGGAATTATTATTAGGGGTAAATTGTTACCAAGGGGTGATGTTTTGTATTTTATTTATTTTATTCATTTAATTGATGTTAGTATGTGATTTTAGTGATGTAATTCCTTGTATTATTTATTTGGAATTTGGGTATGTATTTTACCCTTTATTATTAATGGGTCGTAGTGTCTTAATTAAACCTAAATTAATCTTGTCCTAAACTAAATATAGATGTGACCAAAGGAATTCATTTATTAGGCTAGATTTCTCTTGGATTTTGTGTTGATAGTTGAGTGCTTGGGGATCTTGAGTGTTGTACACTCTACCCCTTCATGAAATTCGAATTTGGCCTTAGAGGCCAATTATGGAAGCTTGTGGGACAATTCAAACTTGTCCCACACCTCTTAAATTTCTATGCCAACCCTATCTATGGGTTGGGGGGTCAAAATTAGACCCCATTAGGTGTTTTGGGAAGACAAAAAGGTAAATGTTGAGTGCACTTTCTTTCATGTAATTAATTTTGTCCTTGGGAGGTTTGGGCTTGGTATGTGTGTGCAAGTAATATGTCATTTCTTCACCCACTTATTAATTGTGCTTTGGAGTTTGAAATTTAAATTTTGAGGTGGAGTTGAGGATGAGTGATGTGGCATTCCACATGGAGCCACCTCACCCTCCTCTCTCCCTTTTCTATTTAATCAAGTTCATTTGCTTGATTGGGGGTTACTTCATTATTATGTGCTCTTGCATTTTGGAGTGAGAGGATTTTTGGAAGTGTTTGTGGATTTTTTGGATCTTCTTGGCATTTTTTTGGGCTTGAAGAAGCTTGGTGTATGGCTCTTCCATCAAGCTCTACCATGGAAAGGTAGGAGCTAAACTCTTGTTAAAAGATTTC
The DNA here is from genome assembly GCA_019776745.2 of Taxus chinensis. Lineage (NCBI taxonomy): Eukaryota > Viridiplantae > Streptophyta > Pinopsida > Cupressales > Taxaceae > Taxus > Taxus chinensis. The sequence continues at coordinate 721,566,117 of CM034147.1, read as the reverse complement.
TTTTATTTTGTATGCATATGTGCTTGTTTTGAGTGTTTTTCTATGCTTGTTGGGTGTTTGGGTAGATTGCCTAAGTGTGGTTTAGGAGGGGACTATGGGGAGATTTCATGTGGGAGGCATAAGAGTTTATATTTCTTGTAGGGAGGCATAAGATTTTATTTTCTTGTTTGGAGGGAGTTTGGGTTGGGTGCCGTACCTTAGATAAGGAATGCTTGCATTTATTACTTGTTTCTTTTATGAGGGAGGCATAAGAGTATGTAGGGGATTTGAGATATGCATCATGGGATTTAAGGTGGGCACACATTCCCATTGGGAGGCATAAGTGGCCTCCCCATAGGTCTTACTTCTTTGGCTTCCATTTTTAAGTCTTCTTTACTTGTTCTTTAGTTGTTTTTCATTCTTGTGTTGTTGATGATTGAAATGTGGTTGGAATGGTTTTGAAACAATTTTTGTGTTGTGGAAGCTTGTTTGTTTCCATGGTTGAATCCACCTTTCATTGTAATGTGGTTGGGGCTCAGGGGCCAATGAGGAGGATGGATTCTTCTCCTCATTGGAATTCTTGGTTGGGTGGAGAGTGTTGCCTCTCCCCCTTTTTGTTGTGATCAAATGAAGGTTCATGGATATTTTGTTGGTGATGTGAAAGTTGGAGCTTTGATGGTGTCTAAAAAGAAATCCTTGCTTGTAATTAAGTCCTCTTATTAATCCCACTCATGGTGGAAATTGTAATATTGTATTTTTTTTTAGGAAATGTAGTTTTGTAAGTTTTAATATCATTTGAAGAAGTTATTTGAAGAGTTGTATAATTTACCTTCTCTTTCTATCATAGCATGAAAATAAAAGATTCAAAATGGAAAGCTGGAGTAAAAGTTTAGTGGAAAATTGTGTTTTTGTAAAGAGGTTCTTTGTTGTAAAAAAGAAATGATACATGCTCAATGGAAAATGGAAATTTTACTTGTATTGTGAAATTGTATCCTTGTAAATAAGAAAGGAGAAATATATAAGTTTTAATATGTAAAAACATGCATGCTTAGTAAACTTGAATGTAGAGTTAAGTTGTTAGTGGTTGTTTGAGCTAAGAAGTTGTAATGAAAATGGAAAAGAACTACAAATTTGAAGTATGTTGTTATAATTGAAATGTTGCATTTTTGTGGTAAGGAAAAATAACAATACTAGAAGTATTTTTAGACCTTTTTACTCTAGGAATTGAAAGAAAATTAGTTGAACAAAATGATTCTTGTTTTTGCTACTATTAAACAAGAAATGCTTTAAAAATAAGCAATTTTAACTAAGAAATGAAAAAATGGAATGAAATCCCAAAACTGGAAACTTTAGGTGCATAAAATCAAGTTCAGAATGTATTTTTAAATATTTTAGAAACTTTTGTTTTTGGAAAATCCTCAAATTAAAGGTTCTATTTTTCAAAAATAGGACTACCACCCTGTGCAGAGTGGCAGTCCCACAACCGCCACTCAGGCTAATATGGTGGTCTTAAAACCACCGCTCAGTAGGGTGGTATTCCATGGTTTGTCACTCAGGCAGGGCGGAAGTCCCAGGAACACCAGTCTTCTCTGGGCAGTGGTTCTGCTACTTATGAAAGAACTCCTCGGATCCATACTTGTGCAAAACTTTTAACTGGTTTATACAAAATTTTAAGTTGTAAAATTTAACTAATAATCACTAGCAAGCAAACAATGAGTAAATATTGGATTAGGCAATAAAAACCTCCTAGTGGTGGATTAAAAAAATTCTTTTCATTTATAACAATGAAGGGTTTTCCCCAAATGGAGAACCCCAAATACAAATGGCTTGAAATAAAAATAGTTTGAAAAGGAAAAACCTTCTTCTATTCTTGAATGAAATAAATTACAACAATAAAACTACAATCTAAACAAATCTAAAATTGATCTTGAAGAAAACCCTCCATAGTTCTTCCTCTCTTGCTCCCATGGCTTCTGTCTCTCCCCAACCTACAATTTTAACAAAATAAAATAGACCAAATGAGTCATTTTAGAATAAAGGAAAGGTTTTAATAGAATTCATTAGGATTTTTAGGGTTAGTTTGAACCCTAGTATCTAATGGCCAAGATTGGTTTTATCTAAGGGTTGAGGATCAACCCTACCTTGTTGGTGGGAATATATTTTTATAAATGTTTTTATTTAAAATATAAGGGTTTGTGTAAATGAATGAATGGGGCCATTTAATTACCTTAGTGTGCAAGTCTATTTCCTAGTTCCTAGTATGTTTTAGTAAATTAATGAAATATGGGGTATTAAAGACTAATGGGATAATGAAACAAAATGACTAAGTATAAGATTGACCATGTTGGGATTAATCATTGATTAAAGAGAAGAAAAAATTTAACCAAGAAAAGTAAATTATGGTACCTTCCTAGATGAATGTTAATTAATTGAATTTAGGCATAAAATTAAAAATATTTAATATTTGAACTAGACCTGGTTCCCCGATCATAAGGTTTAGAACATTGGTGTAGGTGAATTTAATGTACCGAGGGGTTTTCATCCTCATAACTTTTTTACTTTAAAAAAAAATTCGTAACTTTTGGGATAAGTGTATAAGGTTTCAGCGTGTTCATACAACGTGGTTTTTGCAGGAATTACAATTTCGACTTATGTTAAGTATTAGTGGATTCCCATGAACAACCTAGATTTTTTTATATTAATTTAGTCCATTGGAAACATCAAGGCTTAATGATAAATGTGATCTATACAGTTACAAAATTATTCCTATCGAGTAGCTGACTGGAAGGAAGTTGTGGATAGTAACTCAAATTTTATTTACTTGGTAAGAATTATGTATGTTAATTTTTTTTCAGATGAACTCATTTTCAAGTAAATAATGACCAATTTTTCCTTTAACATCCCCAATTTTTTTCATATTAATTCAGTCCATTGGGAACATAAAGTATTAATAAGAAATTTGATGTATACAGTTATAGAATTGTTCTTCTTGAAGTAGATGATGGGAAGGAAGTTGTGGAAAATTACTGAATTTTTCTTTAGTTGCTAATATTTTTGTTTATTAATTTTAATGCTTACGTGAAATGTTTGACGAAATGACTTAGGGAAATCTGATTTGATGGACTACCATGATTTCAAAATCCCCTCTTTAGTATATGTTTTCCTGTGCTGATGTGGGTGGGTTTATTTATCTTGACACAAATCTTGAAAGACAACACTAATTTTGGAAACTTTTCTGCTATTTTAATAATAGTTGTTATGAAGTGAAAACAATTTTGGGGTTTAGGTTCCATAACTAAAAATTAATATTTGTCATTAGATCTATTTTTATTTATCATTAGTATTTTGGGGTTTTACTTTTTTCTCACTTATACTTGTTATAAACAATTGTATGGATGATTGTTCATGCTTTCTAGTGGCTTAGTTTTGTTAATTTTCTCAATGCATCGGATTATGAGGTTTGAGATTTACATGAGTTTGCAATGGTGGAACTTGCTTTGGTGTCATGGCACTAAATAAAAGATTCTAGATTTCTACAATGCATAATTGGTTGTATAATTCATCATTATAGAACCCAAGACTTTGAATTATTGTATTGTTACAAAAAAATTGAAAATCCTGGGTGGGTTTTATTAGGACAACTTTACAAATGATTACTCTTCTAGGTTTTTGTGGTATAGATTAGGTCTGGATGATAAAATTAATATGTGTTTAGTAATGTTTAGCGTGTGTATAATTTTTTTTACTTGTATGCATGAAATTATGTAACTTGATGTGTTAGTCAATGAGGACATGACACATAGATTTGAATGAATGCTAATTTGTGCCATTGTAGGAAATTTGAATCCTCTATGTAAAGGTTATCTCTAGCTTTTTGTGAAAATATGTGATATTATATAATTTATGGGAGCCCCAGGTGAACACTGCAATGCCGATGTAGCTACCCGTGCTGGGACTCGAACCTGGGTGGTCACTCTGATACCAAATGTAATGAACCGTTACACCAAAACATCGAGGCATTAGTGAAATCCACACATGAGGATCATAACAATGGGTGTGTAAATATATATTATTTTGGTTCATTCCTCTTCCAGACAAAAGTCCTTTATATGATACCAATATTAACTAACTAAAATAAATAATTTTTTTATATCAACTATGATCTTCTTACTATCTATTTCCTTTTTATTTAAAAATATTCTTCTCCAATTTTTTTGAAGAATCTCAATCATGATATTATTTTACAAAAACATCAAGCCAACTATATAGACCAGACCTATATGAAAAACAATCATCATGGAAATATGTCTCAATATGGTTACATGTTGTTTACAAAAAGTTGGACTAACATTTATGCACTATCCAAAGGAGACATGGCAATAATTCTCAAGGGGTGCATATCATCAATTTTAAATTTTTACCATTTTCCTTACAATTGTTAAAATGTTTTCATAAATCATAGAACTCTAAAGATGCATTTTATAAACCTATAGAGATTTGTTTTTCATAGGAATTGGTTGGTTAATAAAAGAGTATGCTTGAAAATTACAAACACTTAATTTCTCTTTTATTGTTCATCTTTGTACCCAAAATTAATTTCCTTCAAAGGTCAAGAAACATTATGGATTTAACAGGACACTCAGAGCCAGATAGATGATTATGTATGTCATTTTTTAGTCCAGGGGAAAGCAATTTATCTAACTTTTTAGGACTCAGGATTTGAAAGGAGTGGGTAGCACCATAAAAGGATGTGATCACATCCTAACTATTTCAGGTTGTGCCTTTCAACCAAGGTAAGAGAACCTATTTTGTAACCTCTATTATTGAAGAATGTTGGTAAATCCTTCTTTTGCACAAATTTTAAAGAGAAGACCTTGGGAAAATATGATCAACACACCAAATATGACTCTCATAAGTTGTCACTTCCAAATTATGGAGACATTTTCAAAACAAGGCAAAATTTACTAAAGACATTTGGAAACCTGATTGTTTCTTCATGCTTTAGGTGATAGAGACTATGCATTTTTATGGACACAAGACAAACAGTAGATAGTAAGAGTAAGATTGGATGTTTTTAAATAGATTTTGGTGGGAGGTGAGGCAAGAAATGAACTTGGTTCACCAGATCCTTGAGAGATTTTACAAAATGGAGAAACTAAAACAACAAAATGCCACAGAGCAGCACTAAAATGTTTCTTTAACCAGAATATGTGCTTCAATGGAGGCCCAGATTAGCACTTTTCCATATAATCTATGAGATTCTAACATGAAGGATCGAGTTGGAAAACCCAACAAAGCATCAAGATATGAGCCCAGTCACACCTGAGCTACACCCAGAGGCTTACATATAATCTCTATCAACAGATGATGAGAAAAGTGATTTTAAATCATTTATTTCACTCCCAGATGAAAGCTCTTCTGAGATCTCATGAAATTGCAGATGCCACTAAACTGTCATAAGGATTTAAATCTTGTGTCCTTGAGATAAATTTCTATGACAATATTGTAATAGAAACAAGAAAAAATATTTGTGGACATTCAAGAAATAAAACAAACACATTTTGCATAAGATCAACATAGAATAACTCGAGTTTGATTAAATGTATCAGTAGGGGAAAGTTTCTAGAACAATCTCAGAGCTTGTCAATGGATGTACACTCACAACCACCTTGACACGATCAAATCTAATACAAAGGAGATATACAGGCTTCTCAAAAAAGATGGGTTCTATCAAGTTACTTTTTTTTATTAGAAAAATCAGTGCCGACACCTCACACTCCAACCTCTTTCATGGAAAAAAATCATGTCATTTATAACATTTCGCAACCTATATTTCCTCCCAAAAAACCAAAAAATTGAGTGGACCAGTGCTTTCCATGATTATGATCACAATTCCTAGAATCAGATCTGTAACATTTGGAAACCTAATTGTTTCTTCATGCTTAGGTGATAGAGAGTATGAATTTTTATGCACACAAGACAAACAGTGGTAGTACGGGTAAGATTGGATGTTTTTAAATAGATTTTGGTGGGAGGTGAGGAAATATGAACTTGGTTCACCAGATCCTTGAGATATTTTACAAAATGGAAAAATAAACCAACAGAATGCCACAGAGCAACTAAAATGTTTCTTTAACCAGAATATGTGCTTCAATGGAGGCCCAGATTAGCACTTTTTCATATAATCTATGAGATTCTAACACGAAGGATCGAGTTGGAAAACCCAACAAAGCATTAAGATATGAGCCCAATCACACCTGAGGTACACCCAGAGGCTTATAGACAATCTCTGTCGACAGATGAGAGAAAAGTGATTTTAAATCATTTATTTCACTCCCAGATGAAAGCTCTTCTGAGATCTCATGAAATTATAGATGCCACTAAACTGTCATAAGGATTCAAATCTTTTTTCCTGAGAAAAATTTCTATACAATATTGTAATAGAAACAAGAAAAATTATTTGTGGACATTCAAAAATAAAACAAACACATTTTGCATAAGACCAACATAGAATAACTTGAATTTGATTAAATGTATCAGCAGGGGAAAGTTTCTAGAAAAATCTCAGAGCTTGTCAATGGTTGTACACTCATAACCACCTTGATATGATCAAATCTAATATAAAGGAGATATACAGGCTTCTCAAAAAATATGGGTTCTATCAAGTTACTTTTTTTATTAGAAAAATCAGTGCCGACACCTCACACTCCAACCTTTTATAACATTTCGCAACCTATATTTCCTCCCAAAAAACCAAAAAATTGAGTGGACCAGTGCTTTCCATGATTATGATCACAATTCCTAGAATCAGATCTGTAAAAGGTCACTAGGTGCTCAGGAGCAGATCTCTTCGAATATCTCCTGCATTAAACTCCTTTCTTTGGAAAATCACTCTTCCCTCTATTTTCCAACCACTTCCGCCCTAATCTATCAAATCTGGTTCCTTCTTTTCTCGGGAGAATAAAAATGGAAAATCAGATTGATTCCAATAGTCAGACCATTTTAATGGCGAAAGATGTCTCCAGATCTTCCCCACCAAACATAGATATCAAAATTGACTCTCTTCTATATTTTTCATGTAGGAAATACCAAGAAATCATGAAGACCCATACTTCCAGGAGTTTTCACTAAAAATGGGGGGAAAATCAGATTTTGACACATAGTTGTTGTTGATCTTTACTTTGAATTTGAGCCATCCACATAGAAGTTTTAATTTAAAAGCGGGTCCGGGGATTTCCTTTTGACTTTTTAGAACTTTTGGAAAAATGTAAAATTTTCACATTTTCCTCCATGCCTCCACCCTTGAGAAATGAGCGTGACACATGTCCTAAGGTGGGTCCCAAAGGAACCGTGGAAAAAAATTTCTATTTCACCTCTTTTCTGAAAAAGGGAACATTTTCCAAGTTTTCCCTGCAGCTCCACCCTTCAAAAATGGTCTTGACACGTTTCCCAATGTGGGTCCCAACAGAACCGTGCTTCCTTTTTCAATTTTAAATCTTTTCTCCTTAAAATAAAAATCTCCAAATTTCCCCTAAGGGTCCGCACTTTCGCCATTGACTTTGAAACAAACCTTGACTAATCCTTTGTCGGACCTGCGGACCATTTTTGATATTTTAACGCTTTTGATAATAAGAGGAAAAAATTCTAAGTTTCCCTCGATGGTCTTCTTCCCCGCCCCTTTTTACTTTTCAAACTTCCACGTGTCACAATGGCACACTTTGAGATGGTCCTCAAAAATTGATACCTTGAAAGATCGCGGGCTCGCCACATGTCCATGCCTGAAAAAATTTGTTTGAAGCCTTGAAGCTCATGTGAAGGCGCCATATGTCAGAGTCTAAAGCAATCTCCTTTGGTCATTGAAAATTCCAAGCAAAATGTAAAGTGAGCGGAGGCCTCCAAGTGTCCTCTTGGTGCTTCTTTAAAATGAAACTCAAGGGTCAGTCTACAAACATGTGTGGTTTTCCTATGTGTCCCAGGCCCCTTAACAACTTTTTGTAAAATACTAAGTATGGGAAGACCCGACGGAAGTCTCCACGTGTCTTCATGGCGCAAGTTCAAAATGGTGCCGAAAGTGGAGACCCTAAATGAGCACGGGCTCTCCACGTGTCTTTGTTACACCAAACTATACCAGCTACATAACAATTTGTCTTAGTCCGGGCATAGCAGCGGAAACCTCCACGTGTCCTCCCAGTGCAACTTCAAGGCCAAACCAAAAAGTGAACTTTAAAATGAGTTTCGTTCCTCCACGTAGACCAGTTTTCAAGTTGAGGTGATTTATAAAATTATGAAGTACCCAGCCGAGCCGTTTCCAACTAGAAGAGGCCACGTTCATTGATGCTAATTTGACCAGGAGAAATTTCTGTCAAACCGTAAAATGTAGAAAAACGACCATTTGATCCCAGAGATGATATTTTTTCCAAGGATAGAGGATTTATAAATGTTACAAGGATCAAATAAATTCCTTAGAGCTACATCTATTCATTTTTCTTCAGGTATCTAGGATGAAAACAATAGGAACAACAATTACCGATTGTGGAAAATGGAAAGAACAAGATAGCCCAAGTTTCACACCCAAATTGCATACTCTTTTAGATGAACAAAGTAACGAGGAAAAAAATATGGATCCATAAGTGATTCTTGGCCCAGGAAAGGATTGATTACAAAAACAAAATGGAAGACAACAACATTACAAGCACACAACGGGGAGATAAAATGTGACAGAGGCCGCAAATTGAAATATTTTCAATGGAAAATGGGGTGAGACAAATCTAAGCACCAATATTGGATCCGGCTCGGGGATGGGCACTCCCTATGAGTGCCACAATAAAAAAGGTAGAAAAAGTGCCAAAATATCCATTGGGGAAAGGATTCAACTTGTAGAGAAAAGAAACAGAGCCATCTCCCAAAAGTGAAATAGAGAAACCAACAAAAACCAGGTCACCAAGGACCAGAACGAGCAAAAAACACAAAAAACAAGAAACAAACAACCAACTATACATTGTACAAAATATTTTTACCTCAATTATGGGGAATCAATGCAAGAAATGCTTTAAGTGCCTGCCATTAACATGTAGCTTGAGCAATTCACTATCTAAGTCCTTTAAGAAGAAGGTATGTTCACCAATTCTAATATCAATGGAGTAAGGGCCCATCCATAATGAATCAAACTTGCCATGCTTTCCGTTATCTTCATGCATGTTATCCCATAGTAGCACAAGATATCCAACATTGAAATCTCTGCGAATGACCTTCTTGTAAAATAAAATCTTCATCTTTTCTCTAAACTTTACATGCCTCTTGTGGGATGCCCTCCTTTCTTCATCAAGTTCAACAATCTAGTTAATGCGAGCATCATAAGGACTTACTTCTTGATCCTCTAATTGTTGAATGAACTGATATGAGGATAATTACATATGTAGTGGAATAAGGGCCTGAGTCTCATACACCAACTCAAATGGACTCTTTCCAGTGGCTCTTTTAACAACGATTCTATCAACCCAAACAACAAAATTCAAATGTTCACCCCATTTTCTCTTGTTTGGATCCAAGGTTCTTCTGATAATTTTCAGTAGGTTTTTATTACTAGACTTAGTTGTCCATTTCCTTAGGGATTGCAATTAGAGGTATATGTCAAGTTGATCCCATACTCTTTACAAATTACCACAAAAGGTTTAGCTCTAAAACTCATGGCATTATCAACTACAATCTTGACTGGCACTCCAAACCTACAAATGATGTGGTTTAGTACAAAATCCATGACAATTTGGTGTGTTTACTTCTTAGTGGGGATTTCCTCCAACCATTTAGTAAAATAATCAGTTGCTACAAGAATCCATTTGTGGTTAGCACTTGAAGGGTCTGAAATCTCACTAATGAAATCCATTCCCCATTGATTTAATGGAGCTTCAATTGATACAGGCTACAAAGGAAGGGAGCCTGAAGCTTTCAGTATTCAAAAGAAGCATTGGTAACTCCCACATTTCCTAACCAAAAGTGTTGCATCCTTGAAAATACTTGGCCACCAATAACCAGCCCTCAGGATCTTGTGTTTTGTGACCCTACCAGCAAAATTCCCCCTCACAAAATCCTCCATGGTGATCAACAATTATCTTGATGACTTCATCTTTAGTAATGCACCTTAAGAGGACACCCTCAGGGTTCTTCCAAGCTAACCCATTATCAGTAATGACATATTTCTAGGGAGCCAACATAAGAGCTCTTTTCTAGTTTTTATTTATATACACAGGGCAGTATAAGTATTTGAGATAAAAAATCACATCTTTGTACCACTCAGAACTCATTTACCTTTCAAAAACACCTGCCCTTTCTTCTCCTACCTCATTCACCTCAATAGTTTGCAAGTTTCTCTTAGCCATATGCTTAGCCAAGATCAAACTTCTCATGAAATTTTTAGTTTGGATATCCATATCATATTCTTCCAACTTGTTCACCGACCAGCACCTTTTGCTTTAGACCTCCATCTCTGACAATATGTCTTTCACCATGGTGTGGGGAACATAAGAAACAATATTATAACTAAAAATGTAAGGCCTAACAACCTTTGTTGCTTTTACCAAGGAAAATGATTGCTTCTCCATAATAGTGGACTTCAGCTCAGCCCCGTGTAGGGCCTTACTGAAAAATTTAATTTGCCTCTCAGCCCCTTCATCATCCTTCTGTAGCAGGAAAAAAGTAATAGTGTTCTCTGAAGCAAAGGAAAATAGTTGGAAATTATTCTTATAGTTTGGAGCTGCTAGAATAGGGGCATGCCTTAATGCCTCCTTGATCCCATTGAAACCTTGGATGGAAGCCTCCTCCCATTTGATGACCTGGTCCTTTTTTAGCATGAAAGTCATTGGAATGGTCAACTCAAAAAAGTTTGATATGAATGTTTTCATGAAGTTTATCTACCTAAAGAAGGACTGAATTCCTTTCTTGGTTCTTAGAATTGGGACCTTGTTGATGGCCTCTACCCTTTCTAAATCAATCAGCACTCCCTCTTATGACACAATGTTACCAAGCAACTTTTAATTCTACACTCCAAAATGGCACTTCTTTGGATTGAGTGAAATGCCATATTCTCTACATCTTCTCCAAGTCCAGTAAGTGATCACTTCTCTTCCTGGAAAGTATAGTTACATCATCTTGATAAACTGTAATAAACTTATTGATGTAACTAGAAAAAGCAACATCGATTTCTCTTTGAAAGGTGGCTCCAACATTAATCAAACCAAAGGGCATCGTAACATACACATACGTCCCCCAAGGAGTAGTAAATGTTGTCTTGATCCTTTTTTATTCCTTCACCACAACCTAGTTATACCCAGAGAAACCATCTAGGGTGGAGAGCAATTCAGAACCAGTCACTAATTGCAGAATGTTTTAAATATTTGGTAAAGGATAATTATCCTTCATATATGCTCTGTTTAGATTCCTAAAATCTACACAAATCCTGATATCACCATTCTTCTTTCTTATTGGAACTAGGTTTGCAACCCAAGAAGAATACCTTGTGGGCTGAATAATCCCTTCATCTCTTAGCTTCTTCAGTTCCTCTTGCATTTTAAGAGATAAGAGAGGATTGATTGGCCTCTGTTTTAGCTTGAAAGGATTTGCATTAGAATCCAAGGGAATCTCATGTTGAAATAGGCCGTCTCTGTATGCTTTTAGTTAAGAATAGGTCCATGCCATGCAATCCTGATACTTTTTCAACAATTGGATGTATGAGTGCTTCTCCTCCCTATTGAGATTTTTTCCTAACCAAATTTTCCTTGGTTTCTCCTTTATGCCAAGTTCATGCTCCTCAATATTCCTTGAGGATGCCATGCATCTGTTAAAAATGCGATCAACATTATCAAAATTGGACTCAAGAGCAACCAGCCCTCTAGGAATGGTATTAGTCTTTGATTGGATGATGCCTTTTCCAAAAAAGGTTTCTTTACCCTCTGATACACACACCATAGGCTCCCAATAAATATTCTGATCAGAAAAATTCTCTTTTTTCTACAATAATCTTTTGACCTGAGCATGATCATCAAAAAACTTCCAATGCTTAATATTGTCAGGTAAAGATGGCCTAGTTAGCACTTCAACATCATACTCGCAATATGGGTGCATTTCACAATTATCAAACCAAGATCCTAGTACTACAAGTTTGTTTGACAAATTATTGAATTTCCTATCATGATGCACAATGTTGAATGAATCAAAAATCTCAATGAAATATCAATTAATTATGACTCTCCTTTGAAAATGATGACCTTGACACCATATTTCCAAGCAATTCTTAAACCCAACAATAGTGCCTCATACTCAACAATGTTGTTAGTGCTCTCAAAGTTGAGTTTGAAAGAAAAAACAAATTTTTCCTGACCTGGAGAAAGCAGAACAACACCAAAACCATTCCCAAACTTGGAGCAGGCTCCACCAAACAATAGAGTCCAAGGAGAGACCACTTGTTCAAGACACCTACATTCCTCAATATTGTGCTCCTTTCCATCAGCAAATCATACAAAGTTATCATCATCAACATTTGTGTACAATACCTCATAGGATGCATTGTTGGGATCTTCAATAAGGTGTAACATCTTCTTTTCCCCATATAACTTGACAAGGCTACCCTCAATTGGGATGGTGGCATAGGACATATCCATTTGAACACTCCCACCAACACTTGCAGCCCACTTTCTAGATAACAACATACCCTACTTGGCTGGGTAGTCAATAATAACTACATCAAGTTTCAAATTCATGCCTTGATAGATTGCAAGTTGCACCACCAAACCCTTCACACACCCCACCACTTGAACATCTCTAGAATCCATAGAATTGCACTTCCCATATGTAGATGTTACTTTGATATTTAGTTCATTCATAACTTCCAGAGGCATAACATTGCATGATGCCCCTGAATCAAACATACAGTTGTACAACAATCTATCCTTAATGATCAGGGTAGTGAAGAATGGATCCACATTCAGCTAAGAATCTACCAAGGATGTTCCCAAAAAAACCTCAGGTGGTTCATCTAGCTCTTCTGATGTTGGTGGTGCCTCTAATTCTTCAATGACTGGTGGAGTCTCCAAAATGTTTATATTTTTTCCTGGGGCAGTCTTCCCCTCTTTCAATCCCAAGTATTCAAATGCTCTTTTCTTATGCTCAGGAATCCTAAGCAACTCAATAGTTGGAATAAAAAAATTTGATTTGACTTAAAACTTGGGAAATGTCATATGGGACATTCTTTGGCAAGGCAACATTAGATGGCAAGGTAGTATTGGAAGGAAAACTAACACACTCACTAGGTGGTATAGGATTTTTGACAGCTTGGGCATGAGGAGGGGTATAATTTTTTTTATAACTGCAGGGCTTTTGGCAGATGCATCTTTCTTAGGAGCCTCTTTAGGAATGTTTGAAAGTAAGGGATCTTTTGGCTTGGCTTGAGGCCCTATCCCTTTGACAAACTTACTTATTGTGTTATATTCCTTCTCTTGAGCAACAACATCATTCATCAGTAACTGTCTATCTTCCTCATATAGGATTCCTCCATCATACTTCTTTATCATTAAAGCCCTTAAATATTCAAATTCATTATTGGGAAATTCAAAATCTTGTATAGTATCTACTTCTAAAGTATGAGAGGGAGGAAGAATAGGTACCCTATGAATGCAGTCCCAAAAAGTGCCAGTAGTTTGGGCACTTATCACCTCAGTTGACATTGCCCCTTCTTGTGATCTCGTGGATCAACCCATCATGCATACATCATCATCATTATCATCATCAGCTTCTTATTCTTCTTCTTCTTGCTGATATTATTCACAAGGAGCATGGGGCATGAAAAATTTATCACACCAATAGTTGATCTTAGTTTCTTCCACAACATCAACTCTGGCAACCTAAGGATCAGGCACCATTATGTTTTTCCTACCTTGGGGCTGCTTATTACAAAATCTAACAGGTCCCTTGCCTCTATCATCATATATTTGGTGATTTGTAAACTTTTCTTAGCCCTATTGCTTGTGTTGACCTTGTGAACTATGCCCAATGTCCTTTTATGCCCGGGCTAGTTTGTATCATATTTCTTTGACAACCCCTTCCAAAGTTTTCAAAACTTCCTCCCAATCAACAACCTTACTTGTTTGAGGTTTTTTTGGGTTAACCATCTTCACACCCTCCCTTTTTGGAGGCTTTCCAATTGCCTTAATATTGTTATCTATTTGTAGAGCCATGGTGAAGGCCTGCCTCAAATTAGTAGGGTTTTTATCCCTAAAGTAGTAAGCAACTTTTTTATCAAATGCATTTGAATATTTGATCAAACATGATTCATCACATGTCCTTATCCTAATAGGAAATCTCCTCAAGGTATTATTAAACGTTGTGTTGAAATCATGTAATGAATCATTAGGTTTCTTCTTGATGTTTTCAAAATTTGATAGAAGAAACCTAGGGTCTATACTATCACCATACTATAATCTAAATGCATTATTCATCTCAGTCCAAGAATCAATAGAGTTATCCAGCAAAGCCTTATGTCGGTCCCTTGCATCCTCTTTCAAAGTATGGATAAATAACTTGATATATACATCTTCATGTTCAATCCCAAAGTCTTCCATCATATTGATAAATATCTTTAGATGTTGATCACCAGTTATAGTGTTGTTTTCTTAGAACTTTGGTAGTTTGTTCCTTACATCTTGGGGAACTGCATTTGGATAACTAGTCATCCCTAGAAAATTTATGGGTCCAAAAGTATTTACAACAAATGGAGGTCTGGGTGGGGGAAAGGCCATGTCGTTTTGAGGAGGTGACCTTAGAGGGGTGACAAATTGATAAGAGATAAAGGGTCTTTGAAACACATGAGTATAACTTCCAAAATGGATATCCCTTAAAGGCCTTGTTTCTTGGAAATCCCCATCAACTTCTAAAAATACAGGGGCAAAATAAGAAGAAAAATTTTCAAAATCAAATGAAGGCCCCTCTCTAGTTGAAGAATTCAATTCCATAAAGAGGCTACCTAATTCTAAAGCACTTGAATAGCAGTCTTCAATGATAGGATAATCAATTTCATCAATGGAGATCCCTTTTCTTGTCTACTGATCTCCAAAAACTCTCCAAGATTTTATTCCTTCTGATTTTTCTTTTCCTAGCTCTGGAAATAATGTCCTAGCAGGATCCCTAGCAAATAAATACCTTCTTCCTTCCATATTTGCAAAGGTTAGTAAAAAAAATCACTTGACAGAGGTTAAGACACTGGTATTCACTAAGAATCAGATCAACATGGAGTCGCCAGCAAGGATTTCCACCTTAGTTGCGCAAATGCACTAAATATGATCTGTGAAATGTTTGTCAACACTGGAAACTAGAAAAGGAAAGATTTTGACTCTTCTTTACTCAGATTTATCAATGAAACTTAGTGTAATAACTGTAGAAAATGGTAATATTGCACATTGTTAGCATTAGTTAGTTTAATACATTGTTGATTATATTTGTTGATGGAGAGTTATAACTATCCTCCTTCCTCTCGCAGCCTCTATATGGCTCTTTTTATTGAATATTATTTCAAGGCATTCTATCAATTTTTTTTCTATCTCTGCCTTCATTGGTATGAGAGAATTTTTCCACCCTCAGGCATGTGTGAAGACTTGTTCCTGAAGGAGTGGATGTGTTGAAGGATTGGCTATCTGTCTAGAGACCTTTGGCATGACAGTTTTAGGAGGTTGTTGGGTAGCATGGTTAACAAATACCAAGTTTTGAGAAATATGTTCCATACTTTGACATTCTTTTGTGTGATTAGATCGCCATGGTAGCCACAATGATGATGAGATCATCCCTCAAGTTTGGGTCATTCACCCAAATTTATCGTCTTGCTGAACCAAAATGTTTTTCAAAGGGAGTAAGAAAAAATGGAAGTGTTAAAGTGTCCAGCGGAAGTAAGTTCTTCAGATCTGCTGTGTGGTTTTTACATCACTCCAATGTACAGTGCCAGAATGCCTAACCATTGCAACCAATTAGAGCTACTGCTATAGAATCACCTCCCAAGGTTCAACAGTACTCTGGAAAGTAGAAGACCAAGATTGTAATCAATGGATTTGGTTGCATTGGGAGATTGGTTTTGTCTATTTTATTCGGCAAGGGTGACATTAATGTAGTTGAATTCAATGAACCCTTCATTGATGTCAAATATATGGCTTACATGTTTAAGTATGATTCAACCCATTGTGTATACAAGGGGAGTATTACTGTTATTGATGATAAGATACTTGAAATTGGTGGCCATAAAATTACAGTCAGTTCTAAAAGGAACCCTGCAGAGATTCCTTGGGGTGATTTTGGTGCTGATTATGTCGTAGAGTCCTCTGGTGTCTTTACTACAACTGAAAAGGAATCTGTACATCTTAAGGGAGGGGCCAAAAAAGGTTTTTATTTCTAATCCATCAACAGATGCACCGATGTTTGTGATTGGATTTCACACATGTCATTCTTTGCTTCCCATAAATGACTGTAGGATGGAGGAAAACGGAGGCTGAAGCCAATCCAACAACCTCTTGTAAGCCACAAGTGACGAGGCCGGCTGACAGATATTGTGGCAAATAAGGCTTGAAGGACCAAATTCCTCAATTTTTGGTTTGTGTTTATTTCAATTTCTATTTTGTTCCGTGTTCTGTTGTTTTGTGATCAGATGCTGAAAATGGGTTACTCTAGAGCATAGTTGTTTGCCAATGGTTCTTCATTTTAAATTGATCCTCTAAGTGCCATGCTTTGAAAATAAGGTGGTTCACTTGTGAATACATTCACTTGTAACATGAACCATGTGCAACAAGATCTAAGTGGTGAGATCCAGTCAATAACATGTTTCTTGATGAAGTTTCTTTCTTAGTATTCACATTTCACATTATGGACAAAAACGAATTAGTCAAGGGAAACATCCAGTGGCAGTGATTTGTTTCCTTTACTATTGAAGATTGGCTAAAAAACAATCGACATCAGTGGCTACAACTAAGAACATGATTGCTATGATTCTTAGAAGTGAATGTGAAATATTTGTCAGTATTGTTTGTTGTTTTTCCTATGTTGTTTAGTTGTTCAATAAATTACAGATGGTGCATAGTTTCCTGTTTGGGAACTCCAAACTGAAGAGTGTCATGGGGAATAGAAAATCACTAAAAGCAGTGCATAGTACTCACACTAGGTTCATGGTAAACCTGTAAAACCACTAAGGTAAAATCCACTTGGTTCATGCTAAACCTGTAAAACCACCGAGGTATCATCCTCTTGTTTCATGGTAATCCTATAAAACCACCAAGGTGAACAGTCGGAAAGTGCTCCTGTCCCTCTAGGTTTATGGTCAACCTTAGAAAAACCATGTGTATTGAGACCATGTAGGCACATGCTCGTGTGAAGACCCTCTTTGTAGTGTTCTCATTAATGGGGGGACATCCAGTATTAGGAAATGTTTGTTTGTACGAATAATGTAATAAGGGGGGGAATGTTAGCATTAGTTAGTTTAATACATTGTTGATTATATTTTTTGATGGAAAATTATAACTGTCCTCCTTCCTCCCACAACATTTATATGGCTCTGTTTATTGAATATTATTTCAAGGCATTCTATCAATTTTTATTCTATCTCTGCCTTCACACATAACATTTGTAACTTTGAAAATTCTTATAGGCCTAAACACAAGATTATGCCTGAAAAGATGTATTAGCACTTTGAGCATACAATAAGTCTTTACCGGGGTCTGAATATGAACTATAATCACTATATCCCTGGAAACAGTGCTAGAAGTGTGTTGTTGACGGATAAATAGACATGAATTGGAAATGAATCAACAAATTAGCCTTAGCAACTCAAATTAGTTCCCCAAAAATAGCGCTAGAAGCGTGTTAGTACCGAAAATCAATCTCCTTCAAAGGTCAAGCAACATCAGGTATTTAACAAGATACTCAAATGCAGATAGATGATTATGTATGTCGTTTTGTAGCTGGGGAAATCAGTCTATCTAAATTTTTAGCACTCAAGCTTTGAAAGGAGTGGGTAGCACCATAAAAGGATGTGATCACATCCTAACTATTTTAGGTTGCACCTTTCAACCAAGGTAAGAGAATCTATTTTGCAACCTCTTAATATTGAAAAATCCTGGTAAATATTTCTTTTGCATAAATTTTATAGAAAAGACCTTGGGAAAATATTATCAACACACCAAATCTGACCCTCACAAGTTGTCACTTCCAAATTATGGTGATAATTTCAAAACAAGGAAAAGGATACTAAAGACATTTGGAAACCTAATTGTTTCGGCATGCTTTGGTAATAGAGACTATGCATTTGTATACACACAAGACAAACATGGGTAGTACAGGTCAGATTGGATGTTTTTAAATAGATTTTGGTGGAAGGTGAGGTAGGATGAATTTGGTTCACCAGATCCTTGAGATATTTTACAAAATGGAAAACTAAACCAATAGAATGCCATATAGCAGCTAAAACGTTTCTTTAACTAGAATATGTGCTTTAATGGAGGCCCAGATTAGCACTTTTTTATACAATCTATGAGATTCTAACACAAAGGCTTGAGTTGGAAAACCCAACAAAGCATCAAGATTTGAGCCGAATCACACCTAAGGTATGTTAGCACATTATTTAATTAATAATACATTGTTAGTTGTTAGTTAGTGAACAATTATTTAACTGTTCCTCTCCTCTCCTTCCTCACGTAGCCTATATATTGGCTTGCTCTTATATATTGTTACACACATTGAATAATATTCAGTCTCCTTCCATCATTGGTATCAGAGCTCTTATATCCTTGCCATGGTGTTTTTTCTTTGGCATCCAGTTGTACCTGTGTGTGGAGGAAACCTTGGGCATGGCAGTTTGGAGACCCCATGCGCTCAGCATTGGAGGATTGACCTGTTTCAATATGAAACTTGTGTGAAGTGAAAATATCCTGAACTAGTGTACAAAGGAGGAGTCCTGTAAACCAAGTTTGGAACCTTATTAAGAGCACCAATTACTTGACACGTGGAGTATATGATCTATTTTTTTCTAAACACGTGAAGATATGCAACATGCATTGATTTCTTGTTGGAACTTGCAACAAGGAGAATTTTTTGTGCATGGGTAGCGGCCATGGAAGGAGTGTGGGAGGTGTTTTTGTTCTTGTATTGTCATCTGCGAAGCCTACAGGAGAACAAGGGCATCAGTGTAATGAATATAATTTGTGGGTTTTCAAATGCAATCCAAACCATGAGCTATATGAAAGAAAGGATTTGATAACTCAACACATCGTATAATCTGAAATGGAGCTACTATGGCCCATGGTGACTCTTTTTCTGAGAATCCATTCGGATCACACACCCGCATGAGAGCTTAGCGTGAGAGGATAATCCAGACATCCTCGCCACGTATATGTCACAAATTTTAGATGCACAAAGCACCGCGAGCAATGCACCAAATATTTGGGCATTGAGCGATAACAAAGACACCACTGGACTATTCTTTTCCTTGGTCAACGAGCTCCGCAACACTGGGAATATTCTCTTTGACGAGATTGTGCACCGAGGACTATTGGAGTATTTTTGGTTTGACGTTCGATGTCAAGCATGGAGGATTCATGTAGAACTTGAACGTGGCTATGATGCAAATGATGAACATGAAGTAGAACGCCCATAGGAGTGTCCACGTCTCACTGCACGAGCCTATAGAGCCCATCTTTAGGATAGATTCCTTTAGTAAGCATTGTAGCCATTTTTGAAAAATAAATAAATAAAATACAATTTTGGTTTTTCGAAAATATTTTCTCCGAAAATATTGCTATCCGATGCCTAACTCTTGAAAGAGTGAAATTTCACCACATGGAAAACCAAGATGTAGACGATTCTTCAGTTTGAAGATCTTTGGGGGATCATTTCTGACAAAGACGCCCCTCCCACAGATGCTGATATGTTGGTTAAGCATGAAAAGGCTGATGCAAAAGCACTAATGCTTATAACCCTGAGCCTTTCTAATGAGGTGCTGTCGACATTAAAATTTTCCTCTATAATTTCTATTTTATTAATGTATGTATTAGGAATAGGATGTTGTTAAGTATAATTAGTAGTGGCGTCCAATAGAAGATAACGACACCATCTGTACGGTGCCACCTATAATGTAGAGTACGGTAACAGTCAAAGTACAATAAGAATGTTATAAAAAGTAAATATTTGTCGTACGTGGTCCGTAATATTAAAATGCCAAAGTTTGGGTAAGTAGAGAAGTAGGGTCTACATGATTAGGAATTAGAAATATTATATTTGTAATAAGGACAAAGAGTGATGTCATAAATATTTGGTGTATTTTATTTATGGAAAAGTCTAAAAAAGGTGGAACCCATGTGAGATGATAAGGTTTATCTTATCTTAGAAGATAAGCCTACATGTAAAGGCAAGAGTTTAGGCATGGAATATGATTGGCCGGAAGAGATTTCCTATCCTATTTTAGAGATAGGGTGGATAAGCCTGAATTCCTATAAATAAAGAGGCCACCCCACTCATTTAGCATAGAGAGAAGTAGTGAGAAATATTGTATGAGTAATTGTGCCATCATTTTGAAGGTGTGTTAAAGAATCCTTTGTGAAGTTTCTCCCACAGTTATTGTTGGAAGGAAAGTGAAGTCAGTAATAGTTGAAGTACCTCATGGGTGAGATTGTAAAAATTTCATGTTGATATTATAATTTACACCTATATTTTCATAGTTTTCATCTTTCCTTCGTATCATAGTCTATGGTATTCTTGTGTTATGTTTGTTGTTGTGTTCTCAAATTACATCCACTAAAATAAAGGCTATGTATTAGTAAATAATCATAGCATGAGGAGTTCCCGGTGAAGAATTATCATAGTACCGGATTGGTGATGACATTTTGGTTCCGTTGTCGGGACCATTCCTCATTGGTGGATATTCTAGAGAGATATTCCCACTTAGTCAGAAAACATTTGGAGGGTAACCTTGATTTTTACTGTGTATAGTGGTTACCATGGTAAAGTCACTTTTTACCATGCATAGTGTTTACCACAGTAACTTTACTTCTTACCATGAATACTATTTACCATAGTAACTTCACTTTTTACCATGAATAGTGTGTACCACAGTAACTTCACTTTTTACCGTAAATACTGTTTACCACAGTAAAGTCAGTTTTTACCATAGTAAGTCAAGTTTTACCGTGGTCATTCCTATTTTACTGTAGAAAGGTGTAAAGTAACTTTCTATTGTAGTGAGTCCAATTATTTGTGCACATAAGTCTTACTCATTGTACTTGTGAATTGGTATTTCAACGTGGTTACTTTTTAAAATGGGGAGGATTCCTATTTTTTCAGCCCAATCTAATGAAGATGCTTCCTCTTTCATTCAAGAGTTTAAATGATCTTGCATTTGTAATGGCCTCATAAGAAGGGAACAATGGACTGAATTTTTCCTACATTTTTGGATGGTTCAGCTCTTAGGTGGTTTGAAACACTAGGTGATAATGTGAAAAACTCATGGGATTTATTAACTGAAATTTTTCTTGAAGAATTTGGTGAACAACAGAAATATGTAGATCTCATGATCGAGATCAAAAAGCTAGCCCAAGGAGAGAAGGAGAAGATAAGAGATTATCATGCTCGTGTTCTATAGCTAAGGAGGAAGCTTGATGCCCAGATCCAGAAGGAAGGATTAGAGGATGGGTTGATGAATGGCGTGGATAACCTCCTCTGTAAGCACTTCATTCTTGGGATGAAGCCAGAGATCAGAAAATGAGTGAAGTATGACCGCCCAGTGACCATTGAACAAGCAAAGGAGATTGTAAGAAGGCAAGAAGAAAGCATGGAAGAGGAGCCCAAAGAAATTTTTGCTAAAGTAGAGCCTACACCAGCACCTTTGGTCTAGAATCTACAACCACTCTCGGTGAGCACAAATCTTTCTCCTAGTACATCTACTGAGTATGAAGATCTACTCAAGAAGATGGGTTAGTTAACTATTAATATTCTTCAAGGAAAGTAATTTAGTTCTCAGGGAGGAAATAGAGGTCCAAAAATAAATATTTCTGAAGTTTTATGTTATGGTTGTTATAAAAAGGGTCATTATAAGTATAATTGTCTAGATAGAGCTTCTACATCTGGTACAAGAGATAATGATAAAGGAAAAGCACCTGTGAATTCTTTTGTTGTAGTAGATAAGAGCATAAATAATGAAGTAGATGTGTTTGTAACAAAAAGAAAGAAATAAAAAGATAACCAAGATGGAAATGATCCTAAGAAGATGAAAGGAGTAACGAGTAAGAAACATAGGAGGAGAAAGTTGGGTGTGAGGATTTTCTAATTTCACAAGGACAAGGACCATACTCCATCTTAGAAGATCTATCCAAAAGGCCTGCAAATATTACATATGGTCAACTCTTGGCTATGTTTTCTGAGAAGAGGCGGGAGCTGCGAAGTGGACTCCATACTCGAAAAGGGAAGGAGGTTGAGGTCCCTATTTTGGAGGTAGAGGCGGATCCCTATGCTCCACAAGCTAAGGTATTATGTAATGAATATTATTTCTGTTCATTATTAGAGCAGAAAGCAAACACACCACATAATTGAAATAAAAGGTCACCAATACAATGAAGCATTTTCTTTATTGGTGAATAACAAGAGACGCCAATTTGTCTCCATCCTCCTATGCCTCCATCCTCCATCAGGAACTACTTAGTTAGAAAATATATCTTTTAGGCTCATATTACAAATCTCTCGGGTGTGGGTTTCAAATGATAATGCAGCCCCACACTATGGACATCGCGTACAAGTGAAAGTGCATCCAAACAAAAGTGAGACAATTTCTTTTAAAATTTATAAAAATGGAAAAATAATGTTTTTTATCTAGCAGCAAAAAGAATAGGATCAAAGCGTAGAACTTGAAACAATACACATATAAAAAATGATACTTCAATCCGAGTTATTACTTGAAAGTTATCATGTTTGCAAGTTCTAAATTCAACTTCTTTTCGGACCCTTTCCAAAAATGGCAAAAAAAAACACAGACAAGCTGATCTGAGTTACCACAATGGTGATGCCGATCTAAGTTGCCAGAATCACGATGCAATACACATGATGATCAATAGAATGTGCATGTAGAAGGACACCGCAATAAGTACAAACAACTATGCAATGCGCATGCAAAATGATTCAATTCACGGGTAGAATGCTCTAGTATGCAGGATGATGTAATTAGTATATCAACCTTACCAGGCCGTGGACATTGTGATGAGAAAGTTTTATTCAAAGACTCTTATCCTAGAATCCTTTCTCTGATACCAAATCTTATAAATATATATGATTTAATCAAATAAAAAACAAAACATTACTAAATAAAATAATAAAACCAGAGATATTGTAATTCATTCGGGAAACATTCCCAATGGAGAGATTACATATAAATAGCTTAATGAACTCCTATAAGTAAGGAGTCAAGCCTGATCTCTAAGTCCTCTCAATATCAAAAATATCTCTCAACTATGAGTTGTGCATTACAACTATTTTGCACACTCATATTATTTTATAATTTTAAAAAATCTATTACTACCAAATAACCCAAACCAGTCCTAAGTGTTGACACTATGAAAATATTTCTGTAACAAGAAGTTGTACAAGATTCATTTGAATTAATAGAAGTTGTCTACATTGGAAATCTTTGTTTGAAATACAATATGAAACCTTTGTTTTGAACATTGAAAAGTGAATACAAATGAAGAGATGTTATATTGCTTTGTTCTTTCGAAATGCATGATTTGGAAATCAAAATTGTATTTTGGGATTTTGAATACTTTTTTTTTATTCAAGTTAATATGTTAGACTGGGTTTGAAATTAATTCATATTTAAAAGTTGGTAAATGTAAATGGATCAATTCAACTGGAAGTTGTAGAGCTCTGTTAGATAATTTTCATACTGGAAAATATTAATCACAAAATGAACAGAAAGACCGTGAAAACTGTAGAAGGAAAATGAAATATCAATTTGATTCTAATATGATCAGGTGTTCCCAAACAAGCTAAAATACTTAATAAATTTCCTTAGAACTTTTCAAAATCGGGCTCACACAAAAAAAAATTAGACGTTTACCATATAAAAATTGGTAAATTTGAATTATAAATCAATAAAACGATTTAACTCTTAGAACCCATACCAAATTATTCCAAGTGAAACCCTCCATGTCTATTTGGCATGTTGATAAAGAATTCATGGCGGATTTGAACAAATTTATAAGTTTAAAAAGACTAGTTTACATTTTAAGTGACAGGAATTTTTTTTCTCAAAAATTACCTTACAAAACTAATAAAAATTAAAATCTTGAGTTTTGTGTGCAAAGAGGACTTCGAGAGATTTCCAAAAAGTCCTTGATTTCCAAAAAATGAGTTTCCAATCAAACGTTATGGCCTTCTAAAGTTTTCACTTGATTTTGGCTTCAAAAATATTCTAACTGTCAAATTTAATTAATAAAATATTGTTAGACGAACCAGTGGGCCAAAAATTACCTTTTTCACCTTGGGAAAAATTAATCATGAAACTTACTTTTTCACCTAAAAAATTCTAAGTTTTCCCCGCATCCCCACCAGCCGGCAGAAAATCATTGAATGACACGTGGCTTAGAGAGGTGTTGATGGAGGCACATATTTTTTTTTGCCTTATCGCTTCAAAAGAAAAATTTGGAAATTTTTCCTAACTTCTCCTGCAAGTGCGCCGACCCATAGTGAATGGTTGGATGACACGTGTCTCCATGAAACATCAGAGGACGCACAGAGTGTCCCAAAGCTTTACAATTCAAAATTCAACTTTTCCCAAATCTCCCTGTTGACCCACCGATCTGCAGCCAATGAACATCTAACACGTGGCATCATGAGGCACCGACAGAGGCACGGGTAGTTTTTAATCCCATGCGCCTTTTTAACCCTTTAGGAAATAATGCTTGTTTGTCCCCGCTAACATGCTTCCCCATGTTGGCTTAGAACATGCCATGTGTCCCTTGTGACTTGGGGTATATTTTCATTTTCGGAAGCGGAGTCCCGCCATGGACTCGTGGGCACGGGGGGTAAAGTGTGATTTTCACCCCAAGTGCCAAGAATCCAAATTTCCTCCCCACCTCCACCGACCCGAACGCCTTTGGGGAATTTTTACTTCTCAAGGCCCGTAGGCCCACCCTTGGCAAAAATATTTCTCCCATGGCCCGCCGGCCCATAACTGGAGTTTTATAGGGATTTATAAGAACTTCTTTATATCACCGGAATTTTGACGAAATTTCCTATCTAATGGGAATGTTTTTAGGAAGTTTTAATTACATTAATTATGGGAAAAATCAAATTGGATCTTTAACTGAGTTTTGGGAGTGAGTAAGTTAGAATTTACCCTGATAATTTTAATTATGTATTCCCCCCTGTAATTAGACCTTGTTGTTGTCTTGGATCTTGTGGAATTAAATACCTTGGATATTTAATTGTTTTTTTCCCTTAACACTAAAGTTTTAATCAAGGAATTTTTAGCTATAATGTCAATGTTATTTGCAATTAAATTAATCCCTAAGGATATTTGAGCTAGGTATGGATTTATTACACTTATTTCTTTGTAATGTGGATTTAGTAATTGTTATAATGGGAAAAGCTATTAGTTGAATTCAATTTTCCTTGAGACTTTGGTTGTTAAAAATTAAAAAAAAAAATTCCATAATTTTTTTTAATTAAACCTAAGTTGTTCTTGGGTCTCAAGTGGGGAGTTTTAGAATCAAAATTTCCTCCCCACCTCCACTGACCCGAATGCCTTTGGGGAAGTTTTTCTTCCCTAGGCCTGCAGGCCCACCCTTGGCAAACAAATTTCTCCCATGGCCCGCCTGCCCATAACTGGAGTTTTATATGGATTTATAATAACTTCTTTATATCACCAGAAATGTGAGGAAATTTCCTATCTAATGGGAATGTTTTCAGGAAGTTTTAATTATATTAATTATGGGAAAAATCAAATTGAATCTTTAACTGAGTTCTGGAAGTGAGTAAGTTAGAATTTACCCTGATAATTTTAATTATGTATTCCCCCCTATAATTAGACCTTGCTCTTGTCTTGGATCTTGTGGAATTAAATACCTTGGATATTTAATTGTTTTTTTCCCTTAACCCTAAAGTTTTAATCAAGGAATTCTTAGCTATAATGTCAATGTTATTAGCAATTAAATTAATCCCTAAGGATATTTGAGCTAGGTATGGATTTATTACACTTATTTCTTTGTAATGTGGATTTAGTAATTGTTATAATGGGAAAAGCTATTAGTTGAATTCAATTGTCCTTGAGACTTTGGTTGTTAAAACTTTAAAAAAAAATTCCATAATTTTTTTGAACTAAACCTAGGTTGTTCTTGGGTCTCAAGTGGGGATTTTTAGATGGGCGTTACACTTGGTATCAAAGAAGAGGTTCAAATGCTTGGACCCTTGGGAACACTAGAAAACTTGAGACATGACCTGTAAACCTAACACACTTGTAAAATTAAAAAACAACCCTGTTTGAAAAATTATATATTTTAGTAAACATGAAGACTTAATAAAACTTAGAAAGATGAACTAACTCTCACCTTGGTCTATGCAAGAGGAATAGAAAATATGAGGGGTATTCTCACATAGGTGTAGGATTAATAGCACCAGATCATTCAGTAGGAGCTATCCTACCACAAATTTTACAAACACTTCAGGATGTTAATGCTACTCTACACAGAGGGACCATAGGAGCATATTAAGCTGGACATGATAGGGTGACATCCATTGAGGCTCATGTATCTCCTAATCATAGTGAGGAGCATAGATGAGAGAAATACCATAAGGATTTAGTTAGAGCAGAGTCACTATAGAGGGGATAGGGAGACCGGGTTTTAGCACAAAAAGATAGGTCTCGGAGCCCTAGGCTTATAAATAAGAATGCAGAGAGGCCTAGGGGATTGCAGACTATAGTGGTAGATCTTATTAGGGAGATCCTGAAGCTACGGCCAATGCATTATTCTAGTGATATAGGTGGATTTCAAGTAGAGGTGTAGTTGGTGAGCTTGAGCAAATGCTTCAAGATTTTCCCTTATTCTAGCAACACGAAAGCTTGTGTTGTGATCCATTTGCTGAGGGATGAGGTAGGTGTCTAGTGGAGGACAGAGGAGCAGAAGCTCCATGTTGATTCAGAGGTAGTTTTACCTAGGAGCTCTTTGAAGAGAAGTTCAAGAGTAGATATTTATCTCAGAGGTTCATATAACAAAGGATTGACGGGTTTCATGACATCTGACAGGCATCTCTTATAGTGGCTGAGTATGAGAGTAGATATCTGGATCTACTCCAGTATGATGATTACATGCAGGATGGGTAGGTGCAGATCCAAAGGTTCATCCGAGGCCTAAATCTAGACATTGGAGGTGCAGTGCAGATCCATTATCCATAGATATTGGTAGAGGCGTTTGAGAAGGCCTATATAGTAGAGGAGACTCAGGGAAAGACCCAACAGGCTATAGACCGAGTCTGAAGCTATATATAGTAGATGCAAGAAAACAGATCAAGGGGTTCAGTACCTCCTCCTCGTGGTGGACAGGGTTCAACACAATAATCTTTTAGATCACAAAAGTAACAACAATAGTCTCACCCACCTTACAAACCTCCATAAATACTTGATACACAGAGGGGCCGGAGTGTGGGGCCTCCTCCTAGGGGTCCCACAAGGACACAGGGAGCACCTATAGCTCAGTTAGAAGGAGCTCGCTAGTAGGGACCTCAGTAGTCCACATCCTGGTCATCGGGATCCACATCAGAGCCCTCTAGAGTACCGAGTAGATCTGTGTAACACCCGATAAAATATCCCACTTGAGACCCATGAACAACCTAAGTTTAGTTACAAAATTATGGAATAATTTTGTTTCTTAAAGTGTTAACAACCAAAGTCTCAAGGAGAATTAAATTCAACTTCAATAACTTTTCCCATTATAATAATTACTAATTCCACATTATAAAGAAACAAGTGTAATAAGTCCACACCTAGCTCAAATCTCCTTAGGGATTAATTCAATCATTGATTACATTGACATTTTAGCTAAATATTCCTTGATTAAAATTTTAGGGTTAAGGGACCAAAAAAATTAAATACCCAAGGTATTTAATTCCACAAGATCTAAGACAAGAGAAATGTTTAATTACAATGGGGGAAGAAAATACATATTTAAAATCATCAGAGTAAATTCTTACTTTCCCACTTCCAAAACTCGGTTAAGGATTCAATCTAATTTTTCACATAATTACCATATTTAAAACTTCCTAAAAACATTCCCATTAGATAGGAAATTTCCTCACCTTTCCAGTGATATAAATAAGTCCTCCTAACTCTTCATATTTCTCAATTGATAGACCGACGGAACATGGGGTGAAAATTTTCCCAAGAGTGGGTCTGTGGGCTTCGGGAGGAAAATTTTCCCCAACTCAGGCCTGCGATATTCTGAGAGAAAATTCACCCGGAGGAGAAAAGTGGACTGGTGGAGTGGGGAAGAAAACTTTTCCCAGACACGGGCAGGCAGAGTGGGGAAGGCATTTACCACTTTTTCCCTTTTGGGACAAAGTAAATTTTACATCCACACCTCTGCCGACACCCAGGGAGGCCACGTGACAACTCCTCATTAGCTGCGGGTCAGTTTGTTGGTGGGGAACATTTGGAAAATTTTACTATTAAAATAGAAGGTTAAAAAGGTCAAAAGGAATCCGCACCTCCGCCGAGGTGAGAAGATGCCACATGTCAGCCAACCATTAGCTGCGGTTTGGTGGGCCGACTAGGATAATTTTGAAATTTTACACCAAAGTTTTCTGAAGCGTTAAGGCTTAAAAAGATCTGATCCTCCGCCGATGCCTCGTGAATCCACATGGTAGCATTTGACTACCTGCAGGTCGGCGGGGGCTACAGGGAAAACCTACAAATTTTTCCAAATTTATTTTTGAAAGTGATTTAGGTTAAAATTGATTTGAGCCTCTATCGATGCCCAACGAAGCCACGTGTTGATCAATGATTTGCCGTGGGGCCATGGGGCTATGGAGGAAAAATTGTCAAATTAACTGTTTGGACTTAGATCATTTTTAGACAAAGTGATGGCTTGTAGATTAGCGGAGTAGCGAGAAACTTCATGACTTTGCACCTTTTGGGAAAAAAAAAAAAAGGGCAAGTTTTAGCCTGCGGGTCCACCCAAGAATATTTTATTCATTTAAAAACTTCAAAAGGCCATAAATTTTGATTGGGAACTCAGTTTTTGGAAAATGAGGACTTTCTGGAAATCTCTCGATGTCCTCTTTTCATCATAACCTTAGTAAATTGATTTTGAAAAAATTTAAATGGTCAATTTTGAGAAAAAGTCTTTCTATCACTTAGAAAGTGAATTGGTATTTTTAACTTATCAATTTTGTTCAAATTTGTCGTTAATTCATTTTCCACTTGCCAAACAGGCATGGAGGATTTTACTTGGAAGATTTTAGGATAGATTGTAAGGTTGAGTTTGCTTGATTGATTTGGATTTGAAATTTATCAATTTTATACATCAAGAAGTCTGCAATTTTACCTTTGCCCGATTTAAAAGGTTCTATAAAATTTTCATAAGTATTTTGGTATGTTTGGGGTCATTTTGACCTTACCAAAAAAATTTCATATTTCATTTTTTCTTTTTGATGTTGCAGGGTCATTCTATTAAATTTTTGATTAATAATTATGAGTATGAAAATTATTTAACAGAGCTCAAATTTCAATAGATTATTTTAATTTGCCAAATTTAAACTATGAATTCATTCCAACCCAATCTAAAATACTAAGTTGACTCAAGAAAAGTATTCAAATGCCAAATTACAATTCTTATTTCTAAAACATTTATTTAAAAAAATAGAGTATAATGACATATCTCCAAACGTATTCACTTTTTCATCTTTCCAAAAGAGATTTCAAAATACATTCAACAATCATATTTCAATTCCTAATAATGCCATTAGAGGAATATAATTCAATCTTCTATTAATTCAAAATGATATCCTTACAACATTCTTGTTTTTGTTCCTTGAAATACAACATACAAAATACGAATCTTTCCTTTCTTTTATTCAAAACCAGAATATAGAGCACATCTCTTTCATATTTTGAATTACAGCTATCATAGCCAATACAAAACATCTTTCCATCACAAAATATATTACATTGTCATCCACTTCCAGTGGGAAAAAGGTTTTACAAATGGAACTCTCACAAGGTACTGTCAAAATTATCTTTTCCTTTGCTCTAGAACAACAACATGTAGATCCATCATTCTTCAATTTTGATCACAACAAAGGTAGGGGAAAGGCAACACTCTCCACCCAACCAAGACATCCAGTGAAAGGAGAAGCCATCCTTCTTCATTGGCCCCCGAGCCCCAACAAAAATTCACTAAGAAATGCGTTTCAACTCATGGGAACAACAAGCTTTCACATACACACATGTAAAATTCACATTAAAAGCACAGTCGAAAATAAAATGTAGTTTACAACCACATTAATAGATAAAAAATAAAACTCAGGCTTCATCATGCAAGCCAAAGGAGCAAGAAACTATAGGGGATGCTACTTATGCCTCCCAAAGGGGAAATGGGTATCACCACCTGAGAACAAACTGCCAAAATATAACATTTCAAATCCCTGACATGCCCTTATGCCTCCCCCAAGTACCCCTTATTCCTCATATTTCCTTATACCTTCCCAACCTCTTATGACACCCCATAACGAGTAAAGAAATGTAAGTTATTTATTTGTAAGGTGGAACCCAAATCCCAACTCCCTCCACACTTATACCTCCCCAAAAACACTTATGCCTCCCACAAAATAAACCCCATAGCCTTCTCCTAGACCATTCCTAGGCCATCTACCCAACAGCCCACAAACATGCTAAAACATCCACAATAATAAAATTCAACCATTTACATATACAATAAAAGAAAGAAAGAAGGGCATTTCAATAGCCAAGCTCCTACCTCTCCATGATCGAGTTTGTTCCAAGTCCAAAACAACAAGCTTTCCAATTCAAAACAATCCAATATCAACAATCCACAAGCATGCAACAATATCCAATCTTCTCCGAAAGCAAGAGCTCTCAAAACCCAAGAGAATTCTCCCCAAAAATGAAGTGCTAAAAGTGAAGCAACCCCAAAAACAAGCTAAAGAATTCCAATTAATAGAGGAGGGAAGGGAAGAGGATGACATGGATCCATTAGGATGCCACTTCACACATCCTCAACTCAAACACCAAGGTCAACTTCATTCTCCAATGCATAATCAATAGGTGGGTGAATAATATGACAATTTTACTTACACACTCAAATCAAACCCACACCCCAGAGGACTGAAATTAAAACATGTAAGAAAAGTGCAATAAAAAAAAATATTCAACTTGACTTACAAAAATGCATAAAGAAGCTCTAAATTTAACCCTCCAACCATAGGAATGGTTGGTATACAAATTTAAGAGGTATGGGACAAGTTTAACTTGTCTCACAAGCCTCCAAAATCAGCCTCCAAGGACAAATTCGAATTTCAAATAAGATGAAGTGTTTCTTACTCCAAAATCAACTTACATATCTCTTACACACCACCTACACATGTCTTAAAAAAAATTAATTCAAGGCCAACAACTCTATTCATTACCTTCTTGTGACATATTTTAATTAACTAACTTTACAACATGATTACTCACAATATTAACACACCATTTAATAAATAATGAAAGGGGTCAATGCACCACAAAATAAACACATGCAAACATTAACATAGGGACCAAATAAAAGAATGTACATAAAATCCCTTGGTCACATTTGAAGGTGATCCCCCCCATGGGAATTCCTAACACAAACAAACACACACAAATTAATATAGTTGCCACGATGACCCTGTTGAATTCATCTAGAGTTCCAAAGTGGTTGGTCTCCAATCCCCTGATGTTTGTTGTGATATTTTAAATGTTTATAAATGTCATTATGCATAAGTATAGATAATTATGTACACATGTGCTTCATTCTTAGATTTTATAATATAAGTGGATCTTAGACAATACAAAAGTGTATGTCCTAACATACATTAGCACACCTCCTTAAGATGTGATATGTAAAAGGAGATGAGGAAAAGAAAATACGCACGCCGTGGAAGAGAGGCACAGGAAAAACTCTTTTTTCTCCCAGGCGCACAAGACAAGTGCAGAAGAGACTCATTCTCTCCTGAGTGCGCAAGATGGGCGCGAAAGAGACTCATTTTCTCATGGGCACGCAAGACGGGTGCGCAAGAGGCTTTTCCTCTTTTGCGAACTTCAGAAGGCCATAACTTTTGATAGGGAACTCGGTTTTTGGAAAACGAGGACTTTTCGGAAAGCTCTTGACGTCCTCTTTGCACAGAAACCTTAATAATTTAATTTTGATAAATTTTTAATGGCCAATTTTGGGAAAATGCTGTGCAGGCTTATAAAATGAAAACTGGTAACATTTGACTTATAAATTTTGTTCAATTCGACTTCCTTCCTTTCTCAACATGCCAAACAAACATGGAGGGTTTCACTTAGGTAAATTTAGGATGGATTGGGTTGATTGTTAGATTGAAGGTCAATTCAAAATTTCTCAATTTTGATAGCAAAACGATAGTAGTTTTTCCTTTGTTTGATTTGAAAGGAACCTTAACCATTTCTTAAGTGGTTTAGTTGTGGAGAAGTGTGCATTCTTTCAGTGAGAGGTGCAGTATTTGGGTCATATTATTTCTCGAGAAGGTATCGTCATCGATCTTTTCAATATTAGAGCTATTATGGATTGCCCAACACCCACTACGGTGACTGAGGTACGCAGCTTCATGGGGTTAGCAGGATACTACCGGATATTTGTTCGATAATGATGTACACATATATTTACAAGTGGTTTTGAAAGGAACCTTAACCATTTCTTAAGTGGTTTAGTTTCTTAAGTGGAGAAGTGTGCATTCTTTCAGTTAGAGGTGCAGTATTTGGGTCATATTATTTCTCGACAAGGTATCGTCATCGATCCTTTCAGATATTAGAGCTATTATGGATTGGCCAGATCCTTTCAATATTAGAGCTATTATGGATTGGCCCACTACGGTGACTGAGGTACGCAACTTCATGGGGTTAGCAAGATACTACCAGAGATTTGTTCGATAATGATGTACACATATATTTACAAGTGGTTTATAAATGTCATTATGAATAAGTATAGATAATGATGTACACATGTACTTCATTCTTAGAGTTTATAATATAAGTGCATCTTAGACAATACAAAAGTGTATGTCCTAACATACATTAGCACACCTCCTTAAGATGTGATATGTAAAAGGAGATGAGGAGAATAAAATACGTACGCCATGGAAGAGAGGCACGGGAAAAACTCTTTTTTCTCCCAGGCGCACAAGACAAGTGCAAAAAAGGCTCATTCTCTCCCGAGTGCGCAAGATGGGCACGACTCATTTTCTCAAGACGGGTGCGCAAGAGGCTTTTCCTCTTTTGCGAACTTCAGAAGGCCATAACTTTTGATAGGGAACTTGGTTTTTAGCAAACGAGGACTTTTCGGAAAGCTCTTGATGTCCTCTTTGCACAGAAACCTTAATAATTTAATTTTGATAAATTTTTAAGGGTCAATTTTGGGAAAATGTTGGGCAGGCTTATAAAATGAAAACTGGTAACATTTGACTTATAAATTTTGTTCAATTCTACTTCCTTCCTTTCTCAACATGCCAAACAAACATGGAGGGTTGCACTTAGGTAAATTTAGGATGGATTGGGTCGATTGTTAGATTGAAGGTCGATTCAAAATTTCTCAATTTTGATAGAAAAACGACGGTAGTTTTTCCTTTGTTCGATTTGAAAGGAACCTTAACCATTTCTTAAGTGGTTTAGTTTCTTAAGTGGAGAAGTGTGCATTCTTTTAGTTAGAGGTGTAGTATTTGGGTCATATTATTTCTCGAGAAGGTATCGTCATCGATCCTTTCAATATTAGAGCTATTATGGATTGGCCAGCACCCACTATGGTGACTGAGGTACGCAGGTTCATGGGGTTAGCAGGATACTACCGGAGATTTGTTTGAGACTTCTCTCAGATTTCTCATCCCATCACTTCCCTTCAAAGGAAAGGGAAGAAGTTGTTTGTTCAGACAGGTGCGAGTAGGCCTTCAATACACTGAAGGAATGTCTCACTACAACACCTATTCTCGCAATGTCGGATCCACAGGGTGAGTTTTTCATTTGCACTGATGCTTCTTTAGCAGGGCTTGGAGGTGTGTTGATGTAGGAGGGAAGAGTAGTGGCTTTTGAGTCTCGCAAACTCAAATATTACGAGCTTAATTATATGACTCATGATCTCAAGCTTACAGCAGTTGTGCATGCTTTGGTTCGATGAAGGAACTTTCTACTTGGTCAGAGATTCACACTCAGGATAGATCACTTGATTCTTCGCCACCTCTTCACGTAGCCCAATCTCAACGCTCATTAGTGGCATTGGATGGAGTTTCTTTGTGAGTATGATATGGAGATATAACAAGTGAGAGGGAAGGAGAATGTGGTGGTAAACACTCTCAGTAGACAGAGACATGTGGCCATGGCCACCTCAGTGAGCACAGATTTATGGAGCAGGATTCTTTAACAGCTTCCTCTTGACAACTTCTACTTTGCAGTTCGAGCAGAGATTGAGTCTTAGGGACCCCTCGAGGGTAATTTTGATGGTTTCTCACTAGAGGCAGATGGCCTTCCCCGGCATAGAGGTCTGATTTATGTTCCCAAAGAGGGAGGCTTGAGGCAGGACATCTTGGTAGAGGCACATAGTGCGCCCTATTCAACCCACCCTGGGGTGAAGAATATGCACGCCACCTTAAGAAAGTTGTATTATTGGAGAGGAATTCATAGAGACATGGCCTACTTCATGTCACGATGTTTAGAGTGCCAAAAATCTAAGGCCAAACATCAGCATCCAGCTGGCCTTCTCTTTCCTCATGTTATATAGGAGTGGAAATGGGACACCATTTCCATGGACTTCATTGTTGGGCTACCGATGTCGAGATATCACCACGACGCCATCATGGTCATGGTTGAAAATTTGACAAAAGTGACTCACTTTTCTTCAGTGAAAACCACTTATATAGCTAGTGCAGTGACATGGGTTTGTTTGGATGAGATTTTTAGGTTGCACGAGATTCCGTGGAAGATCATTAGTGACCGCAATCCTTTGTATACTTCCCATTTCTGGACTACCATGCAGCATGCCCCCAGGATGAAGATCAATTTCAATGCAGCATATCACTCTGAGACAGATGGACAGACGGAGTAGGTGAATCATATTTTAGAGGACATGCTCAGGATGTATGTGATGGATCAACAGTCAAGATGGGAGGAGTACCTATACTTGGTGGAGTTCGCCTACAATAATAGTTTTCAGAGTTCTATGGGCATGGCTCCTTTTTAGGCTTTATATGGCAGAGAGTGCAGGACACCTCTTAGTTGGGACAGGTTAAGAGGACACGGTTTCTCTTGGACCATCCTTGTTGCAGGACATGGAGCAGTAGGTGATTTTGATCAGACACAGACTGTAGGAGGCTCAGGACAAGCAGAAGAAGTATGTAGATCAGCATAGGATGAACCATAGTTTTGATGTGGGCATGAACTTTTTCCTTCGTGTCAGGCCACACAAGAGCCTTATCCATTATGTAAAAGGTTCTAAGTTATCTCTTAGATTCATGGGTCCTTTTGAGATCTTGGAGCATATCGACCCTTTGGCCTACCATCGATCATTGTCACCTAGCTTGTCTCGCATACATGATGTGTTTCATGTTTCAGTTCTTAAGAGATATGTTGCAGATCCTTCTCATGTGTTAGATTGGACATCATTGCAGGTGTAGGATCAAGGGCAAGTGATGGTGGAGCCCATTCGCATCCTAGATCGCAATACCCTTGGCCTTCGAGGAAGAGAGGTTGATCAATTCTAGGTGTAGTGGGACAGATATGATGAGACTGCAGCTACATGGGAGGATTCTACTTTGCTACAAGTTCAGTTTCCACATTTTTTCTAGTGACTTCGAGGAGGAAGTCGAGTCTAAGGGGAGGGGGATGTAGTGCCCACTTTCCTTCGACACCTTTTGTTACTAATCATGATACTGCTGATTATATTATAGACATGATTATGGACCTTAATTATAGTATGATGATAGATGTTATATCATGCGTTTATTGTTGACTTGATTCAGTATATGGTGCATGATGATTATTAGAGACACTTTAGATATTGATGTATGGTATACTGTTTGACATGGTTATATTATAGATGTAGTTTGGACTTGTGATATATGGATATTTTGAGTAGACCTTAAAAATGAGAATTGAATTAAAATTTATAATGATATAGTTGTGGACGAAATTGTAAGAGATACTGCTGATTGTCTTGATGATTTTTGTGATTCACATATATGTCGATGATCTTGAAATGATATTTATACTTAATGGGATGTTATAATATGGCCACGAGGTCGAAGGAGGTATTTTTATTTTTCAAGTTTAAAATATCACAACAAACATCGGGGGATTAGAGATCAACCACTTTAGAATTCTAGATAAATTCAACAAGGTCACCATAGA
This sequence comes from Taxus chinensis, assembly GCA_019776745.2. Taxonomy (NCBI): domain Eukaryota; kingdom Viridiplantae; phylum Streptophyta; class Pinopsida; order Cupressales; family Taxaceae; genus Taxus; species Taxus chinensis. The sequence goes on along the minus strand of CM034147.1, from coordinate 721,529,471 downwards.
AACTGTATTGTTTGTGTGTTTGTTTATGCTAGAGATTCCCATGGGGGTGGATCACATTTAACTATTACAAAGTATTTTTATGTATTTTATTTCATTTGTTCCATTTGTTAATGTTTGCATGTGTCTATTTTTTGGTGCTTTAAGCCCCTTTCATTATTTATTATATGGTGTGTAATATTGTGAGTAATCTTGTTGTTAAGTTAATTAATTAAAATATGGCGTAAGAAAGTAATTAATAGAGTTGTTGGTATTGAATTAAAAGTGTTGTAAGAAATGTGTCAGTAATGTGTAAGGGGTATGTAAGTTGAGTTTGGAGTTAGAAACACTCCATCTTTCTTGGAAATTCGAAATTGTCCTTGGAGCCTGATTTTTTAGGCTTGTGAGACAAGTTAAACTTGTCCCATACCTATTAAAGTTGTTTACCAACCATACCTATGGTTGGAGATTTGAATTTATACTTTAATTATGCATTTTTGTTAGTCAAGATGAATGTTTTAATTTCACTTCTTGCTTAAAATTAATTTCAGTCCTTTGGGGTGTGGGCTTGATTTGAGTGTGTAAGTAAAATTGTCATATTATTCACCTACTTAATTATTGTGTCTTGGAGATTGAAGTTGACTTGTGAGTTGGAGTTGAGGATATGTGATGTAGCATCCTACATAGATCCACCTCATCCTCCTCTCTCCCCCCTTCTATATATTCAAATTCATTTTTATTTTTTGGGTTACACTCTTTTGGTTGCTTCATTTTTGCATAATTCATTTAGGGAGAATTATTTTTCTATTTGGAGCTCTTGCTTTTGGAGAAGATTCGAGACTGTTGCACGTTTGTAGATTTTTTATCTTTGATTTTTTTTTGTAATGAAAAGCTTGTTTTTTATGAACCTTGGAACAAAACTCCATCATGGAGAGGTAGGATCTTGGCTCTTGAAATGATCTCCTTTAATTTATCTTATGCACTTAGGAATGACTGAATGTTTGAATGTGTTGTTTTATTGTTGGTTGGTTGGGTAGACCACCTACGGATGGTGTAAGAGAAGAATATGGGGTATTTTTTTGAAGGCATAAGGGTTTTAGGGAGGTATACGTGTGAAGGGAGTTGGGATTTGGTTTCGACCTTACAAGGAAATAGCTTGCATATCTTTACTCATTATAGGGTGCCATAAAAGGTTTGGCAGGCATAATGAAATGTGAGGCAATAAAGGGTACTTAGGGGAGGCATAAGGGGCATGCTAGGGTTTCGATATACTATATTTTTGGTAGTTTGAAATCAGGTGGTGATACCCATTTCCCCTTTGGGATGCTTAAGTAGCACCCCCCATAGTTCTTACTCCTTTGGCTTGCATGAGGAAGCCTGGGTGTTATTTGTTGTCTTTTATCTTTGGTTGCAAATTGTAGTTTTGTTCTAGACTGTGTTTTAAATGTGAAATTGCATGTGTCTTGTGGATGCCTATTGTTGCCATGAGTTGAAACACATTTCTTATTGCATTGTGAGTGGGTCTCAGGGGGCCAATGAAGAAGATGGCTTCTCCTTTTCATTAGATGTCTTGGTTGGGTAAAGAGTGTTACCTTTCCCCTGCCTTTGTTGTGATCAAACTAGAAAATGGAATATCTTCATGTTGTTGTATTGGAGCAAAGGAAAATGATAAATTTAATAGTCCTTGTTGAGATTATTTCTTATTGTAGCATTTTCCCACTTTGAAGTGGATGGCATTGTATATTAATTGTGATGGAAATGCTACTCTTTTTTAGCTATGAAAGTTGTATTTTTTTATGGAAGAGTGTATCTTGTATTCAGTTCCGTGAATAGAAAAGAAAAATGGGAAAGAAGTTGTAAAAATTCATTAGAATTAATGGAATTTGTCTACATTGGAAATTTGTGTCTAAAATACATTATGAAACCTTTATTTTGAACATTGAAAAGTGAATACGTATGAAGAGATGTTATATTGCTTTGTTCTTTCGAAATGCATGATTTGGAAATCAGAACTGTATTTTGGGCATTTGAATACTTTGATTTGAATCAACTTAGTATGTTAGATTGGGTTTGAAATGAATTCATATTTAAAAGTTGGTAAATGAAAATGGATCAATTCAAGTGGAAGTTGTAGAGCTCTGTTAGATAATTTTCATACTAGCAAATATTGATAAAAAAATGAACAAAATGACCCTACTAACTATAGAAGGCAAATGAAATATCAATTTGATTCTAATATGATCAAGATTTTCCCAAACAAGCTAAAATACTTAAGAAAATTTCTTAGGATGGTTTTCAAAATCAGGCTCAAACAAAAAAAAATCAGAATTTTACTATATAAAAATTAGTAAATTTGAATTACAAATTAATAAAATGATTTAACTCTTCCAAACCCATACCAAATTCTTCCAAGTGAAACCATCCATGTCTTTTTGGCATGTTGAGAAAGAATTCATGGTAGATTTGAACAAATTTATAAGTTTAAAAAGACCAGTTTACATTTTAAGCGATAGGAAAACTTTTTCTATAAAATTACTCTACAAAGCTTATCAAAATTAAAATCTTGATTTTCTTGTGCAAATAGGACTTCGAGAGCTTTCTAAAAAGTCCTCATTTACCAAAAACTGAGTTTCCAATCAAAATATATGGCCTTATGAAGTTTTCACTTCATTTCGGCTTCAAAAATATTCTAATTGTCAAATTTAATTAATAAAATATTGCTAAGAGGACCAGCAGGCCAAAACTGACCTTTTTTTATTTTTTGTCAAAAACACAAAAATCATGAAGTTTCTCGCCACCCTGCTAGGCCGAAACCTTATTTGGGGTGGAAAAATAATCTAAGTTCAAAAAAAAAAGTTGGAAAAAAATTTCTAAGTTTTCCTCACGTCCGTGCTAGCCCGCAGCCAATCATTGACAGAAACATGGCTTAGAGAGGTGTTGGCAGAGGCACTGATTTGTTTTTTGCCTTAGCACTTCAAAAGAAAATTTTTGAAAATTTTCCTAACTTCTCCCACAGGCTTACGGACCCGCAACCAATGGTTGGCTGACACGTGTCTCCACGACACGTCAGCAGAGGTGCGGAGTGTCCCGAAGTTTTATGCTTCAAATGTTAACTTTTCCCAAATCTCCCCACCGACCCGTTCATTTGCAGCCAATGAATGTCTGACACATGGTGTCATGAGGCACTGTCGAAGGCACAGGTGGTTTTTAATCCCAAGCACCTTTTTAACCATTAACAAAAAAATACCTGTTTGCCCCCGCTAACCCACTTCCTCATGTTGGCTTAGAACTTGCCATGTGTCCCTTGCGGCCCGGGGTATAATTTCATTTTGGGGTGCAGAGTCCCACCATGGACTAGCAGGCACATGAGGGTAAAGTGTGATTTTCTCCCTAAGCGCCAAGAATCCAACTTTCCTCCCCAGCTCGGCCGACCCGAACACCTTTGGGAAAATTTTTCTTCCCCAGGCCCGCAGGCCCATGCTTGGGGAAAAATTTTCTCCCAAGGCCCAACAACCCATAACTATAGTTTTATAGGGAGTTAGAAGGACTTATTTATATCACCGGAAGGGTGAGGAAATTTACTATCTAATGGGAATGTTTTCAAGAAGTTTTAACTGTGTTAATTATGGGAAAAATCAAATTGAATCCTTAACTAAGTTCTGGGAGTGAGTAAGTAATAATTTACCTCAATAATTTTAATTATGTATTCCCCCCACTATAATTAAACCTTTCTCTTGTCTTGGATCTTATGGAATTAAATACCTTGGGTATTTAATTGTTTTTTTTCCCTTAACTCTAAAGTTTTAATCAAGGAAGTTTTAGCTATAATGTTAATGTAATTAGTAATTAAATTAATCCCTAAGGAGATTTGAGCTAGGTGTGGATTTATTACACTTAATTCTTTATAATGTGGATTTAATAATTGTTATAATGGGAAAAGTTATTAGTTCAATTCAATTGTCCTTGAGACTTTGGTTGTTAACACTTAAAAAAAATTCCATAATTTTTTTTAACTAAACCTAGGTTGTTCTTGGGTCTCAAGTGGGGAGTTTTAAATGGGCGTTACATTGACTTACATTGTTCTAATTTTTATACTAACACATTATATTCATGATACATTGCCTATGTTTGGATGGTCAGAATAGTCTTGTGATGTCATTGATGTTAGTAAAATGATAGAATTGAATTAATTTGATATTTTAGGCAGTTGATAGAATTACTTAATTTTGATGATGATTATTGTAACACCCACTTTTTCCACACACACAAGACAACATAGAAAGACGCAGGATAATTTTGTTTACTTTTTTGAAGTATAGAATGACACAAAAAGTGGTCACAAAGGCTACAAATAACTTGTCGAAATTCTTGACACAACGATGACCAGTAAGACAACAAGGAAACATTCAACACCCATCAAGGACAATTAACTTTTCCTTTTTGACAAGACACAACATGATAGCCAATCACAGAACCACTTATAGTTAGAGGTATCCCATTAAGAAAAACTTTCAAGGTAACTTATTTACTAGAGGCATCTTTCAAAACTTAATTTACGTTCTAGAAGGTTTATGATATAATTCGTACAATTCTTCTTTTAGGGCTAGATTTATTTCCTTTTATACTATTGAGTAACTAGCTTAAGATCATCTCAATTTTGAAAATTAGTTTTTTAATTCATTTACAAAAAAAACAAGGATGTAATAAAATTCCACAAGGTTATTTATCCAAACCCACACTATTGAAACTTGTTTCATATCTCCATTGTATAAGGAGAAAGCGTAAGCTCAAAAGAAGTGGAGTATCTTTTAGGTTCAGAAACCTTATCTTCATTGTTCAAGGATTAAAATTTTATCAAAACTTAAGAAAGGGTGCCAAAGTACTATGAAAACGGATAGAGAGAGAAGATCAGTTTATTTTTTATGGTCTATTTAGTTATTAAATGGTCTTTCAATGAACCTTAACAGTTAAACTAGATTTTAAAACAAAACTTCATTTAGCAATCATCTAGTTTAATCTCAACAAAGGATACACATGGGGTTCCCAAAATGAAAGCACAAGCCTTGAGGTTTCACCAAAAATGAGAATAAAGTTTAATCCGTAGTTAAGGTTAATGAGGGTAGGTTTCTTTACACTAATAGAGCACTCCTTTCTTTCCAATTTAAGATTCTTAAATTTATCAAAAATAAATCAAGTCTCATTGTTATTTTATTTATTGATTCATCTATGGATTCATTTTATTTTATCTATGAGTAAATTTTAGATATAGGATTGCAAACCACTAAAAAAACATAGAATTGCACTAATGTTAGGACCATCCAGGGTTAATAAAATAGGAAAATTTATGACTTGAACGAAGGAACTACCATTGCTAAGCGAGGGTACTATACATGGTTATGACATTTCTATTCATCATGGTACTCATAAAAAATGTGCCAAAATATCCAATAGACCTTTGGCTGAGAACAAGAAGGTAACAAGGTTGGTCAAGCCATGCTATGTCATTAACACGACTGATTAATAATATTACTGAAAGAATACTCACAACAAGGTGAAGATAGAAAATTATCTCCCATAAAGATAATTAAAAGTTTTACTACAAAAGGAAAAGGAATGTTTATTTCACAACTACCATAATTTTCTAAGGCAAGAGGCCATACAAGCTCCATTACAAGCATCATTGCAAAAATTACAACACATTTGACATTCATACAAGGAACCACATAAAACAAACTAATGAAACCTTCACAAATATTTCCTTTATCAACACGCACAAGCCATATACACAAGTATAAGATCGATTTGATTTGTGATAACTAGGCATGTTAAGAATACACAAAGAAGCATTAAGCTAACATTTTACAAATCCATGAAAAAAAAAATTCTGCTTCAAAAAAGAAACAAGTATAAACCACTAATAAAAATTCTTCATACAATATATAAAAAAAAAACATTTTCCACCAACCAACAAGAAGGGAGTCAAATATTCCAGTTAAGAACAAAATTCAAGAGTATTGGGATTTAGATAATGTAATCACATAGATTACGTGATTGAAATCCAATACTCGGTTCATCCATCACTGAAAATCTTAGAGAAAGCCAAACATACTAGATACAATCATAGATATGAAACTGAAAGGTAAATCAACCCTTTTCTAGGAGGAAGGTTTCATACCATAATGGGATACGTAACCTCGAAGGAAAAATTCCATTGTTACAGTCTAAACAAGAGGTGTACCACGTATTCCTTACAAGATCTTTTAAAAGTAATATAAGTTAACATAATCAAGCCACTCTTCAATTACATTAAAAGAAAGTCACAAACAACCATTAATCTTAACAACAAACCTGATAATAATTGACAAGTTATCTACATAATATAAAGGAAGAGTAATCCCCCAAATGTCACTAATAATTTTTTTTCACAGTTCTCCAAGATAGGCCAACAATGTATTTAAACAAATATTCCATTTGTGACCCCAAGACTAGCCTCATAATGTATCACCAAATGTCATAAGTTAACAGGGGTCCTATCTCAATAATGACTACAGTCATCCCAACACATTTTCAATTCAAAACCAACATAGAGGTTTGGTTATAAAATTATGACCCTTAATAATATGTTCACTAACGATCCACAAAAAAACACAATTCCATCATGAATGAAAACACTACGCTCATCCAAAAGAAAACCCAAAACTTATCAAAATAATCCAAGTGTAATACCTGAATTTGAAATATTCCGTATTCAACCTAAAAGTTTCAAACAAATTATAAAACAAAATATTACTTCTAATCCCCTTTGAGTTTTTCGAAACACCCAACCATATTTGACGAGCTAATGGCTCCACAACAACAATAGAAGAAAGGACAACCTCACACGCATACCCAAGGAAGACTGCACCTTTGAATTTCGATATAGCACAACCCAGCTGAGATCTATTCCATTTTACGAAAATAGAAGAAGCGAGAGAATAACCAAGTACCTAGCCAATCCAACCATGGTTCCCAAAAGAAAGGGACACCACATTCAATATTGGAACATAGAAAAGTCTCAGAATGAAAATTTAATTAGTCAAGGAGGCCACAATAGTCATATAGGTTACATGATGTATATTATATTGTACTTATAGCTAGCTCAAAGATTCAGGGATAACGTACTTGTATGCCCAATTCCTATACTCCATGTTTTAGCATAAGCTAGCAGCTAGAATCTAACAAATCACCAAAGAGGTGAATCTAACAAGGAGTACATAATAATACCCAGACAGATCCTTGAAAGCCTCTGTTTAAAAATCACTAGAATACATGCCTCCTGAATATCGTGAAGGAAAATCACAGGCCAATAGAGCGCCAAATTGAGGGGTCATTTACAAATGATATTTAATTATCTCCAAGAAGAAATAAAATGCAAAATTTCTTGTTGATAAAACCAGATTCATTCAAAATGTTATTGCCTTGCATGAATAAACAAATATGTAACTAATTCAAGCAAATCCAAAAAGATAATAATTTATATTACATTTATGTCTCCTTGTGTCACTTTGCCTCTGTATTTCACACATTTGGAGATTACTCTCACACCCTCCTCTTCTAGTGTATCACCCTTTAAGAATTACTAGTATTCAAAGTAGCTATGCAATTATACCATCAAAATATCATTACTAGTTTTCCCTAAGGGTGGTGAGTGAAAGAACATTTCCAGCCATAAAAATCATTACTCACAACCAACTAAAATATAACAAAGTAAAAACCAAAAAAAATTTCCCCTTTGCAAGCTAATCTTAAAAAAAACAGTGATTTGGGAGAAGGAACACAGGGACAACCAGTGCACTTAAGGAAAATAAAAAATATCAACCACATTATCCTATTTCTATGAGCCATTTTAGGTAGGAGAACATTTATTTCATGGAATTGTAAAAAGATAGAAAAATGCTTCAAAAACTAATCTTAGCATGCCTAATTTTGTGCTTTCACAATGGTACCCACATGGTAGAGCCACTATACAACAACACCATAAGACCCATCCTTTTTATTTCACTAGATGAGTCAGCAACTACCAGAGAAGGGTGCATATTACCTCCAGCATGCCAAAACGTGACTCCAAAGTTAAACATTGCATACCAGAAATGAATGACTAGTAGCAAAGAAATTATGCAGGTCCACCATTTTCACAAAGAGTAGAACAGAGAATAAAAATGACCCACATACAGCAGGTGGCCAACAACAAAAAGGAAGAACGCATTTTTTCTAACCACACACCCATCTGCCATCTAAAATAAATTCTCCAAGAAAGGGTGTTTCTACATCCAAACAAATCAAGGCCCCCATCACACATGGCTAGACCTGAAAAGGAAATGTTCATGTTAAAGAATCAGAAGGAAAAGAAAAAACTCAACCAAAAGGAAACAAGCGACTATCACGGTGAAGTAATGGTGGGTGGGTGTCATTATTTCACACATTAAAATATTGACAGGTGCTCAACAACCCTCCATGCCAAAAAATATTTAAACATTAAAAATAAAATAGCACAAAACCATACGCTTGCAAAGGGGAAAGAAGGATTATGCCCAACACAAATAAATTTATTTGGTGGAGGTTACGTGATAAGGGCCAAGATGTGTTGAAGTGGTGAGAGGTAGTAGGTGGAGGAGGCAAAAAAAATTGGGGCAAAACCAATAATCCCCTTCTAAACTTGTGCCACAGGCAACCCCCCTATGCAAACACAAGATAGTAAAGAGGAAGAAGGGAATCCGAATAATCCTATGCTAACCAAAGGATTAAATCACATGCAAATAGGAAAGATGGAGGGAGCAAGAACAAGATTCTTCATTACTCTAAACGATTAAAGCAACATGCAAGTAGGCCTAAATGACCAAGGGGAGAAGATTGAAAGTTGACGTTTGAAGGAAAACATGGATTGACAAACGACCTAGCCCCATGACGAGGTAAACCCTTCTTCCACGCAGAACGAAGTTTGGCCTACGAGAGCAACTAGAACGATACAAAAAAATGACACAAGGATGATTAATGTTAATAACAATTACCAACGACAACAAAATATAATAATAATAATATCAAATAATGGCCAATCGACACATAACTTAATAATATCATTATTATCATTAATTTTATTTTATTTTATTTATTTTTTAATTTTTTATTAAAATTTGCAACTTAAAAATAATTATAATAACAGACAGTCAAGATTGACAATCCGAGAACATGATTTTTCCTTGAATAGGAAGATGGTAAAGGATGTTTCCAGAGCCAACAACAGAAAACATCGACATGACACAAGCAGATGCGACAAAGAGGGAGAAAGATGACTATTCTCTGTGACAAAGGTGAAGCCCACCGATGATCGATGGAAGCACAACAATGTTCATGCTTAGCAACACAGTCGCCGAAGAATGAACCAATGGAACAACAAATGAGGCATTACATTCTCCTCCCCTTAAGAAAGCATCATCCTAGATGCAACATGACATTGAAGGAAGGAAGGGAGGTAAAAACTAAGAATATAAATAAAATGAAGGGTAATCCTACGGTTAATATTTCAGTGATTAAAGCATGACCACGGGGAAGCCTTCAAAAAAATTTGGCCGAAAAATTTAACTTTCAAGTTCTGTGAAGATTGGAAGTTTTCTCTTATTCATTATCTAATTATTCTCTTCCCGTTTGCATTATTCCTAATCCAAGTTATTTAAAATTGCATTTCTGTAGAGTCTTAGTTTATTCCTTCATGTGGGTTCCCAACATGAACTGCTATCACAACACTGTACCAGGGTCATACAAACACTAAAAATTCACAAGCATACTAGTACATACTTAATGATGGTACTACACCACAAGAGATTAGTCAACTAATGGAAGATAAATAGGCACAGTCCACATAACATAGTACTTATCACACATCTAAGATTGACGTATAGAATAATTGAACAAAGTTTACTTCAACAACCTGAAATTCCCATAATTCTATAGATAAATATTTCACATAAATTAGAATAAAATTTATAGGTACATAGAGTACACAAGGGCATAAACATTATATCCAAAAAATCACAAAACATATCCAATGAACATGAGTAACATATACATCATAACACCACAACTACAACATCATAACAACTCTACATTTCTTATAAAACATCAATCACACACACACACACACACACACACACACACACACACACATTCACACTCTTATGCACACCCAAAACAACCCACTAGTTATCTACAACTCCTTGGGGCTCTTATGCCTCCCTCAATATCTTATGCCTATCGCAATCTCTTATGTCTCCTTCAAGTCTCTTATGCCTCCTTCAATCTATTATGCCTTCCTCAAGGAGGCCTGTTTCCATATGGTCGTACGCACATAGAGTCTAGGAACCCCTGACCCAAGTGACATAATAACTCGTGGTTCAACAGCCCGCTAGTTATTTGTAACTCCTTAGGGAGTACCCCCATACAGCGAAATAGGTCCATTGGTCCAAACATTCCATGGTGCACCCCATGGCCCTATTCCACACATCACAACAACAAAACCAACATATCAATCCGATCCAAATGCCAAGTGGAAAAGTACAAACCCTAGGCAAGGTGGTAAAATCTTAAAATTTAAAAGAAGCTATAAAACCAAGTAAAAAAAATGGGCAAATAGCCATAGTTAGTGTCAAAATCTACATGTTAGTACCAAACACCAAGGAAATGCCCAAAATATAAAACATAGAAAACAAAAAAACTGGTGGTCCTTGCAGAAATAGATAACAGTTCAAGTTACAAATATAATACTCATATAACAATATCACATTATGATAATTGTGTGGCCTTATCTCGCCACCAAGGGGGTACTCAACGAGTTTCTAGCACTTAGAACATCGAGCCTCAGCTCGTAAAAAAATAATAATATATCAATAGTATAACTATCATTATCTCTATTTGAATCATCCTGCCACCACTTCGACAAGGCTAAACACAATCACAACTACACTTAGGTTTCATCCATACAACAACCATGTGGAGAGAGGGAGAAGGAGCACGATTCATCATCTTCTAAGCCTAAGTTCAGCCTGAGTTATCCGCCCATGGTACATAATTTCTCACTCCAAACATACACTTTTACCGATTTCCCTCATGGTTGGTTAACATAAGATTGACAACTCAAGCATAACATGCTACTATATCACTACACAATGGTGGTTCACACACATTAATCATAGCACCTTCACAAGGTATATCACATACATTACATTCAGATTTACAACATACCACATCACCACATGCTCCACCCAAAATACAATTACCATACAATAGGGATCATATACTCACCATATGTCCCAAATTCATGATGTTAATAATTACATCTTACATGAATTTTAATTATGACAAGCACAATTACAACATACAGTCAACTGCCATATAACATGGGAATGCACACATTTTTACACGAATGCTAATGACATCATTAAGAAGGCCAGTTAACTACAACCAACCTAGTCACACAACATATGAGCACACCCACACATCACGAATGCCAAAAGGATCCAAAACTCTGAAATAAACAATCACATTTCTTTCACACACACAACAAAATAGTGTTTCACACTCAATTTCACATAGAATTCCTGAAAAGGAGAGAAAATACTCTCATCTTTAACACATCAACATGCCATCAGTTACACAATAAGTGACACACACAGCATGTGTGCTAACAATATCACAATTATGAAATAATTCACATCATTCTTAAATCACATTACTCTTACAACCATCGAATGCCATCACCATCATGCAACACCATCATGTAATATCATCACAACTCCAAACTGGCCCAGAGGTTTGAGAGCATGAACCTCTACTCTGGTAACCAAGTGTAACAACCACTTTTTCCAGACACACAAGACAACATAGAAAGATGCAATATACATATTTTTTTGAATTTTTCAAAGTATAGAATGACACAGCTGGTGGTCACAAAGGCTACAACTAACTCTTTAAAATTCTTGACACAACGATGACCAGTAAAAAAAAGGAAACATTCGGCACCCATCAAGGACAATTCACTTTTCCTTTTTGACAAGACACAACATAACAGCCAAGCACAGAACCACTTATAGTTAGAGGTATCCCATGGAGAAAAATTTCAAGGTCACTTATTTACTAGAGGCATCTTTCAAAACTTAACTCACGTTCAAGAAGGTTTATGATATAATTCGTACAATTCTTCTTACAGGGCTAGATTTCTTTCCTTTTATACTATTGAGTAACTAGCTTAAGATCATCTCAATTATGACAAGTACTTGTTTAATTCATTTTTGAAAAAAAAATGGAGGTAATCAAATTCCACAAGGTTATCTATCCAGACCTACACTACTGAAAGCATAATCTCAAGCTCAAAATAGGTGGAGTATCGTTTAGGTTCGTAAACCTTATCTTCTTTGTTCAAGGATTAAAATTTTATCAAAACTTAAGAAAGGGTTTCAAATTACTATGGCAATGGCTAGAGAGAGAAGATCAATTTATTTTGTTATGGTATATTTATTTATTAACCTATCTTTCAATGTAACTTAAGATTTAAACTAGATTTGAAAAAAAAACTTCATTTACCAATCATCTAGATTAAGCTCGACAAAGGATACACATGGGGTTCCCAAAATGGAAGCACAAGACTTAAGGTTTCACCAGAAATGAGAATAAAGTTTAATCCGTAGTTAAGATTAATGATGGTATGTTTCTTTACACTGGTAGAACACTCCTTTATTTCAAATTTAAGATTCTTCAATTTATCAACAGGAAATCAAGTCCCATTGTTATTTTATTTATTGTTTCATCTATGGATTCATTTTATTTTATCTTTGAGTAACTTTAGAGAAGGGATTGCCAACCACTAAAAAAACATATATTTGCACTGATGTCAGGACCATGGAGGGTTAATAAAACAAGAAAATTATGACTCGAGCGAAGGAACTACCATTGCTAAGTGAGGGTACTATACACGGTTATGACATTTCTATTCATCATGGTACTCATAACAAAGGTGCCAAAAGATCAAATAGATCTTTGTCTAAGAACAATAAGGTAATACGTTTGTCAAGCCATGCTACGACATTAACACGACTGATAAATAATATTACTAAAAGAATACTCGTAACAAGGTGAAGATAGAAAATTATCTCTCACAAAGATAATTACAAGTTTTACTACAAAAGGACAAGACATCTTTATTTCACAATCACCATAATTTTCCAAGGAAAGAGGCTATATAAAATCCATTACAAGCATCATTGCAAGAATTACAACACATTTGACATTCCTACAAGGAACCACATAAACCAAACTGATTAAACCTTCAAAAATATTTCCTTTATCAACACACACAAGCCATCTAGACAAGTATAAGCTTGATTCAATTTGTAAGAACTAAGCATGTTAAGACTACATAAAGAAACAATAAGCTAAGATTTAACAAAGACATGAAAGAAAAGTTCTACTTTAAAAAGGAAAAAAGTACAAACCACTAATCAAAATTCTTCACACGATATATAAAAAAAACAATTTCCACCAACCAACAAGAAGGGAGTAAAATATTCAAGTTAAGAACAAAAGTTAAGAGTATTGGGATTTAGATTATGTAATGTCATAGATTACGTGATTGAAATGCAATACTCGGTCCATCCATGACTGAAAATATTATAGAAGCCCAAACATACTTGATACAATCACAGATGAAAAACTGAAAGGTAAATCAGCCCCTTTCTAGGAGGAAGGTTTCATAGCATAATGGGATATGTAACCCTGAAGGAAACATTCCATTGTTGCATTCTAAACAAGAGGTGTACCACCTCTTCCTTACAAGATGTTTTAAAATTAATAAAAGTTAACATAATCAAGCCACTTTTAAATTACATTAAAATAAATTCACAACCAACCATTAATATTAATAAAAAAACCCCATCATAATCAAAAACTTATCTAAATAATATATACGAAGAGTAATCCCCCAAATGTCACTAATAATTTTTTTTCACAGTTCTCCAATGTAGGCCAGCAATGTATTTAAGCAGATATTCCATTTCTGACCCCAAGACTAGCCTCATAATGTATCACCGAATGTCATAAGTTAATAGGGTTCCTATCTCTATAATGACTACATTCATCCCAACACATTTCAAATTCCAAAACCAGCATAGAGGTTTGTTCATAAACGTATGACCCTTAACGATACGTTCTCTAATAATCCATGAAAAAAAGACAATTCCATCATGAATGAAAACACTACAGTCAACCAAAAAAACCCCAAAACTTATAAAAATAAGCCAAGTGTAATACCTGAATCTGAAAGATTATGTATTCAACCTAAAAATTTTAAACAAAGTATAAAACAAAATATTACTTCCTATCCCTTTTGATTTGTTCGAAACACCTAACCATGTTTGACAAGATCATGGATCCACAAGAACAATCAAAGAAAGGGAAAACCTCAGACACATACCCAAGGCATATTGCACCTTTGAATTTCGATATAGCTCAACCTAGCAAAGATCTATTCCATTTTACAAACCCAAAAGAAGCAAGAGAAAACCCAAGTTCCCGAGAAACCCAGCTATGGTTCCCAAAATAAAGGGACATCACATTCAATATTGGAACATAGAAAAGTCTCAGAATGAAAATTTAATTAGTCAAGGAGGCCACAATAGTCATATAGGTTACATGATGTACATTATAATGTACCTACAGCCAACTCAAAGATTCATGGATAAAGTACTTGTATTCCCAATCCCTATACCCCATGTTTCAACATAAGCTAGCGGCTAGAATCCAACAAGTCACCACAAAGGTGAATCTAAAAAGGAGTACATAATAATACCCAGACATGGTCTTGAAAGCCTATGTTTGAAAAACATTAAAATACACACCTCTAGAATATCGTGAAGGAAAAGCACAGGCCAGTAGAGCACCAAATTAAGGGGTCATTTACAAATGATATTTAATTATCTCCAAGAAGAAATAAAATGCAAAATTCCATCTTGATAAAACTAGATTCATTAAAAATGTTATTGCCATGCATGGATAAACAAATAATTAACTAATTCTTGCAAAATCCAAAGAGCTAATAATTTATATTACTTTTCTGTCTCCTTGCATCCAAGAATTACCAGTATTCATAGAAGCTATGCAATGATACCATCAAAATCCCATTACCAATTTTCCCTAAGGGTGGTGAGTGCAAGAACATTTTGATCCATAAAACATTGCTCACAGCCAATTAAAATATAATAGAGTAAAAACCACATCATTTCCCCCTTTACAAGCCAATCTCTAAAAAAATAGTGATTTGGGAAAAATAACAGAGGGACAACCAGTGCACTCAAGGAAAATAAAAAAGATCAACCACATTACCCTTCAAAGTCTAATCTTAACATTCAAAGTCTAATCTTAACATGCCTGATTTGGTGCTTCCACGATGGTACCCACATGGCAGAGCCACTGTATAGCCATAACATAAGACCTGTCCTTTTTCTTTCACTAGATGGGCATCCAAAATTTCCTCTAGTATAAAAAATTCCTCACCAACCATCCACGCAGTCAACAACTACCAGAGAAAGGCACATATTACCTCCACCATGCTAAAAAGTGTCTCCAAAGTTAAACATTGCATACCAGAAATGAATGGCCAGAAGCAAGGAAATTATGTAGGGTCCACCATTGTGAGTCTCAGTAGAACAGAGTAGAAAAACGACCCACATATAGCAAGAATCCAACAACAAAAATGAAGAAGGCATTTTTTCTAACCACCCATCCATCTGCTATCTAAAAGAAATTATCCAAGAAAAGGTGTTTCAGCATCCAAATGAATCAAGGCCCCCATCACACATGACGAGACCCAAAAAGGAAATGCGCAAGTCAAGGAGTCAGAAGGAAAAGAAAAAAAATCAATGAAAAGGAGACATGTGGCCAACAAGGTGAAGTAATGGTGGGTGGGTGTCATTATTTCAAGCATTAAAATATTTCTAGGTGCTCAACCACCCTCCATGCCAAAAAAAATCGAACAAAAAAAATAAAATAGCACAAAACCATACGCTTGCAAAGGGGAAACAAGGATTATGCCCAACATAAATAAATTTATTTGTTGGAGCCCACGTGACAAGGGCCAAGTCGTGTTGAAGTGGTGAGAGGTAGTAGGTGGAGGGGGTAAAAAAAATTGGGGCAAAACCAGTAATCCCCTTCTAAACTTGCACCACATGCAACACCCTATGAAAACAAAAGAGAGAAAAGAGGAAGAAGGGAATCCAAAGAATTGTACATGAACCAAAGGATTAAATTGCATGCAAACAACCAAGCTGGAGGGAGAAAGAACCAGATTCTCCATTACTCTAAATGATTAAAGCAACATGCAAGCAGGCCTAAACGACCAAGGGGAGAATACCAGAAGTTGACGTTCGAAGGAGAACACGGATTGACGACTGACCATGACACCATGATGAGGTAAACCCTTCTTCCACGTGGAACAAATTTGTGCCTATGGGAGCAACCAACACGATACAATAAAATGCCATAGGGATGATTAACGTTAATAACAATTACAAACAACAATGAAATATAATAATAATAATAATATGAAATAATGGCTGATCGGCACATAACTTAATAATATCATTATTATCATTATTTTATTTTATTAAGATTTGTAACTGAAAAATAATTATAATTCATAATAATAATAATAATAACACACAGTCAAGATTGAAAATCCGAGAACACGATTTTTCCTTTAATAGGGAGCTCGCAAAGGACATTAGCGGAGCTAGCAACAGAAAACATCAACATGACACAAGTAGACGCGGTGAAGAGGGAGAAAGCTGACTATTCTCTATGACAAAGGAAAAGCCCACCAATGATCGAAGGAAACAAAATATCGTTCCATGCTTACCAAAACAGTTACCGAAGAATGAACTGGTATAACAATGAATGGGGCATTACAATTATTGATGGAGATGTAGCCTTGAGGCCACATAGTTATTTCTGTTTGTGATTGCATGAAAATTATATCACTATACATAGAAAGGGGATAGGGGACAACAATAGAAGTCTGTTGGGTGTTTGCGACAAGGCCAATTTGACAACTTATGTTCTATGTGTGTGTGTGTTGTTTTATTGTTATTATTGGTTAGGAGCAATACAACAAACACGATCTTTTTACCACAATTATTCTACAAAATTTCAACAATATAAGAGAATTGTAGAATATTTGTAGTATCTCTACAACAATGTCATAATTTATTTTTTAAATTATGTAAAAGTTCCACAATTTTAATATATTTGTAAAAAACCCACATTTCTAAAATCCATTATAGAAAATCCACATTTATTTTTTGAAAAAATATAATTTAAATAATATGTACCACATTTATATTATTTTTGAAATAAATTAATAAATTATAATAACAATATGCAGGGATTCCACATTAAATAGTTCATGAATGTTATATAAAAAAATTGTAGATATGCCACATAACTCAATATTTATACAAAGAAAATGTGGAAATGCCACATAACTCAATATTTAGAGTTTTAATACATGTTCTTTTTGTAAATTAAATATTAAACAAAATATATGTTTATTACTTTTCAAAATCCTTTAAATTGTTGTATCATTACATATTTGAGTGTCTACAAGTCATGAACTAACATCTTCACCAATTCACTCATGTCACTTGTTGACATAAATTTGTTATTAGGAATAAATAAAAAATTAGGGCTGGGATCACTTAGTTTTGGTCTCCACTTTAAAGAGAAAATTTCATTTGTTTGATTCTTATTAACCCATAATGTGTTGAGTTGGGTATTTATATGAGAATTTGATCATCAAGAGTGATCACCTTATGTAAGAGACTCTTTAATAGAGCATAAGTTAAAATAATAATAAAATAGTAACTAATAAATATTATAATTTTTTTATAAATTATGTGGATGCTCCACAATTTAATTTTATTTATAAAAATGTATAAAATATATATCTTAGATTGTCGATATCTCTTCTCATATTTGAGAGGGAGTATATTCTAGATCTACAATTACAGTAAGTGTACAACTAAACTAGTGATCACCTTTAGCCTAAGAAATTATGAGTAAGGGGTATCCACGCTATCAAATTCATCCTGGATGCGATCCTGGCCTCAATTTTTTTGACGTTCCATGGCGAGTATCTCTGTAATTCCCCGCTCGGCATCAAATCCCTTTCTTTGTTCTTTGCCTTGTTGCTAAAATGTTGAATGTTATATATGAGTTTCAATTTAATCGTTAACTAATTGTGATCCTTATTGCAAGGTAAATTTGATTTTTCCTTCCCTCCCACTATACCATTTTCTTTCTTATGTTGCTAATGCTTATAAATTTTTGGCGATGTGTGGTATCACCTTGTGTAGGCCTTCATATTATTGATTATCGCATTTCGATTATCGAGTTACTTATTGAAGTATTGTTAAAAGTTTTAAAGACAATTTTAAAACCTTTTTAAAGGTATTTGGGAATATCATAATAAAGGGGCCTAATTTTTTCTTAGCTAAGTTTATATCTTCCCCCTTGATTGACCAAGCCTCCACACAGGATTTGTATTTAGTAGCAATTTTTTTTCATGAATTTTAATTACTCATCCACCTCCCCTACCATTCTTTATTGGATATTAATGAACCTACCCTTCCTTTAATTTTCTTTAAGGAAAATTGTGCTTGGCCTTACCTTGTTAGTCTTTGCACCAATTTGTTGTTGGTTGCTTACCTTGTATGGATCTCTTTATTAAATAAATCTTCCATGGTGTTCCTTTTTGGTTGGACTACATATGCCAAGCCCTAGTTACTAGCCGTGTGGGTTACTCTGGAGGTAGTAGCTCTGATTTTTTTTTGGAGTGAAGGGCCAAAACAATTTGTGGGCTATGTGGACTACCTTAAGCAAAAGACCTACCGAGATTGTGGCTGTGGAATGGCCGTGTAACTCCCTAACAAATGTGACTGGATGGTATAGAGCCTCCTTCCCTTGCTGTATGCTTCATTCCTATGCCAGCGTGGACGTGAATGAAGTATGGACTTCCAACAAGCTCGAAGACAAAGAAATTTGGCCTTATGTTGCTATTACAGTCCCTACCATGTGTGTATGTGACTTGTGGAAGCGTACTATAGGAATGATAAGCTATCCATTTCGATAATATGCTAAGATCTGACAATATCTTGAAATGAATCTTGTCTCTTTACAGATTTGGTTTTTGAGTGAGGATTTATTGGTTCAAGTTCAGAAATTTTTTACCTTGTTGTTTTCTCCTTGCTTATTCTCTAGTTTTGGGTTTTCTAGTTGGTGTGGATGGGTATATTTATGAGAAATTCCCTACATGTTATTTTACCTTCACTACTAGAAAGATGGCTATGCTTCCAGAATGTTATTCACAAAATAATCACTTTGTGAAAAAAATGTAGATTAACAACATTAAAAGGATGGCTATTATAATATACAATGTAGATTTTTTCACAATTTCATAAAAGTTATATCTAATTTGTGGAATATTCATAGTTTTATAGATTTATTGTAGTAAAATCACAATTTCTTTATATAGTTGGAAAAAAATCAAAATATAATTAAAGGATACTCTAAATAAAGTCTAGATTGCAATTCCTAATTTAAGCAACATTCTAAATTTCAAACCAAAATTGATTTAAAAATATACCACTAAAACTATGATTATTTATTAATTAAAAAATATAGACACAAATTCATTTTTTATTTTTTATAATCTAAAAATATTTTAATGTATTATGATTATAATATTTTGAACTAGTTTTTACCAAAAATAAATACTCACATAATTTTTAATATTTGATTTTATTATTAAAAATTTAAAACCATTAAAACTTAAGTTGAGTATTATCCCTAACTCACTTTAATTGTTGACAATCTACATTTAAAAATTTAATCAAAATGTTATTGTCGATAATCTACATTAATAAAATAAATAGTGATAATAATGAGGAATGCAAAAATTAAAAAATCATAAATAATCTACACCACCCCAAATTACAATATTATTTATGTGGATAATCTACATAACACTACTTTGTGAATAATTTACACAACTACAAACAAATAGTTTGACTAGCCAATTCTATCATTAGATTGTCATTAGATCCATATGTATTTTTTTTTACTATGGGTAAATTGTCAAATATATATGGAGGCTCCATATGTATTTTTTTTTTACTAAAATATTTTTTTGGGGACTATACTCTTGAACAAAGGGGCTCTAAAAACCAGATTAAACATTTATGGCCCAAACAGCATAAAAGAGGCTCCATATGTATTAAATTGTGGATAGTTCACATTAATGGTATAGCTCAATTATAAAATTATAGATGATATAATTATAGGTAAATAATAATTAGATCAATATAATTTCGTTATAATTCTATATTATTTATTGTTGGAAAACTACACTACCTTGATAAAGTTCTTTTATAATCCATAATATTTGGAAATAAATATTGAACATAACTAATAATATTTATTATTGGAAACCATTATCACTATTAATATTAAATTTCTTATATGTGAATTATACATTATCTTGTAACACAATTTTGGATTATAAAAGCAATTCAAAAACAACTCCAATTATTATTTATCTTATGAATAATAAAAAGATATACATTTTTATTAAAATTAATTAGATTTAAAAATATATAATTAGATTATTATATTACATACAAAAAAACTAATTAAAATTGAAAATGAAAATCAAAACTGCTTATTAAATTTTATTTAGAATATCTATATATAAAAAATTAATAAATTGTAAATAATCAACAATCTCTCAAAATTATTAAATAAAATTAAACAAAACTTTATTTACAATAATGATGGTGTAGAATATCATTTTCCTATTAGTTCTCATGGCATTTATTCACATATGTATATATAAATTACTTTGTAAAGGAAAGAAATCATATAACTATAAATGGAATATGTTATATAGTTATAAGATCATGATTTTATATATATATATATATATATATATATATATATATATATACAAACCATGTAGATTCATTTAAAACGTTTAAACTCTCCTTTTATTGTTCCATTATTCACTAAATTTGTGTATCATATTAGTAAAATATTGCATTTATATCATATAATATATCTAGTACATTCAAAATAACATTAAATTAAAAATTAGTAAAATTTAAAAATAGTTAGGATCATGATATAAGAAAATTAATTTTTACTACATAATTTAAATAAGACTGGTTAGATGCTACAAAAAATACATATTGTAGTAAATTATTGTATTAAAAATAAATTTAAGAAAAAAAATCCATCTTTAATAAATATCTACACCTTTATAACTCATTTTGCATCTCATCTTGATTGAATTCCTCATCATCTTGAACCAACTCTTGAACTTGTTCTGTATTGATTTCCAATTCCCCTAAGTCCACAAATAAATTAATCATGACATATTCTCCCTCGTATCCAATATCATCATCAACAAGATTATTAAATATCACTATTGAATCTTGTCTACTTATGTAATCTACAATATTATTGTCTTCTATTCCTCCTCGTGGTGCTATACAATCATCTGATTGTATTAATTCATGATATTCCTCTTGGGACTCTTGTGACTCAACCTGATCTTCAATTTCATCCAATGGTTCATATTCATTTTCATTGTTTGTTTCATCTTCATCACTATTAGTATCATTGTTAGAATCAAGGATTACATCTGAAAATGATGAATGTCATTGGCTCCTTGGATTGTGTTCAATGATGAATGACCAATTTATATCATCAATATCTTTGATAAAAAAAATCTGCTCACATTGACTAGGGAATACATAAGACTCATTTGTCTCCATAAGGTTTGATGTTTTGATAAGGGGAAAGCCATTTTGAACATTTTAAATGTTCTTTGAGTTCCATCCTCAATCATTGGCTACCACTTCACATGAAAGATAACCTTCTTAAATGCCCTGAAATCAAGTTCAATAATGTCTTGCAATATACCATAGTATTCTTTCCTTGAACACTCATTTGATCCATCCATCTCAAAGTACGCTGATATACCTCGATCAACACTATGCCTTAGGTCATTAGTCTTCTCAATATGGAAATGTTTACCATATTCCCATATTGCTTTGTAATGTCTCACCTGTAACATAGAAAGTACATAATTTTAATTTTTTTCAAGGATTTATAATTTAAAAATGTGAAGAATATGATATTACAAGATTTAGAACACTACGTCCTAAGTTTTTAATATAGATTATAAATATATACCTTTCTCATATGTGTCCCAGTGGAAATTTCTAATTCTTCTCTAGAAATAGCTGGAGGATCTTTTTTACTTTGAAATATAATATTTTATCTCAACCTACTCCAAGTACATGTATTTGGCCATCTATTTCTATGTTCAAGTGGTAGCTTCCTTGTTTGAGTTGTATTCATACATCCCACCCTCCTAGATAAATTCAAGTAAGCATTTCTATCAACTTCATCCCTATTTGTATTATAAATATAAATCCACTTCTCCATGCATTTTGTGTGATGGGAAACAAAAACATGCATTATCTCCCATTCGTAGAGATCTGTAACTCCGAAAAAGTCAACTTTAATTTTTATTGATATGAGTATATGTGAGATATAATAAAAAATAGTAAATGAAAAATTATGTACACATCTCACATTGTTCTCACCTTTGACCTTGACCTCATTTGAAGTACTTCACTAGTGAGCATATCTTGTTGACATTTACTCCAAAAGATTGGTGTATCTAAATGAAATTTTGGTAGATATTGTGTTACACATACCATTTCTTTGAAAGTAGTATAGCCTGTGTTGGTGCTCAAAATAGTCTCGCCCCAGTTTGCCTTTGAAAATCTATCAATTTGTAGCCTCTGTCACTTTATTTTTCCCATGTTGTAGGTGGTTAATCTTTGTTGCCATTTTTAATCTATTCCTGGGTCATAGATCACTTATGGGTCCATGGTTTTCTCCTTGCTTCTTTTTTCCTCCTAAAAAGGTCTATAATTTGGGTCTCCCATTCTCTGTTCATCTAAAAACTCGGGTTCTCCCATATTTTCTATTATCCATGGTCCATATTTGTATTCGTTATCATTTCTGGTCTAAATAATTGAAGAAAAATTAATGGATGTGTCTCTTATGGACGTATTTGAGCCTTGCAACATTTCTAAACAATCTATTGTTGGAGAAATTTTCATTTTCAGGCTCAAATGATCATTTTTTATGTATTTTACAGTATGACGGGTGTTTCTCCTAGTCAAATTTACATCCTTTCATCGAAAGGGGACGTGGCACCTTTTGGTTGGACACGAATTAGCTGGGTTCTTCAAAAATTTCTATGAAAGGCCTTAACTCAAAAAAATTTCCACGTGGAGGATAACACTCGTTTGAGGATCTACTTTTTGGTTTGGCCCTAGAGTGGCGTTGGAAGGACATGTGGAGGTTTCTACTGCTTTTCCTAGACTGCTTTGCCTGGATTTAGAAATTTTTTTATGTAGCTAAAATAGTGTGGTAAAAAATGGGGACATGTGGTGAGCCTGCGCTCATTCAGGGTCTCGACTTTGGGCACCACTTCGAAATTGTGCTATGAAGACACGTGGAGGATTCCATCAGGTTTCTCCATACTTAGTATTTTTCAAACAGTTTTGGGAGGTCTGGAACATGTGGAGGAACCACGCATGGTTGGGGAATGACCCTTGAGTTTCATTTTAAGGAAGCACCAGGAGGACACGTGGAGGCCTCCGCTCACTTTACATTTTTCTTATACTTTTCAACGACCAAAGGATACTACCTCGGAGCATGAAACATGGTGCCTTCCACTGAGCTTCAAACATTAAGCCAAAATTTGTCGGGCCAGGACACGTGGAGAGCCCATGTTCATTCAAGGTATCAAATTTTTTCGACCATCTCAAGGTGCACCATGGTGACATGTGGAATTTTGAAAAGTCAAAAGGGCAAGGAAGCGGACCATCGAAGGTAACTTAGAAGTTTTATGTCTTATGATCAAAAGAGTTAAGATATTAAAAAAGTCCCGTAAGCTTGATGGAGGAAAGCTCAAAGCTTGCTCCAGTCAACAGCGGAGGTGCGGGCCTTTAGGGGAAGTTTGGAAAATTTTCCCTTTGTGGCAAAAAGAGTTAAAAGTAAAAAAGGAAGCGTCGTTCTACTGAGACCCTTATTGGTACATGTGTCAGAAACATTTCTCAAGGGCGGAGTTGTGGGGAAATCTTGGAAATTTTTCCTTTTCCCAAAAAGAGGGTCAAATGGAAGAATTTATCTAGGCATTCCTTTGGGATCGACCTTAGGACACATGGCAGGCTCATTTCTTGAGGGTGTAGATGCAGAACAAAATGTGAATTTTTTCCATTTTTCCAAAAGTTGTAAAAATTCAAAGGAAACCCCTAGGTCTATTTGTAAGTTTGAATCTTACATGTGGATGTCGCAAATTCAAAGTAAAGATCAACGGTGGCCGAGAGTCTAAATATGATTTCCACCCATTTTTAATGAAAAACGCTTGGAAGTGTGAGTCTTCATCATTTCTTGGTATTTCCTACACACCAAGTAGAAAGGGGAGTTAATGTTGATATCTGAGTTTGGTGAGAAGATCTGGAACACATATTTCACCAGTAAAATGGTCTGAATATCGTGCTCAATCAGATTTTCCATTTTTCTTCTCCCAAGCACACAAGAATCTAGATTTGATAGATTAGCAGTGGAAGTGGTTGGAAAATTGAAGAAAGAGTGATCTACCAAAGGAAGGAGTTGAATGCGAGAGATATTCAATGAGATCTTCCCTCTCAAGCACCTGGAATTTTTTTACAAATATGAATCTGAGAATCGTGATCGTGATCATGGAAAGCATTGGTAGCACTCAAGGTCTTGTATTTTGGAGGGGAAAAGGGGTCCTTTTCATAAATTTTATAAATGACATGAATTTTTTGTGCAAATGGTTGGAGTGTTAGGGGTTGAGACTGAATTTTCTAATAGAAAAAATATTGAAAAAGCCCATCAGTTTTTTAGAATCCGTTTGAGAAGCTTGTATATCTATTTTATGTTAAATTTGATCATGTCAAGGTGGTTGCAAGTGTATATCCATTGAGAAGATCTGAGACTATTCTAGAAACTTTCCCCTGTTAATAGATTTAATCAAATTTGAGTTATTCTATGTTGTCTCTAGCAAAATGTGTTTGTTTTATTTTTGAATGTATGTGATTAATTTTTCTTGTTTCTATTGAAATCTTGTATTAAAATTTGATTCAGTCACATAGGTATCAATCCTTATGATAGTTTAGTGGCATCTACAATTTCATTCCTGAGAAGAGATTTCATTTGGGATTGGAATAAACAATTTAAAATCTCTTTTCTTTCATCTGTTGATAGAGATTGTCTATAAGCCTTTGGGTGTACCTTAGGCATGATTTGTCTTAGATCTTGATGCTTTGTTAGGTTCTCTAATTTGATCCTGTGTGTTATATTTTCATATATTATATGAAAAAGTGCTAATCTGGGCCTCCATTGAAGCACATATTCTAGTTAAAGAAACATTTTAGCTATTTTTTTGCATTATGTTGGTTCAACCTTCCATTTTGTAAGATTCCTCAAGGATCTGGCGAATCAAGTTCATCCTGACTCACCTCCCACCAAAACTTTATTCAAAAACAACCAATCCTACCTGTACTACCCCTGTTTTTCCTGTGTGCATACAAATTCATAATCTTTGTTACCAAAACATATAGAAGTAATCAGGGTCCCAAATTTCTGTAGTAACCTTTACCTTATTGTGAAAGTATCTCCATGATCTTGAAGTGAAAACTCATGAGATTCAGATTTGTTGTGTTGATCATATTTTCCCAAGGTATTCTCTATAAAATTTATACAAAAGAAGGATTTATCATTTTTCTTCAATAACAGAGGTTAAAAAATAGGTTCTCTTACCTTGGTTGAAAGGCACAACCTAAAACAGTTAGGATCAGATCACATCCTTTTAAGGTGCTACCCACTCCTTTCGAAACCTAAGTGCTAACAAGTCAGATAGATTGTTTCAAAGGCTATAAAACTACATACATGATTATCTATCTATCTCTGAGTGTCCTTTCAAAATCCATGATGTTGCTTGGTCTTTGAAGGATATTAAATTTGGGTACCAACATGCTTTTGGTGCCACTGCAGGGGATTGTTTTGAATTCCTGGGAAATATTTTACATTGCTGAGACTAATTTTCTGATTCACTACAAGTCAATATCTATTTGGTCCATCAACACACTTTTGGCACCATTTCCAGGGACTTACAGCTCACATTTAGACCCTGGTAAAACACCTCTTGTATGCTTGAAGTGTTGTGTGCGGTTCTTTCAGTTTTCACACCTAGTGCACTAGCTTTCTTTTGACAAATCTAGGTAAAGAAAGGTTAGAATATTTCCATTTCCTGTTTCAGCATTGATAGACATTTGACAAATCATATTTAGTGCACTTGCAAAACTAGGATGGAAATCCTTAGTGGTGACTCCCTGTTGATCTAATTTTTAATGAGTACCAGTGTCTTACAACTCTGTCAAAGTCATATTTATTACTAGTATTGGAAAATATGGAAGGAAAAAGATCTTTCTTTGCTAGGGATATTGCTAGGAAATTGTTTCTAGAGCTAGGAAAAGAAAAATCAGAAGGAAGAAAATCCTAGAGAGTTGTGGGAGAACAGTAGACAAGAAGAGGGATCTCTATTGATGAAAGTGATTGGCCTATCATTGAAGACTGCCACTCAAGTGACTATGAATCAGGAAACCTCTTTGTGGAATTGAATTCTCTAGCTAGAGAAGGGCCTTCATTTGATTTTGAAAGGTTTACTTCACATTCTACACCTATCTTTTCTAAGGTTGATAGGGATTTCCAAGAAGAAGGACCTTTAGGGGATACCCATTTTGAAAACTATACTCCTGTGTTCTAAAGACCTTCTTCCCCTTATCAATTTTTCACCCTTCCATTGTCACCTTCTTGAATCAACATGGCCGAGGCCCCACCCAGACCCCCTTTTGTTGTAAACACCTTTGGACCTATAAATTTTGTGGGAATGGCTAGATATCCAAATGCAGTGCCTCAAGATGTAAGGAATAGAATGCCAAATTTGAAAGGAAACAATGCTATAACTGGTGATCAGTATCTAGAGATTTTTATCAATATGATGGAAGATTTTGAGATTGAACATGAAGGTGTATATATCAAGTTGTTTATCCATACCTTGGAAGAGGATGGCAAGGACTATATAAAGCATTGCTAGATAAATCTATTGATTCTTGGACTGAGATGAAAAATGCATTTAGATTTCAGTATGGTGATAGAACTGACCCTAGGTTTCTTTTGACAGAATTTGAAAACATCAAAAATAATCCTAATGAGTCAGTACATGATTTCAACACAAAGTGTAATAATACCTTGAGGAGATTACTTGTTAGGATAAGACCTTGTGATGAGTCATGTTTGATCAAATATTCTAATGCATTTGATAAAAAGGTTTCATATTACTTAAGAGACAAGAACCCCACGAATTTGAGGCAAGCCTTCACCATGGCTCTGCAAAAAGAGAAAAACATCAAGGCAATTAGAAATCCTCCAAAAAGGGAGGGTGTAAAGCTGGTTAACCCAGAAATGCCTCAAACAATCAAGGCTACTAATTTGGAAGAAGCTGTGAAAACTTTGGCAGGGGCTGTCAAAAAAATTTCTAAAAAAATAGCCCGGGATGACATGGGAATTGGGCAGAGCTCACAAGGTCAACACAAGAAACAAGGCCAAGATAGGTTCACAAATCACCAAAGATCTGATGAAAAAGGCAAGGGACTTGTTGGATTCAGAAATAGACAGTCCCAAGCTAGGGAAAATAGAATGGTGTCTGATCTTTTGGCTACCAGAGTTACTGTTGTGGAGGAGAAAAATGTCATTGATTGGTGTGACAAATGTTTCATGCCTCATGCTCCTTGTGAAGAAGATAAGCAAGAAGAAGAAGAATAAGAAGATGATAATGATGATGATTTCTACATGATGGGTTACTCCACAAGCTTACAATAAGGGGCAACTTCAACTGAGGTGATTAGTGCCCGAACTGCTACCATTGTTTGGGACTACATTCATAGGATACCTATTCCTCTTGCCTCTCATATTTTAGAAGTAGATACTGTTCAAGATTTTTTATTTCCCAATAATGACTTTGAATATTTAAGGTATTTAATGATAAAGAAGTATGATGGAGGAATTCCATCTGAGGAAGATAGGTAGTTACTGATGAATGCTATTGTTGCTGAAGAGAAGGAATATAACACAAGAAGTAAGGCTGTCAAAGGGACAGGGCTTCAAGCCAAGCCAAAAGATCCCTTACTTTCAAAAATTCCTAAAGAGGCTCCTAAGAAAGATGCATCTCCAAAAATCCCTGCAGTTCCAAAAAAAAATCATATCCCTCCTCATGCCCAAGTTATTAAAAATTCTATACCACCTAATGAGTGTGTTGGCTTTCCTTCAAATACTGCCTTGCCATGGAATGTCCCATATGATATTTCCCAAGTTTTAAGTGAAATAAAATTCTTTGTTTCAATTTTTGAGTTGCTTAGGATTCGTGAGCACAAAAAGAGAGCATTTGAATACTTTGGATTGAAAGAAGAGAAGACTGCCCTAGGAAGAAATGTAAGTATTGTGGAGACTCCTCTAATCATTCGAGAATTAGAAACACTACTAGCATTGGAGGAACTAGGTGAACCACCTAAGGTATATTTGGGGAAATCCTTGGTGGAATCTTAGATGAATCTGGATCCTTTCTTCACTACCTTGATCATTAAGGACATACTACTACATAATTGCATGTTTGACTCAGGGGCATCATGCAATGTCATGCCTTTGGAAGTCATGAATGAGGTAAACATCAAAGTTACAATAGTGTATGGGAAGTGCACTACCATGGATTCTAGAGAAGTTCTAGTAGTGGGATGTGTGAAGGGTTTGGTGGTGCAACTTGTAGCTTACCCACGTAAAAGTTTAAAACTTAATGTTGTCATCGTTGACTGCCAAACCAACTAGGGAATGCTACTGTCAAGAAAATGGGATTATAGTGTTGGTGGGAGTGTCCAAATGGATATGTCCTATGAAACCATTCCAATTGAAGGCAGCATTGTCAGGTTGTATGGAGAAAAGAAAATGTTGCATCTTATTGAGGATCCAACAATGCATCCTATGAAATATTGTACACAAATGTTGATGTTGACAAATTTGTAGGATTTGCTAATGGAAAGGAGCACAAGATTGAAGAATGCAAATGTATTGAACAAATAGGCTCTCCTTGGACTCTAATATTTGATGGAGCTTGCTCCAAGTTTGGGAATGGTGATGGTGTTGTTCTACTTTCTCCAAGTTAGGAAAAATTTGTTTTTTCCTTCAAACTCAACTTTGAGTGCACTAACAACATTGCTGAGTATGAGGCACTATTGTTGGGTTTAAGAATTTCTTAGAAATATGGTATCATGGACATCATTATCAAAGGAGACTCAGAATTATTAGTAAAACAAGTCAGAAAGTTATATGCCACAAATAATTAGTGAATGAAACAATATAAACATGAAGTTTGGGATCTTATTGAGATGTTTGATTCATTCAACATAGTGCATCATGATAGTAAATTCATCTAGTTGGAAGAAAAGCTTGCAGTGTTAGGGTATCAGTTTGAAAATTATATAATGTCCCCATATTGTGAATATGATGTTGAGATATTGACAAGACCTTATGTCCCTAACAACATTAAACATTGGCAGGTTTTTGGTGATGATTCTTAGATCATAAGATTTATGCAGAAACAAGGGAGATTTTTCTAATCAATACATTGATTTGGAGCCAATGGTGTGTACAATAGAAGGAAAAGAAACCTTGTTTGGCAAGGGCATCATCTAACTAAAAACCAATACCATTCCTAGAGGACTGGTTGCTCTTGAGTCCAATTTTGATAATGTTGATCGCATTGTAAATAGATGCATGACAGCCTCAAGGGATATTGAGGAGCATGACCTTGGAAAAAAGGAGAAGCCAAGGAAAATTTGGTTAGGTAGCAATCTTAGGAAGGAGGAGAAGCAGTAATACATTCAATTGTTGAAGAAATACAAAGATTGCATAGCTTGGACCTATTCTGAACTAAAATCATACAAAGAGGACCTATTTCAGCATCAGATTCCCTTGTAGTCTAATGTAAAGCCATTCAGGCAGAAATAGAGGCCAATTAACCCACTCTTATCTGTCAAGATGTAAGAGGAAATGAAGAAGCTGAGAGATGGAGGGATTATTCATCCCATTAGTTATTCTTCTTGGGTTGCAAACCTAGTACCAGTTAGAAAGAAGAATGGTGATATCAGGTTATGTGTGGACTTCAAGAATCTGAACAGAGCATCTATGAAGGATAATTATCCTTTACCAAATATGGAGAACATGTTGCAGTTAGTGACTGGGTCAGAATTGCTCTCTATCTTGGATGGTTTCTCTGGTTATGACCAAGTTGTGGTGAAGGAATTAGAAAGGATCAAGACAACCTTTACTAATCCTTGGGG
The DNA here is from genome assembly GCA_019776745.2 of Taxus chinensis. Taxonomy (NCBI): domain Eukaryota; kingdom Viridiplantae; phylum Streptophyta; class Pinopsida; order Cupressales; family Taxaceae; genus Taxus; species Taxus chinensis. The sequence goes on along the minus strand of CM034147.1, from coordinate 721,498,860 downwards.
AACATATGTGTATGTCTAGGATGCCCTTTGGTCTGATGAATTTTGGGGCCAACTTCTATAGAGAAATGGATGTTGCTTTTGCTAGTTACATCAATGACTTTATTGATGTATACCAGGATGATGTGACTGTATTTTCTAGGAAGAGAAGTGATCACCTTCTGCACTCGGAGAAGATGCTGATAAGATGTAGAGAATATGTCATCTCACTCAATCCAAAGAAGTGTCATTTTGGGGTGCAGAAAGTAAGGTTGTTTGGTCACATAGTGTCACAAGAAGGAGTGATGATTGATCCAGAAAGAGTAGAGGCCATCAGAAAGGTCCTAATCCCAAGAACCAAGAAGGGAATTTAGTCCTTCTTTGGGTAGATAAACTTTATTAGAAGATTCATATAAAACTTTGCTGAGTTGACCATCCCAATCACTTCCATGCTAAACAAAGACTAGGTCATCAAGTGGGAGGAAGCTGCTACCCAAGCTTTCAATGTGATTAAAGAGGCACTAAAGCATGCACCTATTCTAGCAGCTCTAGATTATAAGAAACCCTTTTAACTATTCTCTTTTGCTTGAGAGAACACTATTGGTTCTGTCCTGCTGCAAAATGATGATGAAGGGGCTGAGAGGCCAATTGCCTTCTTCAGTAAGGCCTTCTACGGGGCTGAGATGAAGTACACTATCATGGAAAAGCAAGCATTTGACTTGGTAAGAGCAACAAAGGTTTTTAGACCTTACATTCTAAGTTCTAAAGTCATTGCTTATGTTCCCCACACCATGGTGACGGACATCTTGTTATAGATGGAGGTCTTAAGAAAAATATGCAGGTGGGTGAACAAGTTGCAAGAATATGATATGGATATCCAAACCATGAAGTTGGTGAGAGGTTTGAGCTTGGCTAACCTTATGGCTGAAAGCATCTTGCAAACTATTGAGTTAAATGAGGTAGGAGAAGGAAGGGTAGGTGTTTTTGAAAGGTTGATGAGTTTTGAGTGGTACAAGGATGTGAATTTATATCTAAGAAACATATACTTCCCTGAGCATTTAAGTAAGAACCAGAAAAGGGATCTTAAGTTGTCCTCCCAGAAATATGTCATTACTGATTATGGGTTGGCTTAGAAGAACCCAGAGGGAGTCCTCTTCAGACGCATTACTGAAAAAGAAGCCCCCAAGTTAATTGTTGATCTCCATGGATGAGTATGTGGGTGACATTTTGCTACAAGAGTCACAACACACAAGATCCTAAGGGTTGGTTATTAGTTGCCAACTCTCTTCAGCGATAAAACTCTTTTAGTTAGAAGATGTGAGATTTTCCAGTGCTTTTGTAGAATAATGAAAGCTTCACGATCCCTTCCTTTACATCCTATATCAATTGAAGCTCCATTCAAGCAATGGGGAATGGATTTCATTGGTTAGATATTTCAGACCCTTCAAGTGATGGCTATAAGTGGATTCTTGTAGCCACTGAATATTTCACCAAGTGGGTGGAAGCAATCCCCACCAATAGAGCAACACACCAAATTTTCATGGATTTTCTTTTGAACCATATCATTTATAAGTTTGGGGTGCCATTCAAGATTGTTGCTGACAATGCCATGAGGTTTAGAGCTAAACCTTTGATGGAAATGTGCAAGGATGATGGAATCAACTTTACATATGCCTCTAATTACAATCCCCAAGGAAATGGAAGAGCTGAGTCCAGTAATAAAAATTTGCTGACGATCATCAGAAGAACATTGGAGCAGAACAAGAGAAAGTGGGGTGAACAGTTGAAGTTTTTGTTTGGGTAGAGAGGATCACAGTCAAGAGGGTCACTTGGAAGAGTCCATTTGAGGTTGTATATGGGACTCAAGCCCTACTGCCTCTTCATATGCAACTATCTTCATATCATTCTATGCAATAGCTGGAAGATCAAGAGGTAGGTCCTTATGATGCTCGCATTAACTAGATTGTTGAGCTTGATGAAGAGAGGGAGGCATCCCACCAGAGGCATGTAAAGTTCAGAAAAAAATTTGAAGAAGTTATTTGACAAGAAGGTCACTACCAAAGATTTTAACATTTGAGATCTTTTGTTGATATGGGATAATAGACATGAGGATAAGGGCAAGCATGGTAAGTTTGACTCATTATGGATGGGCCCTTACTCCATTGATATCAGCATTGGTGAGCATACCTTCTTCCTTAAGGACTTAGATGGTGAACTGCTCAAATTACATGTTAATGGCAGGAATTTGAAGCATTTCTTGGATTGATTCCCCTGAAACCAAGGAAAAAATATTGTGTACATTGTATAGTTTGTTGTTTGTCTCTTGTCTTCTGTGTTTTTCTTCATTCCGGTCCTTGGTGACCTATTTTTTCTGGTTTCTCTATTTCATTTTTTAGAGATGGCTCTGTTTCTCTGCTCTACAAATGGAATCTATTTACCAATGGATATTTATTCACTTATTCTACCGTTATTCTTGTGGCACTCACGGGGAGTGCCCATCCTCGAGTTGGAGCCGATGTTGGTGCTCAAAATAGTCTCAGCCCAGTTTTCCTTTGAAAATCTATCGATTTGCGGCCTCGGTCACTTTCTTTTTTATGTGTTGTGTCTGGTTAATAGTTTTTACCATTTTTAATCTGTTCCTGGGTCGTAGATCACTTATGGGTCCATGGTTTTCAATTTGTTTCTTTTTCCCTCCTAAAAAGGTCTATAATTTGGGTCTTTCATTCTCTGTTCAATCTAAAAACTCAGGTTCTCCCATATTTACCATTTTCCATAGTCTGGATTTTTCTTCCTTGTTGTTTCTTCCCTAAATACTTGAAGAAAAATAAATGGATGTGTCTTTGCTGGACGTATTTGAGCCTTGTAACATTTCCAAATTCTCTGTCCTTGGATAAATTTTCATTTTCGGGCTCAAATGATCATTTTTCTGTATTTTATGGTTTGACGGGTGTTTCTCCTAGTCAAATTTACATCGTTTCATTAACAGGGCACATGGCATATTTTGGTTGGACGTGGCTCAGCTTGGTATTTGAAAAATTTCTATTAAAGGCCTCAACTCAAAATTTTGTCCACGTGGAGGAACGATGCACATTTGAAGATCTACTTTTTGGACGTGGCACCTTTTCGTTGGACATGGCTTAGCTGGGTAATTCAAAAATTTCTATGAAAGGCCTCAACTCAAAATTTTGTCCACGTGGAGGAATGATGCTCATTTGAAGATCTAATTTTTGGTTTGGCCCTCGAGTAGTGCTGGGAGGACACGTGGAGGTTTCTGCTACTTTTACCAAACTTAGAATTTTTTTATGTAGCTAAAACAATGTGGTGGAAAATGGGGAAACATGGCGAGACCGTGCTCATTTAGGGTCTCTGGTTTTAACACCATTTTTAAATTGTGTCATGGAGACATGTGGAGGCTTCCGCTAGGTCTCCCCATACTATGTATTTTTCAAAGGGTTTTGGGAGGTCTAGGACACATGGAGGAACTGTGCATGGTTGGGGAATGACCCTTGAGTTTCATTTTAAAGAAGTGCCAGGAGGACATGTGGAGGCCTCCGCTCACTTTGCATTTTTCTTAGACTTTTCAACAGCCAAAGGAGACTGCCTCAGAGCATGACACATTACGCCTTCCGCTGAGCTTCAAACATTTATCCAAAATTTACCGAGCAAGGACACATGGTGAGCCTGCGCTCATTCAAGGTATAAAATTTTTGGGACCATCTCAAGTTGTGCCATGGTGACACATGGCTATTTGAAAAGTTGAAAGGGTGGGGAAGTGGACCATCGGAGGAAACATAGAATTTTTGCCTCTTATGCTCAAAAGGGTTAAGATATAGAAAATGGGTCACAAGCCCGATCGAGGAAAGGTAAAATCTTGCTCAAATCAACGACGAAGGTGCGGGCATTTGGAGGAAATTTGGAAAAAATTCCCTTTGAGGGAAAAAAGAGTTAAAAGTAAAAAAGGAAGCATGGTTCCACTGGGACCCACATTGGGACATGTGTTAGAAGCATTTCTCAAGGGTGGAACTGTGGGGAAAACTTGGAATATTTTCCTTTTTCTAAAAATAGGGTCAAATGGAAACATTTATCTGTGGTTCATTTGGGACCCACCTTAGGACACATGGTAGGCTCATTTCTTGAGGGTGTAGATGCGGAACAAAATGTGAAAATTTTCCATTTTTCCAAAAGTTGTAAAAATTTGGAGGAAACCCCCGGGTCTGTTTTTAAGTTTGAATGTTCCACATGGATGTCCCAAATTCAAAGTAAATACCAATGGTGATGGAGAATATGAATATGATTTTCCCCCCATTTTTACTGAAACACACTTGGAAGTGTGAGTCTTCATGATTTCTTGGTATTTCCTACATTCCAAGCAGAAAGGAAAGTTAATGTTGATATTTGAGTTTGGTGGGAAGATCTAGAAGACATATTTCACCAATAAAATGGTCTGACTATAGTTATCAATTAGATTTTCCATTTTTCTTCTCCTGAGCATGCAAGGAGCCAGATTTTATAGATTAGGGGTGGAAGTGGTTGGAAAATTGAAGAAAGAGTGATCTACCAAAGAAAGGAGTTGAATGCGAGATATATTTGATGAGATCTTCCCCCTCGAGCACCTGACAACTTTTATAGATCTGATTCTAAGAATCACGATCCTGATCATGGCAAGTGCTGGTAGCACTCAAGGTCTAGGATTTTGGAGGGGAAAAAGGGTCCCTATCATAAATGTTATAAATTGTATGAATTTTTTGCGCAAAGGGTTGGAGTGTTAGGGGTCGAGAATGAATTTTCTAATAGAAAAAATGCTTGATATAGCCCATCATTTTTGTGAAGCCGTTTGAGAATATTTTATATCTCTTTTGTGTTAAATTTGATTATGTCAAGGTGGTTACAAGTGTACAACAATTGACAAACTCTGAGACTGTTCTAGAAACTTTCCCCTGCTGATAGATTTAATCAAATTTACTTTATTTTGTGTTGTCTTGAGTAAAATATGTTTTTTTAATTTTTGAATGTATGTGACTAATTTTCTTATTTCTGTTCCAATCTTTTATTAAAATTTGATTCAATCACACAAATCTCAATCATTGTGATAGTTTAGTGGCATCTATAATTTCATTCCTCAGAAGAGGTTTCATCTCGGATTGGAATAAATGATTTAAAATCACTTTTCTTTCATCTGTTGACAAAGATTTTATGTAAGCCTTTGGATGTACCTTAGGCGTGAGTTGGCTTAGATCTTGATGCTTTGTTAGGTTCTCTAATTTGAGCCTTCGTGTTAGAATATAATAGATTGTATGAAAAAGTTCTAATATGGGCCTCAATTGAATCACATATTCTAGTTAAAGAAACATTTTAGCTATTCTATTGGTTTAACCTTTCATTTTGTAAGATTCCTCAAGGATATGGTTAACCAAGTTCATCCTTCCCCACCTCCCACAAAAAATTTATTCAAAAAAAACCAATCCTACTTGTACTACCCCTGTTTGTCCTGCGTGTATACAAATTCATAATGTTTGTTACTAAAACATGCAGAAGCAATCAGGGTCCCAAATGTCTTTAGTAACCTTTTCTTTGTTGTGAAAATATCTCCATGATCTTGAAGTGACAACTCATGAGAGTCACATTTGGTGTGTTGATCATATTTTCCCAAGTTCTTCTCTATAAAATTATGCAAATGAAGGATTTATAATTGTTCTTCAATAAAAGAGGTTTCAAAACAGGTTCTCTTTCCTTGGTTGAAGGCACAACCTAGAATAGTTAGGATCAGATCACATGCTTTTAAGGTGCTACCCACTCCTTTGGAAACCTGAATGCTGATAAGTCAAATAGATTGTTTCCCTGACTACAAAATGACATACATGATTATCTATCTGCCTCTGAGTGTCCCGTCAAAATCCATGATGTTGTTCACTCTTTGAAGGAGATTAAATTTAGGTACCAACAACCTGTTGTAATAGATCCTCAGAGCGAGATATTTTTTGTAAAAAATGCTTTAGTACCTTCAATAAGTGCTCTATAAGCCACATAGACCTTGATGTAACAAGACCACGATATTAAATCTCTCCGACAAGATGTACTAGATAGTGCACTTGTGAATAAAAAATGGTGAGTGAAAGATGCTTCTAAATTGTACACAATAGTATAGGTGCTTGCTTCTTCCAATAGTCTATATCCTCCAGCCTAATCTCTTCTGAAGTTAACCACCTAACATACATCATAAGTAAGTATATAAAATAACAAGAATTCCATGTTAAGATATATAAATAATTCTTACAATTTTTTAAAAACTAATTTTTCCTCATATATGCCAATAAGTCAAATATTACATTTCTAATATCTTTGCCAAATCCATTTCGAATAATCACTGGTAGAATAACCTACAAACAATTTTTTTTGATTATATATCTAAATTATTTTGAATATTTGAACTCAAATATTGAAATATATATGTGTTACTTATACAACTCACTTTAAGAAGGTTATGCCAATCATGTCTCTACAAACATTAATAAATGAATATTTTTCAGCTGAGGAACATACCTTTCCGAGAAGTAAATTTTTCCCTTCATCAATTGAAATTTGTTCATAGTTATCAGTATGCGTTGACAACTTAAATTTATCTTTTCTTAACTGATCATTAGTACTGAATATGTCTTCCAAATTGACAAGATCTTGAGGTAATTTATTTATCTTTATTTGGAAAATCTGATCACCGTATAAATGTTGTAACTTATCCTGATTTACTATAGAAAATTCAGGTTCCTGCTACAAAAACCTTCAGATTTGATCATCACTTTCAAAAACTTGCCAATTTGATTCATTATCAGGTATAGAAGGCTTGATAATTAGCTTAATATGAGGCTGAATTTTACTATTTTTCATCTGTTCCAACACTTTGAAACTAGCACAAACTGCTGCAAGTCTATTTGCATCTTGCTTTTAGCTCTGGGAATAGACTGAATATTTATAACTTCAAAATATTCCATTAAGTCTAAAACTCTATGTTTGTAAGACTTCATTAGTGGATTCTTACAAACATTAAATTTTTTTACTTGATTGATAACTAACTCAGAATCACCAAAGATTTGTAATGTGCCGATACCTCTCTTTCTGGCCCAAAGCAAGCCATGAATTAATGTTTCATATTCAGCTACATTGCAAGTACATGAAAATTGGATACTCAAAGCTGAAAATAGCTTTCGTTTGTCAGGGAAGTGAGCAACAAACCTGATCCCTTTCCTTTCTTGTTCTTAGCTCTATCAAAATGAAGCTTTCAAATCCCTTCTGCTGAATTTTTTGTTTTAGACAGCAAGGGAAGTGGTGTATTTTCTTCATGCATACAATACACACCAAAAAGATGTTCTTCAACATGAAAATAACTTTTGTTTGTCATGGAAGTGAGCATCAAACCTGCTCTCTGTCCTTTTTTGTTCTTAGCTCTATCAAAATGAAGCTTCCAAATCCCTTCTGCTGAATTTTCTATTTTAGATAGCAAGGGAAGTGGTGTATTTTCCTCATGCATACAATACACACCAAAAATATGTTCTTCAACTTCCTTAAAAGGATTATGAGCATGTTATTCAACTGTAATTTCATCCATAAAAAGGTTAGAAACACCATCTAATGCTGAAATCCTGAGCTACATCATTAAAATGAGATTGCTCTAAAGTTGATTAATTAGCTACTGTATTTGGAGAATGAGGCTCAATATGGAATCTGGCCAATGGTTATGAATTAATAGTAACCTTAGTTCCATAACATGTAGTAAAAAATAAGAAGGACCAATCTGAAGAGAGATAACCTCCTATTTTCACTGTGAAATCTCTAGATAAGCACAAGGCAAAGTATGGAGGTAGATCCATAACAGTAACATCTTGTAGAATAGAAACATTTGGGCAAACATGTAACATTACCTCTAAATTTTTTATTATACCAACCGTATTAGTTGCAGTTCCATCAAGCTGTAAGACACTCCTTTCTGTAGGCTCATACTGCAAGCCTAATTTTTCTGCAATCACTTTTGGCATAACTGTGCTACTTGTGCCACTATCCACCATGTAATTATGAACTAAATGTTCTCCAATAATTAATGATAAATAAAATGGTGGTGGTTTCTTAATGTCATGAGCATTCAAAACTTTCTGAACCATCCACTTAACTTCTTTAATATGGTCTTGCTCAAATGTTCCAAGGACCATGTCTATCTTCTGAACTTCCTTTTCATTGTATTCGAAGAAATCTACAGCTTAGCTAGTTCATGAGAAAGTAAATCTTGTTGTTCCAGGAATACTTAGAGCATCCCACATTGAGATGTTTAACATTATGTTTTTTCATTACATCAACAATGTTAAAAGAAGTAACTGTCTTAGAGACATAATCAACTATTTTAGAGTAGGCCTTAGCAAAAACTTATTCTGCTTCAGCTGCCTTGGATATCTGAGGTATAAACAATCTTCTTGGATCAGGTTGTAGCTATCTTTGATGACTTTTATCAACTGGGACACTTGCTGATTTTTTAGGAACAACAGGGTTGTTAGTTGACCTTGGAGCTGTAGATGTTGTCTTTTCAGTGACAGTAGGCAGGATAGGCCTATTTTGTTTCTTTTGATTTTCAGCAGCCCTCTCTTGAGCCCTAGTAGTGACTGCAATGAAATCCTCCTCATTAAAATTGACTAAATTTTGTTCAGGTGCTTTCTGAACATGAGTTTCTTGCTGCCCACCCTCCATTTGAGGCATAAACAATGTTTCAGATTGAGGTTACACAACAAGATTCAGATTCAGAAAAGCATTTGGGCAAGTTGTAGCTGAATGAGGTTGATTGCAAGGCTGACACCACTCCTCTGTAGCCATATTAACAGGAACTAAAGTGTTAGAAGAACTAGGAGCCTTTGGATCAAAATGCCTTTGCTGGTAAGGCTGCCTGTAATTCTGATTCTGTTGATAGGGCTGCCTGTTTTGTTGATTCTGTTGGTAGGGATGATAAGGAGCCTGGTAGGGTCTGCTAGGTAATGTAATTTTTTTCTCAATTGAAGTCAATTTATTTCTCATTGTCTTCAAAGCTTTGAATACATCATTCTGATGGAGCTACAACAGTGGGCTCTATGATTGTAATTGGCTGAGGAATAGGTGCTAAATCTACTGTAACATGCATTGATGGCCCTGGCACCAATTTTGCAGCTTGAATAAGACTATTTTCAGCTCAGATAGCAATATCATAAGCTACTTGGAGTGTCTCTCCACCCATTGACTGAATCATAGTTGAGATATCATTGTTTAATGCTCTAAGATAATAAAGGAAAGCATGATCAACTTGAGGCTTGACACTTGCTAGAATTCTTTCCCAAGTTCTAGAAAAACGGATATTGAAACTAGACATAAATTCGTTGGGAGCTCTTTTAATAGTAGATAACTATTCAATGAGAGACAAATGATCAGAATTGTCCTGGAACTATTTCAGCAATTTTTCACCTAAAATATCCCAAGTTCTTATGCTTCCAATTTCTAGGTTTCTATACCATTGCAAGGCTTTCCCTTTAAAAGATGCAGCTAAAAGTCTTAGAGCTACATCTTCATGAGTGATATTATGGACTGCACATAGGGCTGCAACATCTTTGATATGTTCAGCTGGTGTAACCTGATTTTCACCCGTGAATGATGGAAAACTTTTCATGGTGGCATTGGGAATATCATGGTAAACTAGAATTACTAATGGGATGCCATTAGTAAAGGGCACAAAATTCCTAGGTGGTTGAAGGGCCATTGAAAAAACTGGGATATTGATATAGAAAATTGACACATGGTGAAGGAATATTAGGTGGAGGGTTACCAAAACTAGGTCTATTATAAGGCAAAGTATTACCAAATCTTCTCCTTCTAGTGGAATTCAAAGGTAAAGAAACAAAATCAGAAGGAATTCCTCTTACCGATGATCTTGTAGTCACTTTAGGCATGGAACATGCTGCAATACTGGTCTGAAATCAGCCTAGTACGGAGTCATCAAAAGATCATAAAATATTTAGAATAAATTACCTATAGTTTTCTCCTGAAAGTGACTTTTAATTTGTAAATCTACTGTAGATCTGTTGTAGATCTGAAACTCGCATGCAAATCTGATTTGTTTTCCCACCGGGCATGCCAAAAACTGTTATCTCTTGAAAGTGCACCCTGTAGAGAGATGGTTGTAGGTTTTCTAGGCTTGCACAAATGATCTCTCTCTTTCATAGATACAATGGAAACACCTCAGGTCTGTGGGTATACCTATTTCGAGGTGAGTCTCCAGTATCAAGGCCGGTTCCTTATTGGTGTATCCTAAACTACTTTCTTGGAGTTTGAGAGTAAAATATGACTGTAAAAAATGATTAAAACTAAGGTGATACACCAAATTTGTATGAGGGCTTTGATTGAGTATATGCACAACTGATCTGTGAAGGATTCTTGATGCACAAACCAATAGTTTTTCTACAGAATATCTAAGGGAAAACACTTGATTGTACTAAGGGAGAATCACAACAGTACTAAATAAGTTAACATGCACATTTAAAATTAAGCAGAAAAGACTAAATTTGTAGCAGGGTAAGGTGGTTGATCAGGGAATTTGCATTCACAAGATTAATATAACATACACAAGACTGCAAAATAACTTGGAAAGGAAGAAAACACTTCACACTCAGAGGGAAAAACTGGGAAAAATTTGCTTCAGTACTCATATATCCAAAAGTCCTCCAGTCTGAGAATCCCTTGTGCTTTGCAAAGGCACACAATATATAGAAAAATAAATTTTCCCACCCTTCCTAAAAATAGACTAAGGCTTGTACTCGCCCATGTATCCTAATTTTATCCTTTATTTAATAATAAATAAAGGGATAAAATAATACAAACTAGTATAAGAGGCATTAATAGCCTTTGATTACATCTCTGTCAACTAAAGTTGATTGTTCTATTTTTAATAAAGTTGGGTGAATAATTTTGCCAAAAATAAAATTGCTTGCTAGGCAAGTCTCTCTCCATGGCATGCAACTTGTCTCTTCTTTGTTCTATCTTCTTGTGAAGCATGCAAAAATACAACTCTCTGCCTGTGAGTAAATAAATCAAAATATTTGTAATATTTGCAAAACAAACACCCAATGTGGGGCCACCTACCATGTGTACATATTTTGATGTTGACATCTCTTTTGGCTCCAAAAGGTTACAATAGTGACATACTGCCAATCAATTCTAGCTCATCTCTAGAGTGGGGACCACTTTTGCATTATACTTGGTTTTGCCACCTTGTGGACTTAGCATATACCATGGTTCTTGACGTAGGATTAGGGGACCACCTTTGATAACACACATGGCTCTCTTAGACCATGGTTTGAAAATAATCAGTACTTGGTCATTCAGCCCCCTTTGATTAATATTACGTGGCAATTACATAGTCAGCTTTGCATGCTTAAAAGGTATATAGTTTGATATTTCACCTTTTCGGTGATCATTGTGGCATAATTTGGTCAGCTTTGTTTGTTTTGGATGGACTATAGTTTAGACTTTGAAAGTCTTTTCCAATGATTTAAAATGTGGACACGTGGGCTGGCCCCTTCCCACGGTGACTCACCCCTTTGGAAATATTGTCGGTGGCTCTGATTAATGCTGACCTAACTGTGGTTAGGGTTTCTCAGACTCCTTTGGTTTGTATTTGAACTCTCCTTAACGGATGATCATCGATCTCTGCACTTTTTCATGGTGGCCGTTGATCTGTGACCTGTGGTTATTGCTTAAACCTTGCAATTAATATAGTCGATGGCATTTGTAACTTGAGTTGAGTTTGTTCAAATTTGGTGATCATCCTGGGCCTTTGATTTCTATACCTTTTGTATCTGATGTCGTTGATCCTTGACTATGATTAGGGTTTTAAACTGGCAATTAATGTGGTTAGTGGGAATCAACTCTGGTTAATCGCTTTGATCTATGAGCTTGATTTTAGGCCATTTATCCTCATACTTGATGAAGCCTGATCATCAATTCTCAACCATGGTTGAGTTTCGTTTAACTCACCCGAGTGAAGCCCTGGAGTAAAAGATGCTCAAACCCTTTCATTTTGATCATTTTTGGCTTTCTCGCAGAGAGCAGTGAAGCCCTAGAAAATTTTCTTGGACACAAATTTTCTTTCTGAAGCTCGTCCATTTCTACTTCTTTCGGCCTTCTGAGCTCTATTGCATTTTCTTTCTTGCTCTGCTCTTTTCAATCTCTCCAAGAGAGGTTATTTTGGATGCTACCACCATTGTTGAAATGTCTTGGAGCTCAGAATTTTCTTGAAAATTAGTTCTGTGGTTACAGAGGGTGAATAAGGGACCTCTTGTACCTCTGCATTGGCCTCCATCGTGAGTCCTGAAGCTCGATTCTTCTCTATTTTTTGAGATCTCTGTGAGCTTTTGGCCGCTATAGTCATTCTCTTGGAGCTTGGTTCTGTGTGACTGTGAATACATACCTGCATGGATTTTTCTCCTTTAACTTCGAGGATTCGACCATGGTCATGATTATCGACCCTGAACTCACTGTAATAAGGTAAGTGACTTTGAATACTAGTTTGAGCCAGATCTATCTCAGTTGGTTTGGCTTTATTGGCACTAATACCTCAAAACCTTGTGTTTCTCTACATTTTCATTGCATTCTGGTATCCGAGCTCAGAAATAGTTTGAGTGCTCTGATTCTGAAGCTGTCTTAAGGAAGGTGAGTGTATTCTCAAGCTTTCATTTAGCCATAATATGGATCTCAAGCTCTATTTCATGCAAACTAAGTAATTGTTTATCATACCGCCATTCTTCTCTATTTTGAGCTTGATTCTGAGGAAAATGGTAGGTTCGGCTTTGTCATTTTTTGAGCTGTGGTTTTGATTCCCTACTTTGAGCCATATGTTTGGGCATTTTAGGAGATGAGTATAACTGTCTTCTGGTCTTAGAAACTCCAAAAACTTCATCATTTTATTACATTCTTTAATTCTGAAGATGATGCCTGTAACATACTCATAATGTTTACTTGAATCCTTGATACTTATAGCTTTTGAATGTTAAATACAATTCCCATTTCTGTGGAACACCATGGTCTGGTATTTACTATTACATCTGGCTTGTAAAAGGAAATTGCATTTATTTGAATACTCTAGTGACTGTGATGAGCTTCATAATTTTTCCTTGGCCTCTGAAGCTCTAATATTGTCACTATTATATTTCATATATGTTCTTGTGTCGGCCATAAGTAGTTTTCTTCTTCTGTAGCATATTTTGAATATCTGCCTTTATGTATTAGTTTCTTTTATGTTGAATCATTCAAGCTCATTCTGGGATTCAATCTGCAGTCATGACTTATGGATTAGCGTATCTTGAGTTCTGAGTATCTGTATTTGAGCTTCATACAGCCTTTCATGCTTGTGAGGGTTTTGACTATTGTATTGCTCTGTATTCGTAAATCTTGACAGACTTGGCTTTCTGTACTGAAATTTTACTTTGAGCCTCTTTTTAATAGACGTCTTCAGAAGGTAGGTGACGTGATGTTTTAAAACTTTCATTGCTACCCATCAATGGGTCTTCCTTTCTCGGTCAGGATCTATTTATTTTATAATGTGATTTCAAGATATTATTTCTATCCTTTTTCTCAGCTTTAAATCCCATTCTGTGCTCTTAGTTGGAAGGATGTTTTGATTCTCTATCATTATTCTTTTGCTTCGTCGAGGATTGCCTGATAAAACTCTGGCCTGTCATGAGTATTTGATCTTGTTTGTAATAACTAGCTGAAAAATGGTTTTTGTATCTTCTGCTTGAGGAGTTCCCTTCTATTCTGAAAATGCTTATATTCATGGCCGTTATATCTTCATGGGGTTACACGTGTCTCTGATTAAAATTTTGTTCTTGGTCAATCCTTGAGCCTTTTGTAAAACCCTGGATATTCTTGACTGTTCTTTGCATTCCATCTATTGATGTGTTGATACCGGAAGCATTTTCTTGAGTTGAGTTCATGAAGACCTGTAGCTTAATCTGATATTTTCTTGTATGACTACTATATGATGATCATTCATGTACTTTGTTTTTTCTGTAGCTTACTTCAAACTGTTCCTGTATCTACTTTTAATGGCATCATGAGATAGCTCCTTTTGTTCACCTGTAATGGCTTCTGCTCATGTTGTAGATGAGTACTACCTTGCTTGAATGAATGTACTTCATTGACATTGTAGTATTTATGTGCTCTCATATTTGCTTTATTTTGAAAACTGCAACTTAGAATAGCTGAAATTTGTAAGATTATCTTGGAATTTCAATTCTCTTCAGCTGTTTAAGTTATAAAGAATTCTTTTCTGCATTATATATTGTATTTCCTTTCATTACAGCTCTGATATGTATGCTGAAAAATTTGAAATGTTAATTTTATAAGGCAAAGCCCTGGCAATTTTTTTCAGAATCTTTTCTTTAATGCATTTTCAGAAATAGTAGTTATATGTTCTGATCCGGAATACAGAAAGTAACACTTTTCATGCTGAACTGATATAGCAATTGAGAACTAAAAACATGATAGTTGTTTATCTTGATCATGTAATGCTTTTCTGCTTTCTGTATCACTTATTTGATTTGCATAGTTCTTTTAAAGCATGTAGTAATTGAAACAACATGATGAAAAGTTGTAAATGTCCATTTTACATGGCGAAGCCCTGTCAAAATTTTCCCAGAATCTTCTCTCTCATCCTGTTTCAGCTGTAATCCTTTTTTAACTTTTAGCTTCAGCTTGTTGAAATCTGATTCTCCCTCTTCTTTGTAAACTGAAAAATGTACTTCTATCTTCCATTCTCTCTTCTGAGCTCTAACTTCTTCCATTTGCAGAATGGTTTGCTAAACTTTGAGTTGCACTCTTCCTTCTTCTTAGCATGTACTTATGACTTATTTATTTCTCTCTTTGGCTGCAACCTGTACCTGCACACTTAGGAAAATAGTTAGGAAATATTTAGGCTTTTTGGCCTCTCTTATGTCCATGTTTTCTTCTTTCTTTTAACTTTTCTTCTTGCTGAGAGAATAAAGCATGCATGCAGTTTGTCCTTCAAGTAGAATACATCTCCTTCTTAGGGGAAGATTCATATGCACAAAGTAGGATAGTGTAGGAATATGGATTAACCCTGAGCTCTTTATTGATGATTTCCTTATTTTTTCTTTTCAGGTACCATGCCTTGAGGATGAAAGGATCTGGCAAGGAGATGCTCTGCACAACGAAGAATATACAAGGCAATGATGGGTTCACTCATACTCCTTTTCTTTCTCTTTCATGCATGTGTATCTTTCTTTTCAGTAGTTGTATTTTACTTCTCAGTTACATCCCACGGCTTGTGTGGGAAACATTTGACTCTCCTTGTGAATAAAGCATTGAATTCTGTAAATGAGTTGTATATCTCTTTCTGCATTTCTACTTTCTGTATGGATTATATAATGAACTAAACAACTCAGTAACATAATTGAATGTCTTAATCATGAAGGAAAGAACATTGAATAGAACTTGTAACATTCAGTAATGAACTCTGATTTTCTGTGATCTGCACTTATGTTTGTTGTTCCAAAACTTTACACTTCACCTACTCTGCAATTGGATGTCCTCATCAAGACAACACAACTGTCCTTTGGGGCTTGTGTTCTTTTGCTGAGGATGGTCATGAAATTGCAGACTATGTGATCTATTACATTTTGTAACAGCACACATAGTTGCAAATTTCATGTAATCTTTTAAATAAATCAGCAGTAATGACATAATCTGATGTGATCTCCCCTAGCTTAGGTATACTTCACCAATGCTATCCATCGTAACAAAGTTTCGAGTTTCCCATTCAAAAATTGTCAAAAGACCGATAGAATATGAATCCTCAATAGGATTTTCCCATAGATGAGACATGAAATTATTTTCTTAAAGATCTCTTCTCAATCATAATCCATCTTCTTTTTTTCCTTTGATAAGATAACATAATGATTTTGACACATTGCATCCAATGTGCATGACATCAAGGAGGTGTGCAATCAAGTAAATATCTACAGTATGGAAGTTCATAGAACATTGAAAACCTCTTCATTCCTCGAGGGAGTTCACCTTGATAAATCATGTAATAAAATAGTGAGATGCAATAAAATAAAAAAATAGAATTATATTTAATGCAATTCATATTTTTATGTTCTTACCTTGACCATTATTGTAAGAAATATACCAATCATTTGGTGTCATACACTTTGGAATAGGTAATTTCATTGCTTTATTATTGAATTCACCTCACCTTCGTGCTCGATATCGATCATTTATGGGAAATAATTGTCAATATTCATGGAAGATAACCTTTTTGAGGTGATTGGAATGCTTACCCATTGTTTCACTTCCACATGATGGGCAACGAAATTTTCCTTTTGTTTGAATACCTACAATTATGATTTTGAGAATATTTATGGTTAAAGGTAAATATTTGAGATCCATGTTACTCTTAAATGAAAATTTCAATAATTAAAAATATTATCTTACTGCAACAAATAGATAATCCTAGGGCATCATGAATCGTCCAGCACATCATTCCTCGAAACAAAAATTTCTTTCTACCAATAGGCATTGAAATATCATGCATTTGAAATCCTTTCCATAACTCTTTAAGTTCTTCAATGATTGCTTGTAAGTATATATCCATATTTTTCCCTTGATATTTTCCTACAAGTGAATGAATTCCAAAATTAATTATAATGAAAATATTAAAATATTAATAAAATCATGTAATGATGAAAATAAACTAAAAGGAAATATAGATTATATCTAAGGGTATAAGTTAATTCACCTACAACTATTAAAGTCAACATTATTTGCTGCTTTTTTATGGCCATCCAAGGTGGGAGATTATTCATAATTGAAACAGCTAGAAAAATGGATTACATTGAGGATTGGATTGAGTATGGATTAAAACCATTCATTACTATTTAAATCCTTGCATTTCGTGGCTCATCTTCAAAATCTTGCCATTGTTCATAGATTTCTTTCCATGCTTTCCCATCTACTACAATACGCATTGTTCCATCTATGATCTTATTGTGAAAATTCCAATCCACGAGGTTTTCAATAACACTACATTGAAATACATGTTCAAGTTGTGGTATTAAAGGGAAATGGTGAAGTAATTTACGAGGAACTTTAATATATTTAACAACACCTTGATGCTCATATCAACTTTCGCCAAACACATGGCAATTATCTTTATTTTCATTTTCTCCATAGAATAACATGCAATCATTAGGACAAGCATGGTAAAATTTATAGTCCATTCCTAAATCATTTAGGGGGAAAGATCCAGTCATCGTGAATCATAATGTGGGAGGTTGTTAGAGCCACTTCACAATCATACAAAAAAAAATTTAAATACCCTTTTGGAGAGCATGATTTTTTTAATATACAGATTTTCTTTCAAAAATTTTGAGTATGTGGAGAATATATTTTTAAGGGATTTAAAATAAGTACTTTTGAATACAATGGAATTTAAGGCAACCCATTAGTTGTGAATAAAATCACCTTTTATGGGTTTTTTATGTGTCATCATTTCATTGGTTCATTTATTGATGTGACTTGATGTGACTTACTTTATTGGCTAGTTTTTATTTCATTTTAAACTTTAATTCAAACAACTATTGGCACTTTGTTTCACATAACTACACATAGTCATTGGGCCATTCACAGTCATTGGCTCCTTTCCCCTAAAGAACTTTTCACTTCCCTATAAGAATGTGGTAGTTGATTTCCCTCTCGAAGTAGTTTATCAGCTTGTAACTTGAACCATACAATTATGAACAACAAATAATGAACATTTTATCTTAATAAAAACTTATATTGTGAATTATATACTATGAAATACTTAAATCTACCTCAAAAGTGTTGTAAAGCTAGTATCTAACCATCCGAAAATATCCTTCAAATTTAGAACTAATAAGATTGTCGTTAAAACTGAGATTCATGCACCTTCATGTAGCTTTGTACTTGCAAGGGTTTTCATGTTAGATTCGGATGAGTGAAAATTTTCATGCATCATATCTTCAATCTGAGGATCCAAGGTTCCCATTTCATCATCCATCATTTGATTTGGGTCCATTCTCTCCATATTTTCTCTTGCTTCATTACAAGAGGCATCATAACTAGTACCCTGCAACAATAATTTATATAAATAAATAATTATTAATATTTAAATGCAAAGTAATCAGCATTAGAATTGATATGAATTAGTTATGCACATATACCATTGGTGTTTCTTATATAGAACCATGTTTTCCTAAATGTTGAATCTCTATTCTACGCCCTCCACATTTTGGACAGGTACAATACACAAGCTCCTCATACCATTCGGAAGTGTAAGGTTCAGGAGCTACACATCCATCACTATCACTAGAGCTCGAAGTCATTTAATATCATACATTTTATTCAAAATTAATGTTAAAATAGTTACAAAACCTAAAGTTCACATTAAAAAACATAAAAAATAAGAGATAACAAATTAAATAAATTGTACTACACATTGCAATATTAATTTGTGAAATGATTGAGATTTGATTATATGTTTATATGGACTATAGTTTCATCCTAGTGTGGTTTAATATTTTTTATTATTGAGAATGTTACAATTATATAATAAATTCCAAGATTTCACAAAACTTATGATATATAAAACACGTTACTATAACATGTATTTAGAGCCAATTGAATGGATTTTTAGATATTATGTAGCCATATATAAGTAAATGGGAATGTCATGCAAGAGAACTTAGACTTCCCAAAACTAATAAAAAAATATTTTTGAAGGAAGGTGATATTAATTTTGGCATAAGAATCATGGTTATTGGAATATATATGTTTGTTATGAACAAATCTTCCCAACTAGAGTAGCATATTTTCTCGAATTAATGATAATTTCTTATTCATAGGAGTGTGCATATTCAAATTGGAGTGGTGGGGAATCTATTTAGAGAGAATTGATTTTTTCTTTTAAGAATATGTAATCAAAGAGTAGGAGAAGGAATGATGAGCAATAAATCATACTTATTGTTCAACAAATCAACCCATATTTTATAAATGAATTTCATTTCTATTTTAATGCCAATGTCATTGGTATAACTTGATGATGGTATATTTGGGTTTATACGTTATGATGGAACAAGAATATTAGTCAATAAATATCAAATTGAATTTGAAATGTATAAAAAAATAAAATTCATAAAATCAACTTCAAAATACAGTAAAGTTGAGATAGTAAAACATATATTTAAAAATAATTATTTGTTAATTTTTAGAAATATGTAAAAATAAATTATTAAAGAATAATACTAAAGAAGAATTATAATAAAATAAATAAAATTTAATATAAAAATATTTATATATTACACTCAATTACAACTAGAAAAACATAACTATAAAATTAAAGAAATAATAGAATTATAGAAAGAGGATGTGGCGATAAAAATAAAAATATTCTTAATATTATCAAAAGTAAAATAAATATAATAAAAATATAAATTATGATAAATATAATGTTAAAACTTATAATATTTAAGAAGTACATTTTAAAATAAAAAAGACCAATGTTTATAAAGGTGAAGTATTCAAATTTGACTCCATGTACACTCTATTTTCATGGCACATATACCTTAATTTTAGACAACACACAACTTAAACTAAACCAATGACATATTCCATGTTTTGGTGGAGAACACGTAATAAAAAACTGTAGTTTGTTTTAGGTTTTGCACAAATCATGTTGATTTTTTCAAATGTTTTTCATATTCCCATTAAAATGAAAATTAATCCCTCCAATTTAATTTCCTTTATGGCGAAGATTTAATGTAAATTTCTAGTTTGAAACTAAAATTTTGCATGAGTTTGAATTTGCTTGTTTGGAAAGTTTATACTACACGAGATATTCAGAGCAAACATTCCTTTACCCTTTATGGTATGTTATTTAATGTTTTCTACTTTTTTTTAATAGACAATAATAAAGATTTCAAGGTTTTATGTTTTTAATGGATCTGAAGCGTGTATTCATAAAATAACAAAATATTGCTGGCTTCATATTTTATAAGTAAGAAATATGACGGGAATGTAAAATGGCCATTGGCAATGGGTAGTATTTTAATTTTTGTTAGCATTTTAAATTAGTTTAGTGGAATTATTCAAATAAAAAATCTTGTCCCACGAGATTATAATTCTGGTTTAAAAATAGTATTTATTGTATTTTGATCTAATAATTTTTGTATTATATTTTCATCGTATAAAAATTATTATTCTTGTTTGGTATAATGATTTAGAAATTAAAAATATAATCTATATGTATTAATGTAAGTAGAATTTAATTTTTTTTTAGAGTTTTATATAAACAATTATTTCTAATATAATTAAAATATAATTTTATTTATATTGTATATATTTTAAGGTATTATCAAATAAGATATATATTTTTTTTTATCATGCAGGGGCAATTATTTTAAAAAACCATTTTACTATTTCTATTTTTCTCCAATATTCATTATGAATGGTAGTAAATCAAGTACTATTCAAAAGTTATTAATTTTCATTTATGCGTGCTATATTTTTATATATTGATATGTGTGATTTAATGTCTAAATTATTACATTATTTTATAGTGGCCAACATTCATTGTTGATTTATACTATGAGGAGAGGCTAATGCATCTTAAGAGAAATAGTTTGGAGCTAGAAGAGAAGGAATTAGAACTTAAAGAGCGTGAGATGAGGATTAATTCCATGCAAAATGAAATCTCTTTGCGTGCAATTTTAGAAAATATTCCTAGAAATGATGAATGTAATGGTATCCCAATATCTCCCCAAAAACTAATCTCCCTAATAGTACTAGGACAAATTCCCTTCCTCTAGATCCTCAACAAATCAATGCTAACTCAATTTCTACTGTGAATAATGGCCCTAGTAGTACATTGATAAATTCATCTTCCATAAATCCTCAACAAAATGCTTGTAGTAGCTTTCCTTCTCATGATGAACAATCAAATGTTCAAAAAGAAAATGTTGTGTCAAATTCTGAGAGCATGCTTAAGGTGAGAGAAGTTACTTGCATAGGTCAAAGGGAAGCCACTCTAAAAGTAGACTACAAATGTGAGATACTTAAGATTAAGGGGTCTGAAACTAAATTCTATGCCATTCTAAATAGCCATATAGAGCACATATTTGGGGCTAGTTTTCATAAGACATGGCCAAAGCAACCCAAAGATAAGAAAGAACAATTATTTTCCTTAATGGTTTCAAGCTATGGGCATATTTTTTATAGGAAATGGTTGTATTTAGAGGCTAGAAAGCGTCTACATGGAAAATGAAACTATAAAAAATGGCTTTTAAGAAAACAACCAAATCTTCCTAAACATCCTTTAGTTTCAGAATAATCATGGAGTAAATTACATAAGGAATGCAATGGTTTAAAAAAGTATAAACACTTGAAGGATGTAACAAAAGCTAGACTACAACATAAACAAGCTAGTCATAAGTTGGGACAAGGTGGTATCAAATCCTTGCGAGCTTCTATGGTAATATTATTCTAAACTCAATTGTATTTTCATATTATTATAGTCTTCAAAGAATTTTTACAATCAATATATTATATTTTATCATTTCCTATTTTTTTTCTTTTTAATTTAAAGGGATGACGAGATTCAATATGCTCTTATGTTTGGATATGAAAAGTTTAGAAATGACAAGTTAATATCAAGAGATATTGTTGTGAATGATATTCACACCAATTCCACAGATTCGGTAATTTCTCTTTATTTTGAAAGAAAACAATTCTAACTAAATTTTCATCAGTAAAGCTTTATGATAGATGTATCATATTTTTGGTTATTTTTCTTATATTTTTATTGTTTAGTTTTATCAATATTTATTGATTAATATGGTTATATTTTTACTCAATTTACATTCAGAGAGCTTTCCATATACATAACCAAAATCTGACTATTTTTTATACCCCTCTATATTGGAATGTTGGCTTCCTTTTTTATATGCTAAGCTTCGCATGGTGATTTCTTTGGGTGCCTAATTGTATGAGTAAATCACACTGATGGGATTTGATAATTTGAGCACATCTCAACCACTGATGTTAAAAGCAAAACAACTTTGCTTCCTTCCATTCATTTACTTCAATACATTCTACTCGATTTTCTTTTTTCTAGGCATTGGCTAATTGTCCACCAAGTGTTTTCTTGCTTTCCATAATTTATGCAGTTTTCACTAATAATAACGGAAAACATTTGCAACAGCATCCCTTAAAAGCATAACCTCCTCTAGTTCTTGAATGGTTTTACCTATCTTCTCATCTTTTGCATCCTTTTGGCGATGCATCTATTTACATTAACTCGCCTCTTTAAAGTTGGACTGCTCGTTGATGAGGCTTGCCATTCTATTTTTAAAGCTTTATTCTGTAATTTATATCTATAATCTTTTGTTTTGTATTCTATTACATGTAAATTAAACCTACCAAAAGAGGAGGCGGCATTAAATAAGAGCTATTGATTTGCTAGTTTTTTGTTGACTATTTTTTTTAGCAAGGTTTACAATAACTTTAGGTAACATAGGTTTGAGCTATTCTTTAGCGCCTTCTTTTGTTGTTCATGGTCTTGGTTTTCAAAAATCCTTGGCAGTAGCAATTTTTTAAGGACACTTTGCATCATCCCAAATGTAAGTTAATTCCTTCATTGGTTAAGCGATCATCCTCTTTATTCATTTTCAGTGCAGCAACAGATGAAGATAATTGCTAAGTAGATTTCCTTGAGAATGATAGCCCCCTCAACAAAATAATTAAGGATTCAACTATGGCATCCAACTCTCATGATTGAATTAATGATGGTTTTTAGTATCTCCTTATGCTTTTAGAAATATAAAATCTCTCTAGAATTAATTTCAGGATCCTTACCAATACTTGAATCTCTACAGCATTGATGGTAGCAATATCAAAATCAATGGTATAATATATCAAGACCTTCCCTTCAATCTTTTAGTAAAACCCCATCCAGAAGAAGGTCCCAGATTACCATTCCAAGCATCATAAAAATTTACTTTCAAGTGTCCATCCTGAGGAGGAGGACATTTTCATCAGCTCCTATGGAATGGTTATTTCCCTTATAGCAGGATATCATTTTAAAGAAGCCTTGTATCCTTAGCGAGATAGTATTTATAATCTTTTGAATATATACAGACTTAGAAAAAAAATCAATCTATGTATTTAGTATTTACTACCAAACTGTCATAACTAGCTTTAGATAAGGAATGAAATAGACATTAACTTTCATTCTCCTCCTCTTTTTCCTTTACTGGAACTGGTTTGAATCACCGTTGTGTGTTTAGGGTCACACGAGAAGTTTGATTTCTCTTCAAGTAGTAGATGGTATTTTTATACAGTTGCGTGTCTTTGATATGTTGGGACATTACTTTTTCATCTAGGTTTCATTAGCCTGTGAGAATTATTTAAACATCAGCTGAATGTAGTAGGAATTTGTCCTGAATTTTGTTGTGATAGCAACTTTAACTTTGTAAATACTTCTTTACCTTAGTCTATATTGGGATTACTAGGATAAATATTATCCTGTTCGATGACATTTTTCCTAAGTTTTTTTTTCAGCATCTTCCATTCTCACCTCCACTGCTTGGTCTTTGAGGCAGTCTTCAATTTGTTGCACCATCAATTCATAGATGCATACCTTGAGAAAAATAACCCCATAGGGTATTCGTATAAAGCTTGATTCTAATTTTTCTCTTGTTCCTCATTTACGTGCTTTTATTTTAAAAGAAGGCTTCTTCTTAATCTTATTAAGGATCAACACAAGATACAAATTCCATTTCCTAAGCTTTCCCAGACGTAAAAGATGGGTGAAATATAGGTAAAGATTAGAAAAATAATACCATTTTCTCATGGTTTTGAATAACATGCTGCCAAAAGCGGGATTAAATGCTATGATTTTTTCATAAAATTTACATTTGAAAGATGCAGAATATGATTTGTCTTATTTTTTATTTCTAGTCAATGGATTACCAACATATTTGACGAGTCTGGACTAATGAGAGGGCGCCAAACGACATGTAAAATCAAATGAATATTAGAAGTTGAGTCTTAGATATTTCGTTTCTCATCAAATGAGATATTTACACCCTAATATATTTTATGTCCAAAGCATTATTGATCTAGATTTTGTTAATAGAAAATTCACATGCTGCAATGAAGGGAATACGAGGATCTATGCAAACTGCAGAGTCTACGAAATCTACAGAATCTTCAAACAGAAATAGAAAATAAAATGCAGCTGATTTAAAGGATGCAGAACAGGGAAAAAGAGGAGCTACAAAAATTTATAACAGAAAAATAAGATAAAACACTTGGCTGCAAATAACACAGATCTGGGCATGAAATTGCTTTAGAAATACATATAAATATTCGCCAATAATGAACAACAGCTACAGCAGCACAAAAAACATTCATTCATATAATAACAACCGAGAAATGAAGTTTTTCTATTAGCAAAAATAGTCCAAACTTGAGCTAGAACTGTGCACTTTTCTCCTTCCAAATCTGGTTTTTCTCCTTCTTCGCTTCTTGCAATTTTACAATAAAACATGATTCATTAATAATAAACACCTACACAAAAGATTTACCTTACAAGTCAACACAAAATATTTGACAAGAGATAATCAGGGAGAATGTTTCAACAAAAAGTAAATGTGCAGCAGTTATAATTAATTACAAATCAGATATGTCAGTGAGATAATATCTGGGAAAAGATAGAGATTAATTACACAATAAATTTTGAATTGAATTTCCAACACTCCCCCTTAATTATGAACTACTGCAGATCATTAGAAATATGAATCAAGTTTGTTCAAAAACTGTTGTAGCATTTCGGTAGCTAACTAACAATTTTCTAGAGCTGCTAACTTTGCAAAGTCACAAACTTCTAAGCCACTTCGTAAATACTCAAATGTTTCTTTTCCAATGTTTTTGTAAATATGTTAGCTAGTTGATCTTCAGACCCGCAAAAATCAAGACAAATCTCTGTTTCATACAAGCTCTCTGATAAATTGATACCTTGTATCAATATGCTTAGCTCTCTTGTGAAACACATGATTTTTAGATAATGCTATGGCTGAACTATTATCACAGAATACTATAGTTGCTTCCTTTTGATCATGCATCAAATCTTTCAATATCCTTCGCATCCAAACAACTTGACACGCAACACTAGTGGCTGCCACAAACTCAGCTTCAGCTGAAGAAAGGGTCACAATGGGTTGTTTCTTTGATGCCCATGACATAACACCTATACCAAACTGAAAAGTATACCCAGAAGTACTTTTCCTATCATATATGCTGCCCCCACAATCACTATGAGTGTACCCAATAAGACTGAAATCATCTAAAGTGGAATATAGTATACCAAAATCCTTTGTACCACTTACATACCTCAATATCCTCTTACCAGCCTGCCAATGTGAGTCTTTTGGAGACTCCATAAACCTTGAAATCAGACTTACACCATACATAGTATCTGGCCTTGTGGCTGTTAAGTACATAAGGCTTCCAACCAGCCTCTTGAACAATGTAGAATCCACACATGCTCCATCATCTTCCTTTCTTAACTTCATCTCTGTCATAACCGGAGTTGGGGATACCTTACACCTTTCCATATTAAATCTCTTGAAAACTTCATTTTCATATTTAGATTGAAAAATAAATATACCATCATTGGATTAATGGACTTCAATCCCCAAGAAATACCTCATAAGACCCAAATCAGTCATTTCAAATTCATTCTTCATTACTAATTTGAAAGAATATATGTTTAGATCACCGGTAAAGATTAGATCATCAACATACAAGCAAACAATCAAAATGTTACCTTGTTTGTTGATCTTGATGTACAATGTTGGTTCATAACCACTTCTTTGGAAACCATTTTGAATGAAATAGGAGTCAATGCGGCTTTAACAAGCTCTTGGAGCTTACTTCAATCCATAGAGTGCCTTCTTCAACCTATACACCTTGTCTTCATGACCCGGTATCTCATAGCTTTGTGGTTGTTCCACATGCACTTCCTCCTCTAAATCGCCATTTAGAAATGAAGACTTTACATCCATTTGATATACAGGCCACTTGTTGTGGGCATCAATAGCTAAAACAGTCCTAACTGTATCCAACTGAGCAACCGAAGCAAATGTCTCATTGAAGTCTATACCAGGCTATTGTGTAAAGCCCCTTGCAACTAGCCTTGCTTTATGCTTTTGCACTTTCCCATCAGCATCTTGTTTAGTCTTATAAATCCATTTGACACTAATTACATCTTTGCCTTCTGGAAAATCAACCAACTCCCATGTTTGGTTCTTTTCAATGGATTCAATCTCCTCATCTATGGCTTCTGCCCATATATCACTACTCACAGCCTCTTCAAATGTTAATGGATCATCAATATGAGAAAATAAAGAAAAAGCTGAAAATGAATTAGTTGTGTCAACATTATAAAACTCACTCAAACTCCTTGTTTTTCATGTAATCATGCTTGCTAGAGTGGGATCTGGAGGTGAAGAACTACTTGGAGTGCTAGATGGTGTTGCTCCAAGGATACCGATTGATGTAGATGACGATGTAGATGCTTGTGAATTTTTTTGTCCTATTGGTGTGGACAACAGCCTTGAAGATCTCCTTAGTGTGAATGAAGGTGTAGCTTGAGATGAAACTTGTGGTACCATCCCGGGATTGGAAGGATCTACTGTTTGAGTTATATTTGGTGTTGGAAACACTTCACCCACCATATTATCATTTGGGAACACAGATGCAGTTTTGAAATTCCTCTCTATGCTTCCATGATTCATCCTCCACGAACTGAACATCACGGCTGATTACAACTTTCCTATTGATAGGATCAAACAACTTATATGCTTTTGTTTCCTCTAAGTAACCAACAAATATACATTTTTGTTCTTTATTATCTAACTTCCTTCTCAACTCATCTGGAACATGCGCATATGCTATGCATCCAAAGACCTTCATATGAGAAACACTATGTTTCCTTCTTGTCCAAGCCTCTTGAGGGACTTTGTTTCTTATGCTCTTTGTTACGCACCTATTCATGATGTAAACATCAATTGCCACTGCCTCAACCCAATATTCTTTTGGTAGATGTTTGGTTTCCATCATGCTACGAGCCATCTCCATAATTGTTTAGTTCTTCCTCTCTGCCACACCATTTTGTTGAGGTGTATAGCAGGCTGTAAATTGCTTGTGTCTGTCATGCGATCTGTAATAATTTATAAATTCGTTAGATATAAATTAACCACCTCTATCCATCCTTATAACCTTGATGTAGTGCTCGTTTTGCTTCTGCACAAGTGCCTTAAAATGCTGGAAATAAAAAAATGCATCAAATTTGTGTTTCAAGAAATAAACCCAATTTTTTCTTGTGAAATCATCAATAAAAGTAAGAAAATAAGTGCAACCTCCTATACACGGTGTTTGCATTTGCCCAAAAATATTTGAATGCACAATCTCAAGTGAATCTGTAGCTCTATTTACCTTACCAACCGGAAATGACTCTTTATGTTGTTTGCCCATAATACATCCTTCAAGAACTCTTTCCAGTTTCTCAATTAATGGCAAACCTTTTACCATATTCTTCATATGTAGTAATTTAAGTGCTCCAAAATATAAATGCCCAAATCTAAAATGCCATAGCCAAGAAACATCCTTTACCACTGATTGAAACACTGCTTGAGTTTCTACAGAAACATCTTTTTCCTCTTTGGAGATGTTCTAGCCATTTCCGTAGCTATCTTGGACATTTCTATACCTATCTTGAACATTTCCGTAGCTGTGTTGAAATTTTCCATAGCTTTCTTTGGCTACTGTTGATTTTCTATCTTCTACCTTAAAAGCTGCTCCAGAATTTATAGTATGTGTCTCATGAACAACTTGATTTGTTTTTCCTTTCATAGCTAGCCTTATTTTTAACGGAAACATGTAGTTTACAGTCATTTATACCTTGGCAATAAGCATATTGCTTGGAAGCTTGTCCAAAATAACACACTCATTGTTTTCCATGTACACTCTATAGCCCTTTTGTATTAGTTGACCAATGCTCATCAAGTTGTGTTTCAGACCAGCAACATAATATACATCATGCATAAATTTCAGCTCCCCATTTTTGGTTAGAATATTAACCGTATCTTTAACCAAAACAGTGACTTTGTTGTTGTTACCAAGTGTAACATCAGTTTGAACTAATTCTTCCAAGCTAGAAAAATGATCTTTATTACCTGTCACGTGATTACTACAACTCGAATCTAAATACCATATGTCACATGGGCTTTCTTGAACAACATTGCACTCAACTGGAGTGTTTGTAGGGATTGCTTCAAAAATCTTTGTGCATGCAATGAACATGCTACCTGAGGGAGTGCTACTTGACTGATTTTGACCTTGCTTCTACTGATCATATTGTTTTTTCTTGTATTCATGAGCATAATGCCCAAACTTCTTATAATAGTGACATTGAATGTTTAATTTGTCAAATCTTTGGCCACTTGGGTGACTGAAATTCTGATTTTGACCTCTACCACCAGTATTTGCATAACTACTACTACATCCACTTCTAGAAGAACTTCTCCCTCTACCTCTAGGACTGAAACTCCTCCTTCCTCTTCCACGATTTATAGAAATCTGAGATGAAAATGCATTTTCAACTAAACTATTTGATCTATTCATTCTATATTCATGATTGATAAGAGAGACATGTAGTTCATCAACACTAAACTGGCTCAAATCTTTTGTTTCCTCTAGAGCCACAACTACGGGATCAAATTTAGTAGGGAGACTTCTAAGTACCTTCTCAACAACCCTTCTATCCTCTATGACTTCTCCATGGGACTTCATTTGATTTATCAGACCAACAACATGAGTAAAGAAAGACTCTATTGAATATGAGTTTCTCATTGATAAATTTTCAAATTCTCTTCTAAGGAGCTGTAATTTAGCAATGTTAATCTTGTCCATACCTTGATACACAATCTAGAGTGTGTCCCATGCTTCCTTGGCTTTATTTGCTACTATAACTCTTGGGAGTTTGCTCTCATGCATTGCTTGATGGATATAAAATAGTGATTTCCCATCCTTCTTCCTCTGTTCCTTTAAGACATCCTTTTGAGCTTGTGTAAGAGCATTGTATGTTTCCTGGTCTACTAGTTCCTGGTAATCGTTTTCAACCATTTCCTAAATGTCTTGAGACCAAAACAAAGCTTTCATGGTCAAAGACCAATACTCAAAGTTCTTTCCTATGAAAATCAAAGTTTGCACACTAATCAGTGATGCACCATACGTAGAAGCCATTAATGGCTGCCAAATGAGAAACTAAAAAACCAGAAATGGAATAGAAGAACGGTTTAGCCTAGCTATGATACCAGATGAAGGGAATATGAGGATCTATAGAAATTGCAAAGTCTACAGAATCTTCAAACAACAATAGAAAATAAAATGCAGTGGATTTAAAGGATGTAGAACAGGGAAAAAGAGGAGCTACAAAAAATTATAACAGCAAAATAAGATAAAATACTTGGCTGCAAATAACATAGATCTGGGCATCAAATTGCTTCAACAATACATATAAATATTCACCAATAATGAACAACAGCTACAACTGCACACAAAACATTCATTCATACAATAACAGCTGAGAAATGAAGTTTTTCTATCAGCAAAAACAGTCTAGATCTGAGCTAGAACTACGCACTTTTCTCCTTTATCTAAATATGGTTTTTCTCCTTCTTTTGTCTTCTTCTCTTCTTGCAATTTTACAATTAAACATGATGCATTAATAATAAACACCTACACAAAATACTTTCCTTACAAATCAACACAAAATCTCTGACAAGAGATAATCAGGGAGAATGTTTCAACAAAAAGTAAATGTGCAACAGTCATAATTAATTACAAATCAGATATGTTAGTGAGATAATATCTTGGAAAGGATAGAGATTAATTGTACAATAAATTATTACTTGAATTTCCAACATGCAACATATGGAAATGCAATAGCTATGCGACGCAAAATTAGACATTTCTTGTTTACTGCAGATTAGGTATCTTTGGTACTCCTGAGGTATATTTCTGTCAAATTTATTAGCAGCTAAGACCAGGTATTTGATACTCTGCATCCTACTCATCTCCACCGGTAATTCTCCAAACATATTGTTATACATAATATCAAAGGATTCCAGTCTGGGTAATTTGAAAATCCCAGCTCGAATACTCATCTAGTATAAATTATCATGGAGAACTAGAAATTCAATACTCTCAACTTGTCCAAATATTGGTTATATGTTTCCACCAAAGTTTCTACCACTCAGATCTAGAAATGAAAGACTCTTGCACCAGGTCAAGTTCACCAGTATGTCTCTCGACAAGTTTTCATAGAATTAGAGTGTTGAGATTCTGTAGCAAACCAAATTGAGGCAGAATTGCCAAATAGTTCATTTTGTCAGAGGTCCAGAAGATATAACTCTCTGCAGTTGTATATTTTTTAAGGAATTGATCCACTCAATCTATTATCTGACAAATCCATTTTTCAAACTGCAAGTGTCATTAAATGTTTCTTTTGGAATACGACTAGTGAGATCATTACAACAGAGGAGCACTTCTTACCACCCTAGGAAGGCCTAGGTCATGTAGGGATTAATCAATCATTGTTCCCAATAATATTTTTTCTTCTGAATGCAATTGGGGATGGCCCCTCAAAAAAATGCCCCTGCACCTTAATTATGTCAATGTCATAATTCTGGATTTTAATAGAGATTTTAGTTCGTGAAGCTTCAGAAGAACTTCCTATTTATTTTCCACAATTTAGGGAAAAATATTTTTACCATCTCTTCTAGCTAATGAATTGTTGATTCAACATTCTTCAGATTTGATTGAATGCGTTATTTCACTGCACTTATGTCCTAATTGTATGAAATCACAATTGAAATGGCCACGTTTGTGATTAGTATTGGGATTTTCAATATTTCTCTATAGTAAATTATTTGTTCACAGGGCTTGAATTTGACAGTATATGGTTTTTTTTCTAAATTTTAGATTATATTTTACAACTGAAAAAAAAAAGTAGTATTATAGACACTTATTTTATGTTAAGTTTTTTTAAAATAGTTTTTCATTTGTTTTACTTGTTAAATTTGTTTCATTCTTTAAGAAATATATAAGACAATATGTATATACTAATTTATGTTTTCATTATCAATGCAGGAATTTGAAGAAAGTGAAGGATCGGACTTACCTAATGGAATGGAGATTGAAGAACAAGAAAATATTGTAGAATGCAATGCTTTAACCGGTGATCATGCCCAATCGAGAGAATACAATACTACAATCAACACTTCTTCCCAGCAAGAACCCGAATAAAAACTTCTACAATTAACCCTCCTTCCCACGAAGAACCGGAATAAGAACTTGTACAAACAATCTCTTACCAAAATATTTTAAATAGAATAGTTATTTATAGACTATATCCGGATTTCATATAATTTTTGTGAGATAAACATACAAACTTCAAAAATATTTTTATTTCCTACTTCAGATATATTTATATCTATGAAACTATTTTTTTATTACTAAATATTAAAACTGCGAAATCGTTCTTTTGCATGTTTTATAAAAGAGAAACCACTTTTTTAGATATGATTTATTTATTGCTAAATTATTCTTAAATACATTGCACGGATTTTTTTCAATATTAATATTGAAAAGTTCTGTGTTTAGAATAGAATTTATTATACCGAAGGCGTTCCCCCTATGGGAAAGGACCCTGCGGATTTTTCTACGACTGTCCTAATTTTGACGGTTTGATGACCGTCTGGAAGTTTGTTCTTTTTCACCTATTTTTAATAGTGTTGTTTTTGGGTGCATGTTGAATGTAGCGGCTATTTTTAACAATCGTTTTTGTTTTTGCAGCGGCTATTTTTAACAGTCATTTTTGTTTTTGCAGCGGCTATTTTTAACAGTCGTTTTTGTTTTTGCAGCGGCTATTTTTAAGAGTGTTTTTTCTTGCATGCTCAATGAGGGTTTGTATTTTTAATAGTCAATTTTGTTTTTATAGCGGCTATTTTTAAGAGTGTTTTTTCTTGCATGCTCAATGAGGGTTTGTGTGATATATTTTTGTGTATAAGTAGAAGAGGTGCGGGTTTGCAATTTCACATAATTCATTACATTGCTAAGGATTTCAGGTTTGCAATTTCATAGGCGGATTTGCAATTTCACAGGACTCATTACAGTGCTGAGGATTTCAGGTTTGCAATTTCACAGGTATTTATTACTCTGTTCTCATCAATTTGCCATTTCTGAGGATAGCGTTGAATATTATTTATAGAGGAACAAAACATGCACCACCGACAATTATTTTACTGGTCTTGGGTTTTTCTCCTAAATACTTCACCAACATGCATTCCCCTCGCCAAAATTGGGATTGTTTGGCACACCATACCAGACTGGATCTTGTGCTACTTTTTTTCTAAGACTTTCAGAAAACCCTTTTTATTTATACACATGCGGCTTAATTTAGTTCACTAGGGAATAATATTATGTGTATGATATGGTACATGCTCCTGTTAAGTATTTACCATATCATAGTATTAATATCGCAAGATCTTAACACTAATTTCTGTGATTTTTGTGAAGAAATAACCTATTATCTACATCAGCGAGTTTTGTCTTTAATTTGTGCCTTCCTCGATTATGTCATTTTGGTGATAAAAAAGAAGAGGAATTGAATTGCTATACATTTAGAAAAGAGATTCAACAGTGTTATAGTCATGGAAATGAACCTTGACTCCACTCTTAGCTAGCAATGGATCACAATATTCTCAAAACCATGTATTACCAAACAAACTAGCAATAATATAAATTATTTTAGCAGTGTTTGTACACGGGCTGCTGTAAAGTAGTCTGGGTTTTGTTCTCAAAATAATTTCATAATCTTCTCTGTCTATTTCATCTCTTTGAATATTGAACTGCAACTTAAGTTGGATTCCATTTGAAACTAATAAAATATTAACCAGGGTTTTGATGCCTTGACCTTAAATATTAATATGCCACTACAGATAGAAGATAGGTCTTGTTTTCTATCCGAGATTTTAATCAGGGTTTTAGTTAGGACTTGGAGGGTATAAACAAACTAAACCTTTTAATCTAAATTCCCTTTTCTATCAGTAGATTAAACAAAATACAAAATAAAAAATGGTTACATGTGGTGCCATTTGGCTGTCACCTACACCGTTTTTTTCCATCTCCTGTAGTGCTGATGCCCTGTTCTTCAACTTCACAAACTCAATTCACTCTATCAGACACTCAATATAAAGAGAATCAACAATAGACCTACTATTGCACACATGAGACTGAAGATATGAACCATTCAACCTGTCAAAGGTGTATCCCAATTTACTTGACCTAATCAATCAACTTTACCCATGATAATTTGAATCTAAAGCATCATTATTACTCTTTTCACAAGATCCTTTTTGTTCCTTCCACAAACATTGGTTCAGTTGCACACCTAAGAACATGTAATTAATCATATACACAGAGAAATATCAGAGTTCAAATACCCTGACAGTCCTGATCTCATGACATTTTGGATTGGATAAGATCATGATCATCTCTTTACACAGATCTCTCTTTAGTTTCTATACTCTGTTACAGTCTTGTAAGTCTTGTTTTGGTAAAAGTTAGGTCTCAATTTCAATAGGATCACTTTCTTAAAACTCTGTAGACATTTACAGATACGCTTTTTGGAGTTAGTGTATTGTCTACTGCGATAGGAACTAACCATTGGAAGTACTGCTATAGGCTACATCTGATCTCAATGGGGTGGAAGACGCTTGTTGCTGAATTTATTGACATCTGATCCTCTTAGACGTCTATATCAATGCATGAAAAATGCATAACCCTGTCTGCCAAAAATAAACTACTCTTTGAAAACACTTCATCTTCTTGAGCTCTGAGCAATCTGCCAACTGAAATATGTCTTCGTGGGAAGGATTGATGATTTTTTCAACTGCAACATATCTACCAGAGAATTTGCAACTGCAACATTTGATAAAAATCAACTTTTGCTTATGATTTGATGGATGCTTGTATCATAGAAATGAAATTGAAGCACCTGTATAAGGAGAACTAGAGTTGAAATGCCCACTCTGTAGAGGGTCAGTGAGTGAGTGGAAAGTTATAGAGGATGCTAGGAACTATCTTAATTTGAAGATCAGGAGCTATGCCAAGGAATCATGCTTTGTCAGTGGTACATATGATGAACTACGCAAGGATGCAAGAAGAGACCATCCTAGGACAAGGCCAACTGATATTGATCCTTCTTGCCAGCGAGCTTGGTGGCGCTTAGAGCATCAGCGTGATGTTGGTGATGTGCTTAGTACCATCCGTACTACCATCCCAAATGCAATTGTTCATGGTGACTATGTTATAGAGGGTGATGAGGGTGATGAGGGTATGCCTCTTGACCAAGGCATTGATCAGGTTACACGAGGGCCATTGTTTACTACTTATTTCTTATTTCGTATGTTGAGTCCCATTGGTTCCAGTGAAGTTACTGGAGTTTTTCCGACAAGAGTGAGAGTTTCAAGTAGGCATCGTACCTCTTCAAGTAGGCTGCATGGTGGACATCCAAATATGTTGGGTGAAAACAGTATAGATTCTGGTAGTGAAGAAACTGATAATATATCAGGTAATGGTGCTGCTAGTCGGAGAAGGAGGAGGCATTTAAATAGAGCCAGACTTGATGAGGAATTCTGATAAGATGCCTTTAATTTTGCCAGTTGAAAATACAAGAGAATCATACCTTGTGACTTATCAAAACTGAAGCATTCATCGTTAAATTGTCTCTGATAGATTAATTGTACATAGTGCTTCATTTATTTTCTGTATCTATGTTTGAGATTTTGCAACAAAACGTCTACCATTGTGATTTGTTTGATTCCTTTTTAAAAATTTTACATTCCCGCATGTAATATGCAGATTTATTTGTGATATAATCATTTGATTTCTGCTTTGTATTACGTACGGTGATAATGTGGCTGGTGTTCAATATTTTAAATGCATATTCTTGTACTATTTTTATGAAAATCCAAATTTAGTGTGTTCTAATATTCTATGATGTGTAGCACATGGACTTTATTTCAACTGTTCCAGCTCTTGGCCCAATCAAATTTTTGTATTCAAATATTGTGCCTAAGATTTTGGGGTACTTCTAAACATCCCCTATTTACCTATCCCTCTGAATGGGAGCTTGACAGATGCTTTTATTCAATGATTGCTAGGTGATTTTTATTTCTCTTTATACACCGGATCTCATAGTTATTAAGGACTACTAAGTTTCAAAACCTAACTCTTTGTGGATCACACCCAGTTCACAAGTTATAATTAACCAATTAGGTCTCTTCGCTTGCCACATACAGTCCTAGAAAATGTCAATCAGATCTTTCTTGAAACAAATGCAAACCCTTTACAACCACTTTAATACTTTTTAACTCCTTCTGTAGGTGATTTCTTTCTGATTTGGGCTTTGGAGGTAGTCAAATAACGGATATATGAATATTTTTGCAATGAAACCCCAAGACAGGGTTTTAAGCAGCCCGATAAGGAAATTTGCACTTTTCTATGATTACAGACTCTTCCACACCCTTTAACTTGTTAATTAGGCTTGAGGAGGACTAAATACAAGTTTTCCTTTTAAGAACTTAAGCCTGTAGATGCTTTATACATTCACAACAATAAGCTTTAGGTCAGAAAATGAAGAAAACCAGCTAAAAACAGGGCAAGCTCAAGGAAAAAATGCAATAATATCAAAATTTGTCAAGATCACAGTCTTATTCATCTTCATAGACCTTAGATGGAACAATTTAAACAAAGGAGAATACACAAACCCGAACAATTTACACCCCTTCCTCTCTATTTATTCACTATACAGTATACATGGAGCAAAACAGTATGCCAAAATTACGAATTCATGTTCTTTTTTGACTGTTCTACCTCTTTATTTTCTATCCCTTGCCTATTCCATTCTTGTTCTTTATAACAGGCTCCTGAAGATTCTCTAAGGTTGATATTTGAAGGTTGTTATTGAGACAAGGAGGTGGAAAATCCCGAAAGAAGAGTGGGAAGAGAGGATATGTCTTTTTTGCACATCATGCAAGGTTGAGACGGAAAGGTACTATATCATGGAGTGCTCTGCATATGACAACATTCGATCGAGATACTTGGGCGGCCTACAAGAGGTGTCTATGTCTAATATCTTTGAAACAAAAAAGTACTACTAAAAATGGAGAATTTCTGGCCAATTTCCATAGTAGGAGAATGAGCCTTCAGAAACAAAAGACTGGCAGGCTTGTGAATTAGGATCCAGCCACTATGTTCTACTTTTTCATCAGCTTCTTCACTCCCTTGGTTATGCTTCAGGTTCTTGTGGTCCCATAGACTGTTTCAGTCTCGTGGACATTATTAAAATCTCTATCTATATATCTATCAAGATCTTTGGAACCCCAAGAGGCGCCTGGATGTGTGTCAGATGCAAGACTCGAAGTCCAAAGGAGATGAACAGTTAGAGCCAGCTGTGGAAAGAGAAAAGACTGAGGCCCAAAAAGTCTGTTTAAAATAACTCCAAGAAGGGGAGCAAAAGGAGAAAAAATACAGAGACATTAGCTCGGACAGAGATGACAGCAGAGCAAAAGGGCTTGCAAGTATGATGCTCATGAATTGTAATCAGTCATTGGACTGGGTGAGACTTCTTCTGGTATCTAGGGTAGGGAGATGGTACGTTTGCTTTTGCATCTTTGTAATGTTGCTGCAAGCTGCTGAATATCAACAGAGAGAGTATGTTTGTTCCAGAATTCTACCTTTGTGTCTGTGTCTGTCCCTAAGTGTGGGTTGTAAGTCCTAAGTTGGGGAGTTTGGCAGCCAACTTACTTGGCCCCCGCATACCTGTCTACACAAACAGGCCACAAAACTCATTCTAAATTAATCAGTATCAGTATTGGGAAAATGAGTAAAGCAAGGCATAAGTACATAAAGAAAACTAAAAAACTGGTATATATAAATTTTAATGACTACGGGCCAAAAAACTAGCTGACATAAACAATAAGCTTATTTCACCCAGCAATCTCCTGATCTTTGAAATTTTCGTTCATTGAAGCTTGACCTTCAGAGTATTGGATCTTACACATGGGTCATTTTTGGAACAAGGAATCTGCAAGTTGTTTAATCTATATCGAGTAGAAATAGAAATTTGATACACATTTTCTTTTAACCTGCCCAATTATGCAGATTGCAATTGCATTTTAAATCAAAACAATCAAGCCAAGCTTCGGGAATATATTTATTTTTTATATTTGCTACTGTACATTCTCTGATTTGCAACTCATGCCTCAGTTATGGTCAAAATAGAATTGTCTACCCTCCAACAACCAGTGCATATACCCTGTTATTCCACCCTCCAACGGCAAGTGTATATACCCCACCAGAGAATGTTATCACAGTTGAGAATTATTTCCATGTTTCATTATAGAGTTGCATATGTTCTTTTTGAAATATGGATAAAGCCAATTGCAGGTGTTTTTGGAACTATAATTGTTTCCATTTTTTCATTATACTTGTGTGCTCTTTCCCCGGCTATTTTACTTTGAAGATCTTGCTTTGAATATAAAGGGTCTTTTTATCGAATTGCAGATCAACCATCAAACAAAGAATGTGTCACTTTTTCCTTACTCAAAAATAATCTTTCCAAATTAGTGAAAATATGATACTAAATTTGAGGTAAATTCAGACAGTAACAGTGTGTATGGTTACTGGATATCAAGTATGACTAAAAGTCTGACTGGTGTGGTAAGAGAGGCCGGAATGGTGGTCATGATTTCATCCTAGATGTAGTCAACACTCTAAATGTAGTCACTGCTACAATACTGTTCCTAAGAACAAGGATTATGAACTCTAGGCATCTTTATTTCCCGGTCCACAATACATCTTTTCTACACTTTTCTCCTAGCATAAAGTGTGTTTTATTCTTGGCTACTAAAGTTAAACCCACACACACATGTATGTGTGCATGCACATATATGCAAATTAAAAAAAAAATGTGCGTCTCCTTCCTAGTTGAAGCTTATATTTTCAATGGCACATTTTGAAGTTCTCATTATATAAATATGCATGGTATAGATGTTTCCAGTTTTGAAAATTGCACGATGCTTTGGATGGTTGTGTGAACTTCTCATACCCATGGGAATGACCATTTGTGCCATTTGTGCCTCTGCCAAATCTTCAAAAATTGGTAGCTTCTTCATTATACTTTCCACTTTCCTTTCCAATGGGACGTTGTATCTTGTATCTCTGATTTAACTCATTGGCCGTGGTTAATAGTTAGTGCTCCCTTGCAGCTATTCAAGTTCAACCATTAACTGCTAAAGATATCTACATAGAGTCAAGATGTGTGGGAACCATAGACGATTTGGAGAGAATATATCCTAAAAGCTGATTTTAATGTATTAGGTCCTCAAGAATTTGTGGCATCCAAACCAAAGTTAAATACAAGTGTCAATATGGGTGATGCATATGTTACAAAATCCCTTTGTTTAGATTCAGTTAGGGTTATATTGATATGTGATGCAGCAGTCTGCTTATTCTTTAGGATGATAAGCTAACAAAAGGGTAAAAGAAATCAAATGGATGACATGCATTTATGACCATTGGATTGCAAATCTGACTGCTACCTGTGTATTTGTCAAAGTTCAAATAAGAGGACTTAGGACAGCCCCATAAAATTTACATTACTTTGGGCTACTTTTAATTTGGTCAGCTTGCATTTGATGAATACATATGAAATGTTTATTGCAGTTGAGCATTTTAGACATGTAATTATTTGCTTTCAGGTTCTAAAAGAATGGCTCAATCAGTTTGCTTTCAGTGTTCCAATTGCCATTAGGGAATTAGTTTTTGTAGCTTTTGTTTGCCAGTTTGCATTTCAGAAGTTGCAATACTTGTTCCTATATCCAGACAAAATATGATTGCCTCCAACACTTATGCAACCAGTACTCATCTCTTTTTCTCTCTAATTTGTATTTCAAAAACTGTAATGCTTCATGCCTCTGAAATATTAGCAGAACCTCATAAATATTAGTAGAATTTACATGTTCTGGCATTCGATGGAAGTGTAATTATCGTGAGTTACAGTGTTTCTGATGTCAATTTTGTTTTCTTATTACTGCTTCAAACTACTCATTTATTTCTATTATAATAATTCTAGGGAAATGTGACATGATTATAGACAGTCCAGGTGCACAACTTTGAAAAACACTATGCAGATCTCAACACTGTCTGTTTTGTCATATTAGGTGGTGGAGCTGGGACAAGAATTTTTCAGATTTTCCTCTACACGAAGAAGGTCCAAGCCAGCAGTAAGTGTTTTGCATTCCATAGAAACATTTACCAATTTTATCTTGCTTTCCATGTGAACTTGTCCTGTCTTTCCGATATTTTTCAGATGGATAGTTTCTTTATTTATCTATTTTTATGTTGCAGCGACCACTACTTAGAAGAGATGCAATTATAGTTACCAGTATTTATATTTCACTTTGATATTTTTGATTTCTGGGATAAATGTTTATTATGTTTTAGTCCATAAAAATATTGTGGCCATTCAACTGACTTACTGGTCCAAGCTCTGCTGAGCACCATGGCAATCCATCAATACTCATGTCATTTTGTTGTCTTCCCCTAATTTAGCTGTCTTTGCTAGCATACTGCCAGCCTCTGCAAAAACAACGCTTTCAAATAGGGTATTCATATCCACCAAAGCATTATGGAATGGGATGTTCAAATGTGGAAGCAAGTAAAGGCATGTCAACTGTTTTAATTTTGTATGGTTTACTTATCGTTATGATGATTGTGTGTTGAAGCAGCATAGGTGAGATTTTGATGGTGTCTTCTAACCGTATTTAACATTTTGTATTGTTTATATTTTTCCCCAAATTTTGCAAATGCTAATGAGTCTGTCGTAGCTTACTGTATAGATTTCAATTTTTTGCACTACATGTAAACAGGCTCTGAGGGTTCAATGGTATATTAATATAAAATATACAGTTAAATTGTATTGGAAGGTTTAAAATATTTGATTGTTGAAAATTTTATACATTGTCAATAAATTTTGAACTGTTTGTAAAGTAGTAGCTGACTGTAATGATATTGTTATCCAGCCATGCCATGATATGCATTTTGTGGCCATATCTGGTAATGATAGTTCAATCCATGGCATCTACTTCTGGTATGTTTGTCCTTTTTAGACAGTTCAGCTTTTTCGCATAACCACAACTGGATTATCTCTGCCTTTGTAATAACCAACACTGGATTGTATTTCACCTACTTAAGGGCTATGATTTCATCAGTAGACATGTTCAATTTTGGAGGTATAACTGTTTTTAGAT
This sequence comes from Taxus chinensis, assembly GCA_019776745.2. Taxonomy (NCBI): domain Eukaryota; kingdom Viridiplantae; phylum Streptophyta; class Pinopsida; order Cupressales; family Taxaceae; genus Taxus; species Taxus chinensis. The sequence goes on along the minus strand of CM034147.1, from coordinate 721,458,349 downwards.
CCATGAAGCAAATTCTTTTATTTAAATTTTGTCAAACATTTCATGTGCCTTTACTACGCTTTCACAATTACATACATCTTTGGCAGCACACTTGCAAGATGGAATCATAAATTGTTGCATATGGATTCTTGAAGATTTTAATTATTGCAAGAGAGTTTCCAAGAGATTTTAGCTCCCTCGGTTAGTAAATGGTTGCCTTGATAAGCGTACTATAATTTTAGACTTGTTATTGTTATTTTAGTCTGTTAATGGCAAAAAACTATGAGACAACTAGGTCTCGACATAGCTAGCACACTGAAATCCTGGTGACATTGTTGTATCATTACAATGATGTGTATGCTTGAGTTTGTATCCAGGTTCAATTTGTGGAGATTTGCACGGTTTCCCTGAGAAATTTAGTGATACATGTAACCTGAAATTTATCTCTATAGAGTTTGGCTGATTCAGCACGTGATAACAAAATATGATGAGCAATAATTTATGGTTCCCCTGTGAAGTTTCCTACACTACAGTTGCCAAATAATTTGAATGGATAAGAACAACTCAAATAACTCCATCTACCCAAATTTGAAACCCATTTATTAAATTAAATTTAATGGTCAGATTTGATCTTTATAATAAAAAAATATACAGTTTACTATTTTCTTATGTATGGCCTCTACTAATATACAATTTTTAATAACTCTTTATAATCTTTTTGGTTTTGTTGTATTATATTTGAGATTGAAATTAAAAATATAGAATAATCTTAATGGATGAGTGTCTCCTTTTGAATTCGCAGATACATTTAGTTTTAATAACTTCCTATTTTGTTTATTTGCAGGATATTTGTGCTTCTCTTTCTCTGACAGTAAAGAAAAGAGTGTTGTCTCTAGACGAACTTCAGGTGGGTTACAATACTGATTGAAGTTTTTATTCAATTGATCTCTTTATTGCATGCTATGGACTAAGGAATTATTGTAGAGATTTTTGATGTTATTTTGTTTGGATTGTTCCATTTATATTTGTAATTGGCTCCAATCTTTTTCCCGAAGTGACATGTGGGGGCACGTGCCTTCGTCAATGACAAGATTCGTTATGGCCCGAGGGGCTCATTCCCCAATGAGGCCATTTCGAAGCATCCCAAGTTGGACGTTAGACTGATCAGCAGCAAGGCTTTTAAAGCTGCCCGTCATACCTAAGAACATCTTGGTGGACTAACATACTTATTGTCCCTCTATAGTTTAATATGATGCAGACTAGAAACACAATTCCCCTCCCCACAACGGGATTGACATTAACTATGCCTCGCTTGTAGAGGGAGGAAGATTTTAAGCGTATTCAATGTGTTGTTAATATTTTACATTGCAGGCAACCGAAACCACCTAAAACAGTGATAGCTGAAATGATCAGAGATCGCCTCCACCTGATGCCAACATCCCCAATTTTTCTCTCCAAAATCCGAACAATTAGAGATCATTCATGAGGCTTCTGTTTGATTTATGATTCTAACGAAGATGCACTGAAATATGAACCACCCCAAAAATTGAGGAGAATGGGAATACCAATTGAGGCATCTGTAAATGGACAAAAATACAAGAAACGTGCAAAGAAAATTGCACAAGCAAAAAGCAAGAAATTTGATTTAAAGAAATAACTTGTAGTGGTTATTTTATAAGTGTTTGTTTATAAGTGTTTTTGAAACAAACTGTAACTCGTACCAAATAATTCCATGTATGCATTGTGGCAATATACATCGGACATAGAATCAAACTTTTTAAACACATGTTCAGTTTATGTAATCCAACAACTATGGCTTTTGAATTTCATTATCATTGTATCTCCATATAAATACCTATAGTTTTCTTACTTCAAGTGTATATATTGTTCTTATTGTCTTCCATTCTATTTGCTTAACATAATAATCTGTAATTCGTTTCAACCATGCAAATTTTAGTTCTTTTCAACCAAAGCTTTGTGTGTTATATAACTTTTTTGCATATTGAATTGTTAAAGGATTAGACTTCATGTTTTCACTTTTTAGCACATATAAAATAATAAGGAAGCCAACTTTAAAGGTTCTCATTCTTTACAAATGCATGCTTTCATGAACACATCCTTCATTATCATGATTGACTGCCCTACAAGTTTACATTGTCCACCATATATTTGCAGAATTCCCACTATCGCGAGCATCTTTTAGTTGCCATGGAAATAACTTTGACACACAAAGGCATTACTCAATTGATTGAGGGCGGTTCCAATGTTGACCCCACATTTCAGATACTCCACTTGTCCTCCCTAAGGTCCATTCTCAACACTGGTGCCCAACATCGTGTTGACCTTTCAGATGGGATACATTTTCAGACAACACTTCTACCCTCCAAATTTGCAAGTCGTGTAACTGACAAATCAATACAAGAAGGCTCCATTGTGTGCTTACACAAATCCCTCGTTAGAATGATCAAAAGTGAACTGTAAGCTTCATCTCTAGCTCAATTACCAATGTACATAAACTTCCTATATTAATTATAATTTCTTTCTGTTTGTTTTTTCACTCCGTTGTTCAGTTATAATTCTATCCCGATTTCTATTTTCCATTGCAGGACTGTTCTTATCATTGAAATGGTTGTTCTTGTCGAAACACATTTGGTAATCGGTGCTCCAATCTGACTACCAACAAATGCTCTCGAACACATTCAGTTGCCACAAAAAGATGCAAGTGCAAACCGGGTTAACAAATATTTTGTGAGAACACCAACTAAAATAAGTGCTTTGAATACATCTATGCGCATGTGGTCCGTAGAGGGTCGTGCCCTAGCAAAAAAAAAAACCCTTCGCCAATATCACAATGCAAGGGGAAATGGATCCGTGTTTGGGTTTGATTTTGTTGATCAGGAAGGAGGGGAAATCCACATCACTTGTTTCAACGAGGCCGCGGAAGCATTCTATGAGCAGATTGAGAATGGAAAGCTATATACAATTTCCAATGGGAGGATTGCGAGTATTGCTGATGTAAAGCTATGTTACAACCATTTGAACAATGCTTTGGAGATTTTCCTGCAACCTTCCTCAACCATATCTCCACTCATAGCAAATGAAGATACAATACCTTCCCATAACTTTCACTTCACCAAAATCAAGGAATTACCTACAAGCACTGAAGGTTCTACAGTTGATTTGATTGGCATTGTTGTTACGATGTCACCATGCTCAACAATTCGTCGGTATGACAAGTCTGAAACAAAGAGAAGAACACTGCAATTAAAGGACATGTCGGGTTTCAGTGTAAGTGTCACATTATGGGGACAACACTTAGATGATATAAGCAACGAACTTGAAGACATGCTTTCTATACCGCCTCTTCCGGTCCTCACCTTGAAAGCTACCCGCATCTCCAGTTTCAATGGAAGCTCAGTGGACATTGTTTCAAGAACCAAATGTTACATCAACCCTCAAATTTAGAAATAAATACACTTCATGGCTGGGTTGATTCTGATGACTACTTGCTTCCGGCACCCTCTATCACAAGCCAATTTCTGGGCCCTCCAAAAATCCTAACCTTTGTAACGAAAATTTTGGATGTACTAAATATGGGGAACACTGAGAGAAATGAATGGGCCATGCTTACTGCAGAAATCACGAATATCAACATGGACAACTTTTTTTACAAGGCATGTCCTCTTCAAAAAGGTGAAAAACAATGCAGGAAAAAGGTGAGAGAGAATGGTAATGGTTCATGGTTATGTTCGAGTTGCAACAGACAAGTTCAAAACTACGATTATAGATATGCACTCAGAATCAATCTAAAGGACCCAACAAGAGAACTTCAATCAGTTACTGCTTTTGATGAGACAGTTGAATTAATCATGGGTGTTGCAGCTAGCGACCTCCATATATTGTCTATAGACGAAGATGCGACTAGTGAAATTATAAGTAATGTCATCGGAAACGAATACTGCTTCACACTTTCACTGAAAAAAGAGACATATTGCGGAAACAACAAACTGAAATGTGTCATCCTCAGTTCAAAGAAAGCGAAAAAAACTACAACTCCTCCATAACCTTTATGCAAGGATTTCCAACCCACCCGTCCCTTCAAACATTATACCCTCTCTCATCCCATTCTATACTTTGAACTATCACTGCTATGTTTCTTATTTCATATCTATGTTTCACTTTTCTCCCTGCTTCAAAAGAAAACTGTTGAATTCCCTTATACACTGACATACTGTTGTCTCCTTCTATTATGTGGATTGTTAGTACTTTTAAGAAAATAAATATACAAAAGGCAATTTTGTTATGTACGTATTTACATCCTTCTGTAGTATGTGAACACATTGTATGTTTCTACATATGTAATACTCTTTTCCTTAATAAAAAAAGTAGTTTCTCAAAACTCAAATTGTTACCTCTTGTGCGTATTTCCCATTGGAACTCCACATGAATTACAATTGAATTTAGTTTTACATTTTCACTTATTTCAGCATTTGTTTGTCATCAAACTATGTATCATTCCTAGCTAACCCAAAATGATCTTTATCCAACAGGTGGTACACCATAATCTTGTGACTTCACAATCATGTCGACTCTTGCAAAACGAGCCCAACGAAGAGAGAATTACGCAAAAAATAAAGTACACATAACTGCTGAGTAACGACGTCGTAAATTAGAGCAAAGAACAACGAAATTCTCAAATATATTTCAACTTACAACGACCAACAACCCACGATCCCCAGACATTCCAATCTTGCCATCAAATACAACTACTGAAGAATTTCCAACCAACATTCCGCATGTAACTTCCATGGAAGAAAAATTTCAAGAGCATACCACTTCCTTTCATATAAACCCATCTTTGCTAACAACTGTCACTTTCCCCCAAATGTCTGGGATGCCACATGAAACTATCTCAAGTAATGACCTCTCTTCAGTTCATTACACAAATACAACCAGTTTATCCTCTCCTTCAGACTGCTTTCCACCTTGCAATCCAAAAAGGACTGAAAAAGAACACCCCACCCCTTCCAATACACAGAAAATTCCCATATCCCCATCCTATTCGCTGAATTTAGAAGCCCAACGTCGGTTTCGCAAAAGAATAGATTTATTGGCGAACATACAAACTTTCTCAATCTATTTGGAAAATTACCCTGGAATTAAAACAATTTCCTTCGAAGGCTTTCGATCCTGTAATAGATGCAAAACTGAAAAACAAGGCCACCGCTTCTCTTCATGGAACAACATGGACCCTGGAAATCAGGCTACTATTCTTGCGTCTTTAACCCAAATCGAGGAGATGCTTATCGCACGAGTTAATCCATTCCTGCAAGTCACCCAAGTACGTGTCAGGCAATACAAATACTCAGGACACACCATAAGCTTCCCGTAAAACATTTGTTCAATAGCAAAGACCCTACCCCACCACCTCAGAGATTTGGACATAATTCTCATACAAAGAGAAGGATATAATTTAAAAAAATTATGATTTCTACGTCAGTAGATCTCGTGTTTGGGCAATGTTGCAATATAAAATCCAACACGATCCCTATTACAAAGATGTCTTAGTTGACGATGACACCCTTTCCTCTCTACCATCAGAGTCGTCAAATGTTTCCTCCTCTCTTAACACAGCCGCATTGGAACTGCCCCAAATGCAAAGTGCCTCTACAGATCATGGTAATGATGCTCCCACTCACTTTGATGAAATGTATGAACACTCATCATCTTTCGTGCCAACACCTCACAATACAGTAATAGAAGAAGAGGAAATCAAACATTTCCTGCTCAACCACGATGGTAACACTCCATTTACCATGCCATGGCTAGAGCTTGGCCTCTCGCCAATAAATGAATACAATACGGAGGGCCTGTTCTCAATGGCTTTCCCAACTTTGTTTCCGATAGGAAAAGCAATGTGGCAACAACCCTGCATAAAAGAGGTTCCAATGCATGAATATGCACTTCATTTGATGCCTTACCATGATGGGCGCTTCGGTTCCCACCCAAGATTTCGTTACTTCCTCCTAAACCTCATAATGCGACACAGAAGCCAGTCCACTGCAGTAGTGTTTATGAAACAAAACCTCAAATTTGGAATCCCTCCGACAATTAGAGACCTATGAAGACAACTACTGGAATGCCCCAAAGACAACCTCCCAGACAACTTAATGCGGTTTGGATTGAGCCTTCGAGGGACCCGTTCATTCTGGGCAAAAATTAGAAGTGAGCTTTAAGATATGGTGGAACAATTGGGGACACCAACCTTATTCTTCACTCTAAGTGCTGCAGACACTAAATGGCCAGATCTCCAAAATATTATGTTGGTTGAATGCCCAACAAATCCTCGAGCTGCACAATGTTGGAGAACACTTAACATTGTCTCTAACCCTCATCAAGTATCAGCATACCTACATCACAGATTCACAATATTTCACGAAGAAATATTACAAAAGGAACTTGGAGCAGTAGACTTTTGGTACAGGTAATCAAATCTACTTATTTCAAAGTTAATTCGAAACTACATAGCTAATATTTATGTTCCCTTGTCTCGCAGGTATGAATGGCAACATAGAGGCTCCGCGCATGTCCACAGTTTATTGTGGCTCGAGAATGCACCCAAAGTTGACAAAATGGATTGGGAGGATACAACAGTTATTGAGGCCACAAAACAATACTTTGATAAGTTTTTGTCTGCCTGGAACCCTCGACCGGCATGCAATCGCTTGGATTTTGTTTGCAGGTCACTCCTAGATGACCCTTGCTTGCTAGATACAACAAAAATTCTATCCTTCTCCCCAAATTCAGACCTTGAAGAACTACTTAATCGAGTTCAGCGCCACACAAAATGTTCAGAATAGACATGCCTGCATAGAAAGCAATCACAGCTCCAGTACAGATACAACGCCCCCTGGCCCGCACAACCTACTTCTTCCTTGCACATTGAAAGCGATGGGAAAATTAAGTACCTCCCTTCCAGAAATGATGACAGATTGAACATCCACAATCGAACTATGATATACATATGGAGAGCAAATGTTGATTGTCAACCGGTACTTTCCCGCCATGCCGTTCTTAAGTATATTGCAACATATGCTTCAAAAGCCGAGCAACGCTTAGAAACATATCACCAAATGTTATCCACATTTTCAAGAGATGCACATGCAGATTCTCCAGCACATATCACAATCCATAAAATGCTCATAGAAAGCATTTTCGAACATGACATAAGTGCACAAGAAACATGCCACATGTTGCAAAAAATGCCACTTGTTATGTGCAGTCATCCATTTGTATCATTAAATGTTGGAAAAAAAATTTTGAGACGTGTCATTGAAAGTGACGCTGATGCAAAACAAACATCCGCTTTCTTGGATGCATATAAAATTCATCCAACAATCATGGAACACCTACCACTTATCCAAGTTGCTCGAGATTGGAGATACAACAAGAATCGTAAAGGTGATAAATGGAAAAAGTGAACGATACACAGCAATTGTTCGGGTCCACCCGAGATTTGTGGATGTCCCAGCTCAGGATTCAATGTCGTATGATCTTTTCTGTTGGTCAGAACTCATTTTATAAAATCCTTTCAGAAATATTGCATCAAAATTAGGAGCAACCCCACATGACATCAATGGCACTTTGGACATGTTCAAGCACAACTATAGACCGTGGCATGTTTTACGCACAACCGCAGACACAAGACTTGTTACAGATGTTAGTTCAGACTTAGAGCCCGAATGTAGTATTCAACATGAACCATTGCAAGAATGGCAGGTCTTTGCACAACTTCACCCGGGAAACAACACGGGTCTAGACAGTCTTGACATGTTGGGGAAACAAGATTTTGACGTACAACATAATTGGAACATACATGACATTCCGCATGAACTATAGATAACTGGTTCATCATTCATTGAAAGAGAGAAGTCATACATACTTAACAACAACATACAGGGCACACCACCATCTTCCACACTTCCTTTGTCTCCAAAACAACAAACAGCTCTTGATACCATACTACACCATTTAGCAAACAAAACCCTTCTACCTCCACTAAGATTCATAATTCAAGGAACGGCTGGCACAGGAAAATCATTTCTGATAAATAAAATCCACAATTTATTCACATCACCAACCACATATCCCTCACCTCTACTTATGCTCGCCCCTACCGGTGTTTCAGCATTCAACATCTTTGCATCCACAATCCACGTAGCCCTGCGAATTCCAATCAAAGAACTCAAACCCCTTGAAGGTACTACATTATCGTCTTTTCAAGAGTCGCTAAAACATATAGAATATGTTCTTATTGATGAAATGAGTTTCATCGGCCCAAAGTTACTAACCAAAATTGACAGTAGGCTCCGCAAAGCTTTCCCACACTCGAGAACATCTGAATTTGGAAATAGATCAGTCATCCTCCTCGGCGACCTCGGCCAATTACCGCCGGTTTTGGACAGTGCTCTTTATGCAAGTAATTCCTACGGAGTAACCCTTTGGAAGGAATTTGAGACTTCCATTACATTGCAAACAATATTTTGGTAACAAGGAACAACCAATGCACAAGTTTCATTCCGAAATTTACTACTCCACATGCGAGATTCAACCCCTCTAATTGAGGATTGGGAAATCTTAATGTCTCGCATAGACACATACCTAACTCAGCAAGAGCTCAAAATTTTTAAGGATGCACGAAATTTGTTTGCAAAAAATGATCAAGTCAACTCCCACAACCTACAAATGTTGAAGGCATTAAACGTTTTGATCGCCCAATCCATTGCTGAAAGTAATAGGCAAACTGGACCGAAATCCTAATGATGATCAGTTGGAACACAAATTTCTAATGTGTAAACAACAAAAAATCATGCTTATTGCAAATTTATGGGTTGACGTAGGCCTCGTGAATGGGGCCACAGGAACTATCACCGACATTGTCTACGACACATCAATGCAACCACCAGCATTACCTTTATTTGTTGTTGTCAAATTTGATAGATACAATGGCCCATGTTGGGATCCCAGCAACCCGTTACATATTCCCATACCCCCTATTTCGAGAGGGAATCGAAGAAAATTGCCAATTAAAATGGCCTGGGGATTAACTATCCACAAGTCACAGGGACTTACTTTACACAAAGCAACCGTCGTGATTGGAACCACTAAAAGGCAGGGTCTTACATTCACAGCTTTCTCCAGAGTTCCCTCGCTTGCAAATCTACGTATTTCACCTGCTTTTTCATTCGAGAGATACTCAAAGATGGTGTACGTAACAACACTTCGAGCAAGAAGCAAGGAGGAAGCAAGACTATTGTCACTCAGCCTATCGTAAAAGATAGCCTCTACTTTTATAGCACCCCCGCTACTACTATACTAAACACTTATTCTATCCAAAGCGACATTGCTACTTAAGGGGTATCAAATGTAATCATGTTTACTCAAGCTAAAAAATCCCACTAAAGGCTATTATACATGATATAAAAAATGTAAATGTATACATGTCTCATTGTGTGCACACATATCTACTTTTATTAGATATTGTGAAATATGATATGAAACTTTAAATGTACAAAGTTGTAACCAAAAAAAATGTACACATACAAAATTTCAATCTAATGTTTCAACTCAATTCCTACACTACAACTATCAATCACACACATTATCAACTGTATAATAAATAATTTTCCAACAAAACACCAACTGAATAACCGATGCACAACTAACACAATAAACCCGAATAAAATACATACAACATCAACTTCAAGATAAATTAACTATTGAAAAGGGTTAACAAGTTTGAAAAGTAGAAACAACCTTCACATTAAGTTACACTTACGAAATCAATCACACCCGTAATCACCATCTACTACAAAAGTAATAAATATACCTGTTATCCAAAATTCACCCTCAAGGTAATTTTGATAACATGCGTCAAATTCTTTAGTCCTAGGTAAATAGATTGAGTCAAGGCAAAAAATTCATGTTTCTAGGGTCCCCTCATTTTTTTCTAACTCCCTTGTCCAAGTAGAAGAGAGCAAGTTCTGAGAAAATGTGAAAAGATTTGCAAAAACAAGCTCGGGCCAGGAAAAATCACGAAAAATGGCTAAGTCCTAGTCCTAGAAGCATTTGGGACAAGTGGGACAAAAAGACGCGGATCGGCCGAAATGAGCACAGGTGGTCCGGAAACAATTGGGACATCTGGGCCAAAAGGACGCGCGGGACGCGGAAATCCGAACTGGCCGAAAAAGGAGAAAAAATTGGCTAACTGCTGAGAGGGTCGCCTTTGGGACAAGCGGGACAAAAAGACGCGAACCGGCCGAACCGGGCGAAATAAGTCAAGGCAGCCCAAAACATGTTTGGGACGCGCGGGCCAAAAGTACGCGAACCGGCTGATTTGGCCGAAATGAGAATTTTTGTCCCGGAACAGTTGGGACAAAAGGGCGCGAACTGGCCGAACCGGGCGAATTTGTCCCAGACGGTCCGAAAGTAAATGGGACATGTGGGCTGCGAGTACGCGAACCGACCGGTTCAGCCGAAATGGGAAATTTCAACACTGTGCCAAATGGGACAAAGGGACGCGTGGGACGTGAAAAGCCGAAGCAGCCGAAGGCAGCGGAGAAAAGTTTTGATGGAACTTCAAACGGCCATAACTTTTGACTCCGAGCTCCGATTTTCACAAAATTGGACTTTCTGGAACGAGCACGACGTCCTCTATGCCACAAAAACATACATTTAAATAAAGGTAGATAAGTTTAAATAAAATAAACATATTCGGCTCCAGTCAGTCAATGCTCTTTCCCGTCAAATGACAAAAAACGCCTGCCAGGCCCAAAACAGCTGCCCGCACTCAGAAGGCCATAACTTTTGCATTTCTCAACAAAATCACACAAACTTGGTACCCGTTGGAATCGTGGTTCCGAGCCTGATGCAAATAAATCAATAAATTCTGGATTTGATCATAAATTGATTAATATTTTTAAGGAAACGTGGCCGGGTTCATAACAGTGTTTTATTTGGTAGCTGGGAGTGGAATTAAGAGGCATGGTCATCATTCCTTCTCTGCTGCAGCACATGGGACAGTATGGGGAGCCTTTTGCAAGTAATGTATACCCATTCCACTCAATTTAATGCCTCTTACAGGTGGTTGAAGGACAGATTTCGGGATTTCCATTTTCCCTTCTCTTTCCCTTCTCATTTTTCTATAAATTGGAGTGTTGGGCTCATTGTAAAGGGGAGAGTTTTTGGGTAACAAAGCTCTGTCAAAATTGCTTTGTGAAGCCAGTGTGTTGCAGGCCCTTGTAGTGGACTCCTTGCATGGTGATCCAGGCCCTTATCTTGTAATAGATTGAACTGTGCATATCATGAAGCAATAAAATATCAGTTTGTGGATATACCTTCCCCTGCTGTGTTTCCTTGCATTCTTCTTGCCCCTTTAATCTTTCTACAAGTATATTGTGTCTATTTATTATGTTCTTGCAGGAATTCATTATCATTGTGTGTGCTTGGAATATTGCTGTGAATGCATTTTGCTGGATTATGGTGAACTGTTACCACCTTTTCTAGTGTGCACTTTGCCTCTGTATTTCACACATTTGGAGATTACTCTCACACCCTCCTTTTCTGGTGTATCACCGCTTTAGTGTAGGCTTTCATTTTATGCATCCTCTTTCCCTGGTCCCTTGGAATTTTAGATTAGAACAGTTAGCCTGCCTGCACTGGAGTAGATTGTGGCAGGTAGTTTAGGAGCAAGAACCAGCTTTCTCTGGAGGTCCATCTCAAGTAGCAAGTCCCACAACTTGGAGATAGTACCCATGTTATCAAATCACACTGGATGCTTAGAGTGATCAAACTAGAAATCTGATCAACATCCAGGTGTGCTGTGATTCAGTGATAACAATACCTCTAAAACAAATAGCATATACCGTTTGGCGTTCACATTACATGAAACACATGCGATTGCTAGTATTTAAAACTTTTATCTCTTAGACACAATTATAGTTTTTGTATTTAGGATAGATGCATTTGAATATTATTTTATATGTGGACCCATCCATACCATTGGGAACTTTTATTAGTACCTGCCGGCCAGCATATTATTGTTTTCACCTCCCGTTATTAATTTGCATAGACTGCATGCCAAATACAATTTTTCCATAGTTTGCGTTTAATTTTAAGAAATTTTTGGTACTCTAAACCTTTATTTATTATTTATGTTCTCACTGATTGGTAGAATGTTATTATTCATTGCCAAATCTCACTTTTTTTTTTGGCCCAGGTATCACCGGTATTTGTAAAGTTTTATTTACCAATCACATTTTTCCATGTAGTTGCAGGACTAGTTGTTGTTGTGTGGTTATGTCTCCATCTAGTTTTCTGCATGCAATTGCTTCCCGAGACCTGTTAAACTTTTGTATTTGTTTATTGCAATTTCTGAGGGCAAGTTTCTTTTCCATTGGTTACTGCAGCGGCCGCTTCTGTTGTGCCCATCTGCCTTCCATGAAGAGTAGCAGGTTGGCTAAAAAACAACGCAGTAGATAATATCATGACAAGTGTCAAAGGAAAAACAAAAAATTGTTGAACTTCTACTCCTTGAAAGGTGTCCATTACATAGACTATGCCTAATTGAAGACATTTAATTAAAAATATTGATTGAAGAAAACATCATTGTGGATGAGCACCAGTGTAACTGTTGATGCTTTGATGGATGTCTGTAAAAGGGCTCTGGAGAAAGGAATCCAATATCCTAAATTGCTCAAAACTAATATCACCACTAATTTCTTCAGAACCCAATTGTGTTTTGTAACGCCACAAAAAGACGACACTCATGACGACGACGACGATGATGACGCGTCACAACCATGCAACCCGAAAATGTGACAATTTTTTTTTTAATGGGTGTGCCCACATACAGGCTCGAAACTACGAAAGTCACGATCATGCTTCCAGGTCAAATATATTTAAGTTTATCTCATTCGACGTTTCACTAAAGCTAAGAAGGTTCGTCCTTCGAGTTAACTAGTCCAAGGTCTGATAATATCGAGATAACAATATTTCTGAATGGCAACCCTAGAGTATGATATAATTTATTTTGAAGTGAAATACACTAACTGCTCAATTTTTATTTTTACTTTATGATTCAATTATATTACGTTATTTCATAATTTAATACATTATAATATATATATATATATATGTACACATTACAATATATACTTTGGCACCAATCTAGTTTATTGCATTGCATGATTTTATATGTTTAGATATACATAATACTTTATTTATATCTAGAATGATATTATATGAAAATTATGTTTTATGTCATGCCACTATTATATTATAAATATCTACTTAGCATTGAAAACATGAGGTAAATATTGCCTTACCATCCTCTACATTGTATTCCATGATGATAATAACAAACACACACGTCAAACTACCCTGTACCCGAGGTCTGGTCTGAACTAACACTGCCCTCCATCGCTGAGCTCCCACTGCTATTCTTGTGGAGGATCCGACTCATAAAAAAAAAAACCACAGGAAGACAAGAATACATTCCTCAAATGGCTCAAACAACCACAAGAGAAGAAAGACACAGGCAATAAAAAAAAGATTGGGCCTCTAAAAGCCATAGCAGAAAAATCGAACAAAGAAAGGCACATTGGGAAGTGGAATCATTCAATTTTAAGTTTAAAAAAAAACAAGATTGGGGGGTGGGTGGCTGTAATGGCCACCTGCCAACGTATTAAACATAATTCTCCCCCCTTGCATGCAAGAAAACTCCTTGCTGGCCACGTTTATTTATTTCATTTTGAAAAATTGCTAGGCCTACACTCTACACAGCCGCGTGGCTTCAAGGAGGCAATTAAATATACACCTAATGCTGGGACATGCGTGATCAACAACCTTTGGGCCGCATCAACAATTATTCTCCTAGATTTGCAAATCTCTGGCTTTGCACACAGTCGGCCCACTGTTTTACATTGTCCTGGGTGCGTGGAAATAGGAAAAGGCGTGCAGAATGAACTTTGGTGCGTGAGGAGGCGAGTTACCTCCACTTTCATTGGGTGCTACAAGATGTGAGCTTAGTGGAATTTTTAGTCAAGCGCCTGTAGCTTAGTGGGGAGAACAGGCAGTCTCTCTAACTATGTTGCTATCTGTTCAGTATCGGATGCATCCTAAAAAAAAAACGGGATCCGCCTTCAAAGAATTCATAACAAAATCGCTTAAGGGACAGTGAAAGTGTATCCAAAATCGATTGGGGGATAGTGAAGATATTGCCCGGGGACCAGATGATATTTATTGCAACGATTCACTAATGAGGCCTTACCGGTTTTAAAATACAGCCCGTGGGAAGAAGATCTCATAGAGGTGGGTCTGTATCAAATCAGAATATTCATGAAGCCCCATTTGCTTTGCAATAAGAGGGACGCCTCATTCGTGGAGGTGGGATAGTTTCAAACTAGAAACAAAATGCAGAAGCACAGTCTTAATACACGAGGATCATACGAGATATAATATTGCTTTAACTGTTTTGTTTTATAAGAATGTATGAGTTCAGATACATATTAGCACCATTTGCTTTGCATAGGAAACCAGTGCAACCGTAGGTTTGATTTGCAGGCATTACGGCCATACCATAGGTTTTTTCTAAATATATATATAACTATTAGTGCATTTTGTTAATATCTATAAGATTATAATCAGTATATCGGTATGTTACAAATTACTAACAGTAATTCCATTAAGTTTAATAATACCTTAATATGAATTATATTTAAAATATCAGTTTTTTTCCTTATTATTGAAATGTGGTAATGGACTTATTAAGCTAGAACTTTTCATTAGAGTTTCCTTCTACACAACTCAATAAACATAGCATGGGTTTTCAAAATATTTGGTTTCATTTCCTCTTTACAATTTGCAAATAATATCACAACGAATTCTTAAATGAAGAAAAACATACTAGAGTTAGAGCATGGACTTCTTTATTGGCGTATTTAAAACTATTGAAACTTAAGTCTTTTTATCCACAAAACAAGAATGGTAAGTGCTCTAGTATTACAACTTTACATACCTCTCCTTTTAAGCACAAAAATGAAATCGAATATGTATATTTTTCTTTGTAAATTTTCCTAACATTCCACAAAAGAGACCTACAATATTTCCATTAAGTTTTAAACAAGATCTACCAACATTTCAACAAGATCAATACATTTATAAGAGGTTCCAAGACAAGTTAAAAGAGAATGAATGGATTATCTTTCTTGCAACTTTTAATTCCATCCCCATTACAAGCTTAGTAATGAAATTCAAAAACAACTTTCCTTCAACATTTTGTTATAACACTTTCTACTTCATGTGGAAACAAATTTACAATAATGAAAGCTAAATTACAAAGCAATATTACATTTTTTTTTCCTCCACTCAAGGTGGATAAAGTACATGGTGGTTTCACATTGTCAACAACAAGGTACCAATGCTCCAAATATCAACAAGGTGGCTCCTCCATAGTTTGCTTGATTCACAACAAAATAAGGGGAGAGGCAACGCTCTCCTCCCAACCAAGATACCCAATGGAGAAGAGAATCCATCCTCTCCATTGGCCCCCGAGCCCCAACCACATCACAATGGGAGAGTATCCAACTCATGGCAACTACAAGCTTCCACATAACTAAACATAACATTTCACATTCATTCCATAATCCTTCAAAACAAGATCAACAACACAAGAGAGAAAACAATCACAACAACTAATCACAAGGCTTATCAAGAAAGCCATAAGAGTAAGACATATGGGGAGGCCACTTATGCCTCCCAATGGGAATGGGTGCCACCTAAATAGCCTCCAAACAACACAATACCCCTAACAACTCTTATGCCTCCATCAAGTACCCCTTATCCCTCCATTCACTCTTATAGCTCCCTCAAAGTAAAATAAGAAGAAAATGCAAGCATTTCTCTTACAAGGTGGGCACCCAACCCAAAATCCCTCCTCAAGAACATGATCTCTTAT
The DNA here is from genome assembly GCA_019776745.2 of Taxus chinensis. Taxonomy (NCBI): domain Eukaryota; kingdom Viridiplantae; phylum Streptophyta; class Pinopsida; order Cupressales; family Taxaceae; genus Taxus; species Taxus chinensis. Next base: position 721,442,355 of record CM034147.1, on the reverse strand, counting down.
GCCTCCCTCAATAAAACTCCCCATAGTCTCCTCCCACTCCCAACTTAGGCATTCTACCCATTCCCAACAAGCATATCAAACAACAACATTCAACACAATAAAATATACATTCATTCAACAAAAGGAACAAAATGCAAACAAAGGTGAAGCTCCTACCTTTCAATGGTAGAGCTTGCTCCAAGTATGAAGTCTCAAATCCCTCCAAGGATCAAGCAAGCATCCACAAGCTCCAACAAAGTTCTCACAAGTATCCACAAGCTCAAAAAAAAATTCACAAGCTCCTTCCAAATTCTCTCCTCTCAAAAACACACAAGACTAGAAATGAAACTTCTAACCCACAAAATAAACAAGAAGATCAAATAAATAGAGAAAAGAGAGGGGGGGATGATGTGGCTCCAAGTAGGATGCCACCTCCTTTTCCCTCCACTCCACATCATTTGGACAACATCAAATTCCAATGCACCATTAATAAGTGGTTGAAAGAAAAGAAAGCACCTTACACACTCCAGCTAAGCCCACTCCCTCAAAGGACAAAATTAAATTTTGAAAGAAAGTGCAATTAATATTTTACCCTTTTATCCCCCCAAAACACCTAAAAGACCCTAAATTTGGCCTTCCAACCCATAGGTAGGGTTGGCATGGGGTTTTAAGAGGTGTGGGGACAAGTTTGAATTGTCCCACAAGCTTTGAAATTTGGCCTCCATGGCAAAATTCGAGTTTCCCATGTGGGGGTAGAGTGTACTACACTCAAACTCAAAACACACATCAATCCACGCAAAAATCCCAAGTAAATCAAATCCTAATAAATGAGCTCTCTTAGGTCACATCTTTTAATTAGTTTAGGACAATTTCAAATTAACTTAATTAACCCACTACAACCCATGGCTAACAAAGGGGTAAACTCCAATCCAAAGAATATGAATAATAACACAAGTAAAAATTTCACTTACTAAGAGCAACACATACTAACATAATAAAAGGGAAAAAATTAAAACAACACAACACATGAGCCCTAGGTCACAATTTTCCCTTTACCAGATAAATCTAACACACACACAATTACTTGTTTCCATGGTGACCTTAGCTGGATTCTTCTCGAATTCCGATGTGGTTGGTCTCCACTCCCTAATTTTGTTTGTGAATATAATAGACCTGCAGAACAGAGAATACCTCCTTGGGCCTGTTGGCCGCATTAAAACATTCATGCCCAAATATACAATATCATCTAAAATAAATAACACATGATTTACTATCATCTATTCAAGTATGATATCACTAACACTTTCTAGCACATTTCTATCCCACATATCATTTATATCAAAACGATCATCACATTAGTCCAATTATCAATTTCTACTCAATATGATTAAACATATCAGATGTCATAATTAAAGATAAATAACCCTGTCAAAAGTATCCAAATATCGTCATCAAATGTCCACCAGTACACCATATGCATCATTTAAAGATTAAATCAATAACAGTTTAATGTCTATAATATCTACTAGCATGCTAAATCAAGAAACCATAATAAATCCCATAGTGAGGTAATCAGTCTCGAAAACATCAAAACAAAATGAGGTCGAAGGGAAGTGGGCACTACATCCCCCCTCCCCTTAGACTCGTCTTCCTCCTGGAAGTCAATTGAAAAGATGTGGAAACTGTCCTCGTAGCAAAGTAGCATCCTCCCAAGTAGCTGCAGTCTCATCATACCTATCCCATTGGACCCGAACCTGATCAATCTCTCTGCCGCGAAGGCCCCAGGGTCCTGTGATCCATAATGCACATGGGCTCCACCATCACCTACCCCTGATCTTGCACCTACAATGCGGTCTAATCTAGCATGTGAGAGGGATCAAAAATATATCTCCTAAGCATAGAAATGTGAAACACATCATGGATGCGAGATAAGCTAGGTGGCAATGCTAGACGATAGGCCAAGGGACTGAGGCACTCCAAGATCTCAAAGGGACCCACAAACCTAGGAGCAAGCTTAGAACCTTTTCCATAATGGATAGGGCTCTTATGCAGTTTGACACGAAGAAAACACCTTCGTGCCCTACCTCAAAAACTGTGATATGTCCTATGCTGGTCTGCATACTTCTTCTGTCTGTCCTGCGCCTCTTGCAATCTTTGCCTGATCAATGTAACCTGCTGCTCTATGTCTTGTAAACAAAGATGGCCCAAGGGAAATCCTATCCTCAATCCTATCCCAACTAAGAGGTGTCCTGCATTCTCTACCATATAATGCCTGAAAAGGAGCCATGCCTATAGAACTTTGGAAACTATTATTGTAGGCAAACTCCACCAAAAAAAGATACTCCTCCCATCTCGAACTAATGATCCATCAAGTACATCCTGAGCATATCCTCCAAAATCTGATTCACACCTCTCTGTCTGTCCATCTGTCTCAGGGTGATAAGCTGTGCTTAAATTAATCCTCGTCCCGAGGGCATACTGTATGGGTGGTCCAGAAATGGGAAGTGTACAAAGGGTCATGGTCACAAATGATCTTACATGGAATCCCATGTAATCTGACAATCTCATCGAGGTATACTCGTGCCACAACACTTGCTGTATAGGTGGTCTTTACTGGAGAAAAATGAGCTACCTTCGTCAACTTATCCACCGTGACCATGATGGCGTCGTGATGGTATCTCGACGTAGCTAATCCAATGATGAAGTCCATGGAAATGGTGTCCCACTTCCACTCCGGTATGGCGTGAGGATAGAGAAGGCCAGCTGGATGCTGATGCTCGGCCTGCACCCTCTGGCACTCTAAACATCATGACACAAACGAAGCCACGTCTCTTCGAAGTCCTCTCCAAAAAATACAACTGTCTCAAGGTGGCGTGCATCTTCTTCATCCCGAGATGGGCTGAATAAGGTGCATGATGAGCCTCTGTCAAAATGTCATGTCTCAAGCCTCCATCTCTAGGAACATATATTCGACCTATGTGTCTGAGAAGGCCATCTACCTCTAATGAAAATCCATCAAATCTCCCCTCAAGGGGTCTCTGAGACTCAATCTCTGCTCTGGCTGCAAGGTAGAAACTATCCTAAGGAAGTTGTTGCAAGATCCTACTCCGTAAATCTGTACCCAGTGCGGTGGCCATAGCCACATGTCTCCGCCTACTCAAGGCATCTGTAACCACATTCTCCTTCCCTTTCACATGCTCTATCTCCATGTCATAATCACAGAGTAACTCCATCCAACGCCACTGACGAGCATTGAGATTGGGCTGCGTGAAGAGGTGGCGAAGACTCAACTAATCAATCCTGAGTGTAAATCTCCGGCCAAGAAGAAAATGCCTCCACCGCACTAAGGCATGCACCACTGCTGCAAGCTCAAGGTCATGGGTCGGATAATTGAGCTCATAATCCTTGATTTTGCGAGAATCAAAGGCAACGACTCTACCCTCCTACATTAACACACCTCCAAGTCCTACCAAGGAAGCATCTGTACAAACATAGAACTCACCCTAAGGATCCGGCACTGCAAGAATAGGTTCTCTCGTGAGGCACTCCTTCAGTGTACTGAAAGCCTGCTCACATCTATCTGACCATAAAAACTTCTTCCCTTTCCGCTGAAGAGAAGTGATAGGGTGCGCAATCCACGAAAAATCCTGAACAAACCTCTTGTAATACCCTGCTAGACCCATGAAACTACGCACCTCGGTCACACTAGTGGGTGCCGGCCAATCCAAGATGGCTCGAATCTTGGAAGGATCGACTGCGATACCTTCCCCAGAAATGATGTGACCCAAATACTGCACCTCAGGCTGAAAGAATTGCACACTTCTCCAAGTTCCCGTAAAGGCATTGTTCGTGAAGACACAAAAAGAACTAGGCGAAGGTGCTCCTCGTGCTCCTCACGTGTGTGTGAGTAAATGAAAATGTCATCAAGGAAGATGACCACGAAGTGATCAAGGAAGGTCTTGAATACCCCATTCATCAAAACTCATAAACACTGAGGGGGGAATTCGTCAAACCGAAAGGTACCACTGTGAACTCGTAGTGGCCATACCTCGTACGGAAAGTTTTCTTGTGAATATCTGTCTCCGCAATCCAGAGTTGATGGTAACCCTGACTTAAGATCTATCTTAGAGAAAACTATAGCCCCCTTCATCTGATCAAATAAATCATCAATGCGTGGAAGGGGGTAATGATTCTTGATCGTTACTTTATTCAGCTGACGGTAGTCGATACACAACCGAAGAGATCCATCCTTCTTCTTTACGAAGATCACTGGTGCACCCCAAGGGGATACACTAGGATGGATTAGGCCTTTCTCCAGAAGGTCCTCAAGCTGCAACTTGAGCTTACATAACTCAGGACTAGTCATCCGATAAGGTGCTCATGAGATAGGCTCTGTGCCCGGAACTAGATCTATATGGAAGTCGATCTCACGTGGGGGAGGTAATCCCAGTAGCTGCCCTAGGAACACATCAGCAAACTCTAATAATATGGGGTGGTCATCGAGGGAAGGTCCTCTGGACTCATCCTCTGATCTTTCACTAACCGTGATAGCAAATAACTGACAACCACGTCGCGCACACCGCTTAAGCTGCATAGTGGAGATGGTGCGAATGGATACGGGCCCTCCTAACTCCTGATATCACTGACTCTACTCCAAGATCGTCTATGCAAGCAACAGTCTTATGGTAACAATCCACTCTAGCTCTATGAGCGGACAACCAATCCATGCTGAAAATGATGCCATAAGATCCTAATGGAAGGATCCGAAGATTAGAAGTAGTGGTGAAGGGTCCCAAACGCACTACACACTCCTTGACTAAAGAGTCTACAGAAATTTTGGCTCCAGAAGCCATCTCAACGTCCCAACTACGGCCCTGCCTAACTTCCACCAGCCTACAACGCTCTACTAAGGATGGTGCAATAAAAGAATCAGAAGAACCAAAATCAAATAATATAGAGGTGGAAATACCACCAATACTACCTATCGTCTCAATCAAAGTACTCTGATGCTCAGCCTAGTGGTTCTCAACCGCTGCGTAGATCTAATGACTCCATGCCATATCTCCAATAGTAGGCTCTGAGCTCTGCGTCTTACCCTTGTTAGGGTTCTGTGGGAAATCTCTCCAATGATTTCCAACAACACCACAACCATAACAGTTGCCTGGTCCTCTCCAGTGGGAAGCAGCTCTAGCTGGTACTCTAGATGACTGAGACACATATCCTGACGATCCAACAATGGACTGCTGAGGTCTTTACTAACTAACTGAGCTCTTGGTGCACCCTGTGTCCTGATGGGACCCCTATGGAGGAGGCCCCATACTACGTCCTCTCTGTTCATAAAATCTCTAAGGAGGTCGGTAAGGTGGGCGGGGTCTGCTGTTGCTGCTGCTACTGTGGTGGCCTGAATGAAGCTTGCCCTGAACTCTATCCACCCCATGGGGGAGGAACTGACCCCTTCAACCTACCATCCTACATCTGCTGGATACGGCTCCGAAGTCTGTCTCTAGCCTGCTGCGTCTTCCCCCGTGTCTCCTCTGCAATATAGGCCTTCTCCATGACCTCTGCTAATGTCTATGGGCAGTGAATGCACACTGCACCACCTAAATCCAAGTTCAGGTCCCGGATGAACCTGTGAATCCGTTACCTGCTCATCCTACATATAGTCAACGTACTGGAGTAGGTCCAGAAATCGACTCTCATACTCAACTACTGTCATCGATGCCTGACGGAGGTCATGAAACTCGTCTATCCGCTGCTGTATAAATCTCCTGGGTAAATACCTACTCCTGAAACGCTCCTCAAACAGCTCCCAGGTAATTGTCTCAGAGTCAACATGGAGCTTCTACTCCTCGGTCCCTCAACCAGACTCCTACTCCATTCTTCAGAAGATGGATTGCAAGATGAGCTTTCGTGTTGCTAGTACAAGGGCAGATCTTGAAGCATCCACTCAAGCTCACCAACCAGGCCTCTGCCTGAAAACCGCCTGTATCACCTGAATAGTGAGATGGTCGTAGCTTTAGGATCTCCCTGATGTGGTCTGCAGCTGACGTATGATGAATCCTAGATCTCTCTATATGCTCCTCCCTTTTCCTAGGGCTCCGAGACCCGTCCCTATGTCCTGAGATCCTGTCCCCTGTGGTGACTCTGCCTTAACCGACTCCACATGGAAGTTCTCTACCCTGTGCTCCTCGCTATGTCGAGGGGATGCCTGGGCATCTACTGATGGCTTCAAACTATGTCTAGCAAGTCATCCTCCCAAGGGCTCTCCGCGTATAGTGGCATTGACATCCTGGAGTTTCTGTAAGATCTGAGGTAGGATGGCTGCTACGGCCTGCTCCGACGGTGGTATGTCTAGGTCTATATGAAGAGACCCCTCACCCAATCCGTGCCTCCTGCATAGATCAAGGCGAGAGTTAGTTCATTGTTCTAGGTCTTGCGTCAGTTTTCTAAATTTGTTGTTTCCTATAATTATCAACATTGTGGTTTTATATTTTAAAAGAATCTGCTCTGTACTAAGTTAAATGTTCTTGTTTTGTGTTTCCTGCGTGTGCCCAAGGGTACAAGCTTCGAACCCCTGGCTCTGATACCAAAATGTAACACCGCGAAAATACAACGCTCACGATGACGACGACGACAACGACGCGTCACAACCATGCAACCCGAAAATGTGACATTTTTTTTTTTATTGGGTGTGCCCGCATACAGGCTCGAAACTACGAAAGACACGATCATGCTTCCAGGTCAAAGATATTTAAGTTTATCTCATTCGACATTTCACTAAAGCTAAGAAGGGTCATCCTTCGAGTTAACTAGTCCAAGGTCTGATAATATCGAGATAACAATATTTCTGAATGGCAACCCTAGAGTATGATATAATTTATTTTGAAGTGAAATACACTAACCACTCAATTTTTATTTTTACTTTTATGATTCAGTTATACTACGTTATTTCATAATTTAATACATTATAATATATATATATATATATATATATATATATATATATATATATATATATATCTATGTACACATTACGATATATACTTTGGCACCAATCTATTTTATTGCATTGCATGATTTTATATGTTTAGATATACATAATACCTTATTTATATCTAGAATGATATTATATGAAAATTATGTTTTATGTCCATGCCACTATTATATTATAAATATGTACTTAGCATTGAAAACATGAGGTAAAGACTGCCTTACCATCCTCTACATTGTATTCCATGACGATAATAGCAAACACACACGTCAAACTATCCTGTACCTGCGGTCTAGTCTGAACCGACACTTCGCTCCATTGCTGAGCTCCCACTGCTATTCTTGTGAAGGATCCGACTCATAAAAAAAAAAACCATAGGAAGACAAACAATACATTCCTCAAAGGGCTCAAACAACCACAAGAGAAGAAAAACACAGGCAATAAAAATAAGATTGGGACTCCAAAAGCCATAGCAGAAAAATTGAACAAAGAAAGGCGCATTAGGAAGTGGAATCATTCAATTTTAAGTTTTAAAAAAAACAAGATTGGGGGTGGGTGGCTGTAATGGCCACCAGCCAACCCATTAAACACCATTCTCCCCCCTTGCATGTAAGAAAACTCCTTGTTGGCCACGTTTATTTATTTCATTTTGAAAAATTACTAGGCCTACACTCTACACAGTCGCATGGCTTCAATGAGGCAATTAAATATACACCTAATTCGCTGGGATAGGCGTGATCAAAAACCTTTGGGCCGCATCAACGATTATTCTCCTAGATTTGCAAATCTTTGGCTTTGCACACAGTCGGCCCACTGTTTTACATTGTCATGGGTGCGTGAAAACAGGAAAAGGCATGCAGAATGAACTTCGGTGCATGAGGAGGTGAGTTAACTCCACTTTCAGTGGGTGCTGCAGGATGTGAGTTGGGCGGAATCTATAGTCAAGTGCCTGTAGCTCAGTGGGGATAATAGGCAGTCTGTCCAACTATGTTGCTATCTGTTCAGTATCAGATGCATCCTAAAAAAAAATGGGATCCGCCTTCAAAGAATTCATAACAAAATCGCTTAAGGGACAATGAAAGTGTATCCAAAATCGATTGGGGGACAGTGAAGATATTGCCCAGGGACCAGATGATATTTATTGCAATGATTCACTAATGAGGCCTTACCGGTTTTAAAATACAGCCCATGGGAAGAAGATCTCATAGAGGTGGGTCTGTGTCAAATCAGAATATTCATGAAGCCCCATTTGCTTTGCAATAAGAGGGACGCCTCATTCGTGGAGGTGGGATAGTTTCAAACCAGAAACAAAATGCAGAAGAACAGTCTTAATACATGAGGATCATACGAGATATAATATTGCTTTAATTGTTTTGTTTTATAAGAATGTATGAGTTCAGATATATATTAGCACCGTTTGCTTTGCATAGGAGACCAGTGCAAACCGTAGGTTTGATTTGCAGGCATTACGGCCATACCATAGGTTTGTTCTAAATATATATATAACTATTAGTGCATTTTGTTAATATATATAAGATTATAATCAGTATATCGGTATGTTACAAATTACTAACAGTAATTCCATTAAGTTTAATAATACCTTAATATGAATTATATTTAAAATATCAGTTTTTTTCCTTATTATTGAAATGTGGTAATGGACTTATTAAGCTAGAACTTTGGATTAGAGTTTCCTTCTACACAACTCAATAAACATAGCATGGGTTTTCAAAAGATTTGGTTTCATTTCCTCTTTACAATTTGCAAAATAATTTCACAACGAATTCTTAAATGAAGAAAAGCATACTAGAGCTAGAGCATGGACTTCTTTATTGGCGTATTTAAAACTATTGAAACTTAAGTCTTTTTATCCACAAAACAAGAATGGTAAGTGCTCTAGTATTCCAACTTTACAATACCTCTCCTTTTAAGCACAAAAATGAAATCGAATATGTATATTTTTCTTTGTAAATTTTCCTAACATTCCACAAAAGAGACCTACAATATTTCCATTAAGTTTTAAACAAGATCTACCAACATTTCAACAAGATCAATACATTTATAAGAGGTTCCAAGACAAGTTAAAAGAGAATGAATCGATTATATTTCTTACAAATTTTAATTCCATCCCCATTACAAGCTTACTAATGAAATTTAAAAACAACTTTCCTTCAACATTTTGTTATAACACTTTCTACTTCATGTGGAAACAAATTTACAATAATTGAAAGCTAAAATACAAAGCAATATTACATTTTTTTCCTCCACTCAAGGTGGATAAAGTACATGGTGGTTTCACATTGTCAACAACAAGGTACCAATGCTCCAAATATCAACAAGGTGGCTCCTCCATAGTTTGCTTGATTCACAACAAAATAAGGGGAGAGGCAACGCTCTCCTCCCAACCAAGATACCCAATGGAGAAGAGAAGCCATCCTCTCCATTGGCCCCCGAGCCCCAACCACATCACAATGGGAGAGAATCCAACTCATGAAAACTACAAGCTTCCACATAACTAAACATAACATTTCACATTCATTCCATAATCCTTCAAGACAAGATCAACAACACAAGAGAGAAAACAATCACAACAACTAGTCACAAGGCTTATCAAGAAAGCCATAAGAGTAAGACATATGGGGAGGCCACTTATGCCTCCCAATGGGAATGAGTGCCACTAAAAATCCTCCAAAGCAACACGATACCCCTAACAACTCTTATGCCTCCCTCAAGTACCCCTTATCCCTCCATTCACTCTTATGCCTCCCTAAACTCTTATGGCTCCCTCAAAGTAAAACAAGAAGAAAATGCAAGCATTTCTCTTACAAGGTGGGCACCCAACCCAAAATCCCTCCTCAAGAACATGATCTCTTATGCCTCCCTCAATAAAACTCTCCATAGTTTCCTCCCACTCCCAACTTAGGCATTCTACCCATTCCCAACAAGCATATCAAACAACAACATTCAACACAATATAAGACACATTCATTCAACAAAAGAAACAAAATGCAAACAAAGGTGAAGCTCCTACCTTTCCATGGTAGAGCTTGCTCCAAGTAGGAAGTCTCAAATCCCTCCAAGGATCAAGCAAGCATCCCCAAGCTCCAACAAAGTTCTCACAAGTATCCACAAGCTCCAAAAAAAATTTCACAAGCTCCTTCCAAATCCTCTCCTCTCCAAAACACACAAGACTAGAAATGAAACTTCTAACCCCAAAAACAAACAAGAGGATCAAATAAATAGAGAAAAGAGAGGGTGGGGATGATGTGGCTCCAAGTAGGATGCCACCTCCTTTTCCCTCCACTCCACATCATTTGGTCAACATCAAATTCCAATGCACCATTAATAAGTGGTTGAAAGAAAAGCAAGCACCTTACACACTTCAACTAAGCCCACTGTCTCAAAGGACAAAATTAAATTTTGAAAGAAAGTGCAATTAATATTTTACCCTTTTATCCCCCCAAGACAACTAAAAAACCCTAAATTTGGCCTTCTAACCCATAGGTAGGGTTGGCATGGTGTTTTAAGAGTTGTGGGACAAGTTTGACTTGTCCCACAAGCTTTGAAATTTTGCCTCCAAGGCAAAGGTTCGAGTTTCCCATGTGGGGTAGAGTGTGCTACACTCAAACTCAAACACACATCAATCCACACAAAATCCCAAGTAAATCAAATCCTAATAAATGAGCTCTCTTAGGTCACATATTTTAATTAGTTTAGGACAATTTCAAATTAACTTAATTAACCCACTACAACCCATGGCTAACAAAGGGGTAAACTCCAATCCACAGAATATGAATATTAACACAAGTAAAATTTCACTTACTAAGAGCAACACATACTAACATAATAAAAGGGAAAAAATTAAAACAACACAACACATGAGTCCTAGGTCACAATTTTCCCTTTACCAGATAAATCTAACATACACACAATTACTTGTTGCCATGGTGACCTTAGCTGGATTCTTCTCGAATTCCGATGTGGTTGGTCTCCACTCCCCAATTTTGTTGTGAATATAATATACCTGCGGAACAAAGAATACCTCCTTCGGCCAATTGGCCGCATTAAAACATTCATGCCAAATATACAATATAATCTAAAATAAACAACACATGATTTACTACCATCTATGCAAGTATGATATCACTAACACTTTCTAGCACATTTCTATCCCACATATCATTTATATCAAAACGATCATCACATTAGTCCAATTATCAAGTTCTACTCAATATGATTAAACATATCACATGTCATAATTAAAGATAAATAACCCTGTCAAAAGTATCCAAATATCGTCATCAAATGTCCACCAGTAAACCATATGCATCATATAAAGATTAAATCAATAACAGTTTAATGTCTATAATATCTACTAGCATGCAAAATCAAGAAACCATAATAAATCCTTAGTGAGGTAATCAGTCTCGAAAACATCAAAACAAAATGAGTTCGAAGGGAAGTGGGAACTACATGTTCAGGGATAAATCCTTCTAACTCTGTTGGATCTCTTATGGAAGCAAACAGTTGACAAGACAATCTGATCCATGCCTCAATGTGATGAAAGGAGCAAATATCAAAGGTGTGTAAAATGTTCTGATAAACTTCGGCAATAGATACATGAAGATATGAAGTGAATGGGGGGAGGACGGGGCAGGAATTATGGACGTGCTAGATAAGATGGGTCGCATTACGAAAGCATGGCATGGCACAAGGTGAATCAGAACAAAAAGATTATGTCATATGCACAAAAATTATGATTATTTTCATAGAGTTCAATGGTGGTTAGACTGTTGAAAAAATATGACTGGAAGATTTGTTGCAAGACTAAATCTGGAGCAGACTGAAACTGTGCAAAGTGTGGAATCTGAACCTGAACCCATCTCACTGGAGGAATTAAGGAATAAAGTTATGAGTAAAAGGCGCAGGCCCTCTATTCTGTGGTAGCTTATATGGTACTGCAGATTCCCTCTGGACTGCAGGCATAATGGTCAGTCTAATTTTGTATTTTGATGATAGTTCAGCTAGGATAAAGATTAGTTATTATCATTAGCTAAGCCGATAGATTATTGATTTTTTTGCGTATACATTTTTACATTTTAGGGCTGATGTTCAGTTTTAATAGCAATGCTTGCACTCATCAAAAATCAATAATTTCAATCATAATATAAAAAATAAACTGTATTAGTTGTGATTTTTTAATTATTTATACACCTGGCCACTTAAACTCGTGGTTAATTTGTCAGGTATATATCCGCCCTCCTAGTTTTGGTGGTTATCCCACGACCGAGGTGTTCTCAATTTGGTTTCTTCACAGAGTAACAATAAATAATATTCTTTTGGATTCATCAGTGTCAGTAGATTATTGTTCAGTGTTTCAGATCTTGCTATTGATCCCATCTTCCTAGCTATAGATATATGTTTCCAGGAAACGGAAACGGAAACATTTAGCTATAGATAGAAAAATTACTCATACATTGCATTTGAAGCACTCTCTAGAGAAAGCTGGAATTTTTACTGGATTATACAGCATTATAGGCATCACAAGTCTTCTCCCTGTCTTGAACAGATTCAGAAGACATTCAACTTAACTCGGTGTTGGAATACTCATGTCAAATTATGTATTAAGTAGTTTTGTCCTTATAAATTCATAATAACCCCACCATTTGATTATAGATTATTTAAATGTACATTTTAAGTTGAGTGTGCCATTGGACTTTTCTTAAGGTCTCAAATATAGTCATGGATTCAACAGAACTTTAAGGCTTAGGTCCCCATTTCATGTTGACATCTAGCTGTTTAGATTGCTGGCAGATTTTGAAGACAATTTATTTGATAGGATATTGCGTCAAATTGCATATATTAAAAGCCATGCTTCATATCAGTCCCATGAGTATAAATCTAGTATTCTCCGGTTTTTTCCTAATTTGCCAATTTGGCCTGATGAACTGAGAAACATTAACAATATGATAAAATATAGAATAGTCAGTGTGATATTATTTTCTAATTTGTAATAATTGTGAGTCAATAACAATAAGCAGTCGAGAGTGGCTATCAAAACCAAAAAAATTAGATTTCCCATTGCCCTTTTATGTAGACCAATTAGTGGACCACCTTGGATTCCATGATGCATCCATTATATTTTCTGTCACCTTTTCTCTCAGTAGTGATCAGAGGTTAATCATTTTATCCATCATTCTAAAGTTATGGAAAAATAATGAACAACGAAAAATAAACAATCACCTGTTATCACTACTACACCGAGGAGTGTTTCAAGACAATAGTTTGAGACAAAAGTTTAACTTTTGTCTCTAAATTCTCTTTTTTTAACTTTTGTCTCTAAATTATTTTTTTAACTTTTAATAATTTAGTAACCTTTTTGATTATGACAGACAAAACCATTTGCATCTCATCTCCATCTGCTTTCCAACCCTAATCCCAGACAAAGTGATGGCGGCTGGTATGTTTGTTAGCTTGAATGGCAGATTGATTTCTGTGGTGGTTGTGGCCTCTACCTGGAGCAGCCCAAAGCCATGTTCCCTACTACACTTTTGGATTATATGTTCCCAATATAGTGTCTATCACTTGTTTCTACTTCGAGGGCGATGGCCGAATCAACTAGTTCATTTTATTTAAGCAGCAATATTGTGTTGGACATCGAGGAGGCAACCAAGGTTTCAGATCTTTCTTCCTATTTTGTTTCTACACGTTAGGGCTTACAGACAGGGTCGAATCTTGATTCGACATTACATCTGGTAAAATGCATAGTATTCAAAAGAAATATGGTGGGTCCTTTTGTAGATATCATTACTACAGTTTAGTTTTTGTTAGAAAATCTGCAAAAATCTGCTTTTCTCTCTCCTCGTGCTGCTTGGGCAAGCTAGGGTTTGTTGGGTGCTCTGTGTGTTTTGGACTCTGTGCTACCACGTTTACTTCCTCATTTGGTGCTCGCTATTAATCAAAATGGTTTTGATTTCATTCCCCATTGTGCAGAGGCGAAAGTAAACAACGAGTGATTTGCATTTCTATTGATGATGGAAAATATCACAGATCAAGTGGTAATGGTCCAGGGGGATGATCTGATGGCTGACACCAAAATGCTAGTGACTTTCAGAATCAAACTTTTCTTGAATGCAATGTGTATTTTTTTTCGACCTACTTCCCTGAGGTCGTCCTTCAAACCTGTGAATAATGGGATTATGGAACAGGGTATTTTGTACCATTAAAACATTCAGGGAAATGGGAATGTTTTCACTTTTACAGCTGCGACACCTAGAAAAACCCGTGAGCAAAATATGGAAGCATGCACAAGGCATGCGAGTTGTAATGGGCTGACCCCACCCAAAGAAAAGCTATATTGCAGTCACCAGATAACCAAAAAGGAAGTCGATGTGGAATGTGATGGGAATGTTGGCGTGTTGGGCCTGTAGTAGATGACAGCACCCGGAGGATCTCGCCATTGGAAAATAAATGTGGATTTTCTTCGATTTGCCTTGGAATTTCAAATACAGCTCCAAATATTTGGTTTTAAAACAGAGCGATCAAGTGGGAAACATACATGGAGTGGCGGTAAGGGTTAGCTTCCCCTTTCTCTTTTCTGTCTTTTTCCCGTAAGAGGTTTGCAACCTAGAAATGTATATTTCAATTTTTATCTGTTGTGGTAGTATTTTTTTATTGGTTTCAATCTATTGCGAGAAAACATGAACTGGTAGCCTACCTGTTTGATTCCCCTGTTTTAGATAGTTGACTTGAAATTTGTGGGAAAGGGTTGTTTGAATTATTTTAATTTTAACTTCATTGTATCTAAGATTTGATAGACCCGTTACCGCAAGCATTGCCCACATAAAACATAAGAGGGCAGCAAAACATGAGGTAGGAATAACTGAACCCCTATATGTTGCAAAACATCCGGTAGGACTTACTGAACTCATAGAAGATTTTGAATTTCATTGCCTAAAATTTGAGGAGGAGAAGGTGAAGATAGTTGGAATCTTTGGATTAGGGGGTTCTAGGAAGACCACCCTTGCCAAGGAATTGTTCAACAGGAAACGTTCAGCATACGATCGATCATGTTTTCTTTATGATGTGAGAGAATCATCTGTCAAAGATGAATTGCAGTGCTTGCAAAGTAAGCTCTTGAAAGATCTCTTCGGTGAAAATCGTAAGTTTGAGAAAGTAGATGAAGGAATAGCCTGGTTCAAACAGATCTCTAGTTTTTCACATCCATAAATGTGAATGCTCTCCAGACAACTTAGACCCGCAACACTTGGCAACTCTTCTAACTGCTCACAGTTGCATATTTTTAAGGTTACAAGATCTGTCAAATCAGATAACCCTGGTAATGTTCTCAACTTGGAACAAAGTTGCACGTGGAGGTGACTCTGTGTTCTGACGAGCTTTAAATCCAGTTCAGTTAGATTTTTCATGTACTGAATAGTGAGAGATTCAAGGGTGGGACATGTTTCTCCACTTATTGACAGCTTTGATAAGCCTGCATGGGAAATGACTATGGTTTCAAGGCTATTCATGCAGTTCAATCTACTATTGCTCAAGATCATTTCACCCCCTAATGAATCACTGCCCAAATGCAATATTTTAAGATTGCCAAGTTTTGTAAGGGATTCAGAGAACAACTGTCCTAGAAGACGAGGATTAGCGAATAAATTACTATCAGTAAGCATTAGACTTTCCAATTGTTCTAACATTCCCAATGATTCTACAAGCTTTCGTGGAAATCGTGACCTATAATTAAGTTCCAGGTCTTTCAACTGTACAGGGCCCTGAAATTTCCAATTGATTTATCGAAATAGTTAGTACTCCATAACAAAAAAATCTTCATTAAACTACTATGCTGAAACAGATGCTCTACAATAAGGGAGATTTCATCTCAAAAACAAAGAAAAACAAAATACCTTGCGTTCCATCAGCTGATCTACCTGCTGATCCACCTGCTGGATTCTTTCAGGTGCCCAAAAATTTTGGAGAGATCCATCTACTCTTAAACCCTCTAAGTTTTGCATAGGAATCCATGAAGGAATGCTTTCGTGTTCGCTGCAGGATCGGTCACGTTCAAGCTCAAGCCACAATAGAGCAATTGACGATGCACCACAATCATTTAAATTTCCTAGGAAATATACAATTTGGGAAGAAATGGAGGAATCTCTCATCGAATGGAAACACCTGCTTTTTGTTTCAGTTAGGATTTTCGCGAATCCCTTTGATTCTTGCATATGGAGATAAATAAAAACTTCAGCTTTCATATAAAAAATTACAATCTTTGAATATTTATTTTTCAAATGGTGCAAAAGAAAAGAAGCGCACCAAAGATTTAAGATGAGGGGATCGCCACAAGCGAGGAGGTCCCAGTTCATCTGCCATGTCTCTTCCTAGATCACGGAGATGGTCATGCATTCTGAAAACATACTCGTCCCTCTGCCAGTTTGTATGCCTATTCTTCACCAGTTCAACAAGACTCTTATCTCTTAAGATTTGAAGCGCGTGCTCAACATTCCATCCCGAAGCCTTCCATATTCTTGTAGCCATATATCTATGTTTACCAATGAAAAAACACGCAATGTCCATGAAAATTTGTTTTTTCTCACTGTCAAGGGCATCAAAGCTTATTTTAAGCCTTTGCTTTATATCCTCAGGTAACATTCTCTTAACCTTATCCAACTCAAATTGCCAATAGCTTCTGTCACTGCTACCAGAAACATGCACGCCCAGGACTTTAAGAGACAAGGGTAAACCCCCGCAAATTTTTTGACATAAATAACAAAAATTGTACAGATTGTGAAAAAAACATGTGAACAGATTGTGTTTATATAAGAGATATATGGGGCTGCACTGCACTTGAAAAGGGTTGCATTACAACTGCTGCAAAAGTATGGAAAATGGTTAGGCATTTTGAAATTTGAAGACCAAAGTTGGTGATATCTAGGAAATGGAATTGACATATAATGGATAAAAAACAACTCAGGGAGTGTAATGGCTATAGGGAGAAACTGGATCTCATGATAAGTGGATACTTGGTAAATAGAATTTATCTATGATTTAAAAAAACTCAAATTAGTCAAAGAAAATAGGAAATGGACTTGACATATAAATTTATAATGGATAAAAAACAAATCAAGCAGTGTAATGGCTATAGGGAGAAATTAACAGAGTTCATGGTATGTGGATACTTGGTAAATAGAATTTATCTATGATAAAAAAAATCAAAAATCTCAAATTAGTCAAAGGTGCTATGGTGAAATGATAACAGAGGGAAATTAGCTCTAGCTGTGGGTTGATTATATTCAGGAAATGGAATTTATATAACTAATAAATAAAAATTAATTTAACATACTTCTCGAATTAAGAGGACTAATTCCTTATAATGGAGGACTTCAGAGGAAGCTAACATACTTGGGCGCAAATGAAGAGCTGTTAACATGGATTGTGGACAGGATACCGAGGACTGATGACCTCCCATCAATGGCAGGATTTGAGAGGCTGAACATTAAGGCCATTGAGGTTGAAGTCCTAGTTAAACTCCTTTATGGATGAAATACCTGCCATGCAATAGCCCCTACATTCCCTCCATTACCAGTTTGAGGCCATGAGAAGGTGCTTTACGAAGTTTGTTATCTGAGAATCCTGAAAATCATGGAGGTAGATAATGCCCCAATTCTCCTTACTACTGGGACTCTCCCTTGCTTTGCATCAGAAAATATCTCTATGTGACAAGGTGGGGTGAGTGATAAAAAGAAGAAATTGGGACAACCTGTTGGATGGCACAGGAAAGTAAGATTGAAGTAGAAAGAACGGAATTGAAGGACCTTGCTGAATTCCTAAATGGAACCCCACTTCCAAGGATAGAACTGGGAAAGAAGTACAAGTTATCTGATGATAACCAAGGATAAAATTTGGGAGGTTTTTAAAGCAAGAGAAACATGCAAAATTTAAAACCAAGAACAGAGGTTTGTATATGCAGGAGTTGATGGAACAGCAGAAAAGTCGGGCAACAGGGCCAGTCTTCTAATTGCATCCATCTCCAGAGGAATAGCTATGACGACAAGTCTACATTTCTATTTTTACGTATTAAGATAGCAGTACCTTTATTTTGGCCCCGTTTTGTAAATACGAGGCTTAGTTTAGCAGGCCCGCAGGAATATTATTGTTTGGTTATGTATATGCTGATCACTTAGTCATTATGAAGCTCATAAGGAACCAAGTATCTGGTTATGGTTTGCTACCACATATTCTGAAGTCATATTTCTACGATTATTAGTCATCTTAATCATTGCCTAAATAATGCATAATTTCATTAATGGAAGAACTACTTGCCTTTGCAAAAGATATAATGATCCACCCTAGAATGTTCGGTATTGAGGCTACTCCTAGTGCCTGTGCATGTATGTAAAACTCTATGAGAATTATTATCAGATCCACACTTCATAGAAAATTCTTGTTACCATATCTAATATTTTAAGATATCAATTAATTTAACTTTATCCACTTTTATTTTTCTTACTCTGTCACATTTTACACAACCTGGGTAAATTCTGTCTCTGATAACTTTCTCCCCACATGAAATCGAGACCCAAGTTTTTGCAAACTTGTTCTTTTCTACGAGACAAAAATTATCTCAAATTTTCAGACGATTTGGCTGATTATTTTTCACTTTATGATGATTTTACTTACTGAAATACGTTTTTCCTTTGAGTTGTCTAGGAAGTGCAGGTCGGTAATTTGGTCATAACTTTCTCTATACATACCCAATCGACCTCATAATAGACTCGTTGGATTTGTATTTCCAATTTTATCTTACTGTCCAAATTTTATCTCTTTATGATACTTCCATAAAAAGTTATGCACGCTGTCCTAAAACTGGGTTTGCACAATTTCCATAGTTCAGACCGAGTTTTGCTTATAAAATGCAAAATTTGAAATTTCTCAGTAACTTCAAAACATTTTTAGATACCCTTTATTGATATTTAAATGCCTAGGAAGTTTCATGCAATTCCTCTTCACCAATCACTGCCAGCTCTCTTGAGTTCTTCTCCTTTTACGCCTAAATACTGTATTTTTCATACTCCTCCTAGAACTGTCATGCCCAGTTCACTCGTGTGAAGCCCCAAGGACCTGATTCCCTTTCTAAATGCTTGAGGGGAGTAAAAATATGATTAGTTCCCGATTTGGTGATTAATTTCATCATATTTCATAAGATATAAACATTTCTCTACAAACCTTGACCAAGGGTTTCCATGGAGCCCAAGAGGGATGATTTCATTCCAATTTCTTGAATTTGATGTCTAATGTCTCGAGATAAGCTCAATAACCTATGTATTTGTTATATATATATAAATATATATATATATATATATATATATATATACATATATATATATCTTTTAAAACAATCATATATGCATGGAAAGCTTCTTCTATTTCTTATACATAGTGAAAATGTTGCACAGTACAGTCAACTAGGAGAAGGATAATGATAGATTGAACATTTGCATTTGAATATGCATTCAATTATTGTAAAATACCTTCATACCTTCATTCAATTATTGTAAAATACCTTCATACCTTCATACTCAGGAGGTAGAGGTGACTTCCTTTGTAAACGTGCTCCTAGAAATAGGCTTCAGACTGTATCTTTCTTCCTCTTTCTAAACTGTCATGGAAACTTTGATTCACAAAATAACCTTGGGAGTCCTCAACCAAAATTCCTTTTGAATCTTGCAAGGGACTCACTTACCATTAAATATAATGATATTGACATAGAGAGTATGACAACAAATCTCTTGTTTAGGACAACTGTTTTGGCATTTCTCTGCAACATAATTTAGATGTGAAATGAGAATACGAAGAAAGGTCATCAGTAGTGTTGTCTAGTTCTATGTAGCATTTTCCACCACTGCGGGCTTTATTGCTACTGCTATGCCATCAGAGCTCTTATGTCACCAAGCCACAGTTTTCCAACTCCTCACTAGTCTGGTTCCTTAGTGGCTCTTCTATAAACTTGGCTGCAACATCATTTGGCTTACATGGTGAAAGAAAAACGTCAAAACAGGTAATTATTGGCTTGTTCAACAAAATATGAATCTCATAAAAGGCTTAGACCTACTTTCTAATTGTGATTTTTGAGTACCAATGACATACCAATGAGGTTTGCATTTCGATGGAATAAACGCTTGAGGATAGATGATGGCTTGCATTGAAAGACCCTGTGCTATGAAACAAAGTTTGAGGTCATAACTGGTTCTCACATTTGATTACCAGGAAGGCTTAATGACATTTGAATTAAAGTAGTGAACACAAATAACACATACTCCAAAAACTATGGAGTATTGTGACACACATAGAGCTGCTTTTTGCCTATACGCTTAGAAGTTAGAGGAAAATATTAATTGGAATATAATAGTTGTGTCAATCAACTGGAAGAAAGTATGCTTAAAGTGGACTTGAGCTAAGCTTTTCTGCGTAGTAATATTACATTTGAATAAAGTTGGCAAACATAATTTGCTTTTGGTTTTGATTTTGCTTCTGCGATAACATAAATTGTTTGCTTAATTATTAGGAGATGATCAAATGGAGGTTTATTATGTTTAACATAAAAGTGAGAGTTTTGCATCGTATTAGATGTTTTGTGTGTGCGTCAATTTAGAGGCAGATATGAAAGGATTTATGAGCAGGATATGCCAATACGTAATTACAATTATAAAGAGATAGATGCTAACGCTGTGAAGTTTTCATGCCATACATATGTGCATAAAGTTTTATGTCGCTAATAGCTTTCTCCCTCTTGGCCTTGCAGTATGTTTCCAAGATCAACCCATGAAACATTTGCGCAAAAGCTTTACCAAACCTTTAAGAATAATAAACGTTTCAGCAAACCAAAACTTTCACGTACCGACTTCACTATTTGTCACTATGCTGGTGATGTGAGAAACTGCTTCGATTTACTTGTTATTTGTAATCCCTCTATTCTTACCAACAGTGCCTTTTGTATCATGGGAATTCTGATTTTTGTCTTATGCATTTGGCAGGTTACATATCAAATTGATCTCTTCCTTGACAAGAACAAGGATTATGTTGTTTCAGAGCATCAAGGTCTATTAAGTTCTTCAAAATGTTCATTTGTTGCAAGTTTTCTGATGACTTGTATGAAATTTCCTGGTTCAGCCAAAAGGTTAGCATACAGAAACATAGAATCTCGATTAGAATGTGTGGCTGATCTGCATTGTAAGGTGTCATGGAAGCAATCAGGATTAGCTGTGCTGGATAACCTCACAAGGTGAACATTTGATGAATTTCTTGACCGTTTTGGTATTCTCGCCCCTGAAGCATTGGATGTGAAGTAAGTCTTCAAAGTCTTTGACACCATTTTCATAGAATAGCTTGGAAATAATCATTCTTCAAATTTGTTATGCTACTTGATTTAAAATTTCAAATTGTTAGCATAGAATATCATATTCTAATATGGAGACTTCTTACCATACGTTGTAGCTATGATGAGAAGTCTAGCAACTAAAATTTTACTAGAGAAAATGCATCTCTAAGGCTTTCAGGGATGGCCAATTGCATGTCTGCACATGTCAGGGAATTAGTTTCTTTTTGCTTGTTTCAAACATCTTTTATTACATGTTATACTGGAACAATTGCATTTGCTTGATGTAAAAGTTTGTATTATAAAGGTGGCCTATCTAATCACAACCTTTTACGTTCCATATTCTACTAACATATCTCTTAACAACTTTCGTTACTTAACAGATTTTCATACCTGACAACTCTTAATGCCCTTTTCACCTTGTAGTTTCCAATTACCCATATTTACTAATATGCAAACCATCACCTGAAGATGATTGATTATCCCAACACCCTACCTAATCAATCATTTGAGAGAATATTTGGTCTTTGTATTTCTATTATTCTCACTCACTTAAGTTGCATGTACCACCACAATCCATACCGAAGAGATTCTTGAACATTCACTAAATGCCTGCACTCCTGTGACATGCAATCCCTATGAAACCCCTTCCTTCTGCATAGTTAAGAATGATGCTTGTTATTAGTTTTAACTCCTCCATGTTGCTAACTTTAGGAAAATCCAACAAAAAGCTAACATGCAAAGAAACTGATCTAAAGACAAAACAAAAAATGTAGTTGAATATAATATAATTTTATTGACAATGGAGCTTTGATGTTCCATACGTCCACAAGGAGAGAATCAATCACTTAAGAAAATTACCAAGTACATAAAAGTATAAATTGCAAAACGTAAATTAGAGCAAAGATCACAATTATTCATGCTTATTGTGGATTATCTTGACTCATTTTCTATTATACAGGGGCATTTTCATCAATTTGCTTTGAAATTGCTTTGAAGCAGGGTAGCTTTAATTGGTCTATTGGTGAGTGTTGTGCCTCAATGATTTCACTGGGCATTGTTTGTATATAATGCTTGTATGTTTTTACTCAATTTTCATGCATGTAGTGTAGAATATCCACTAAAGAAAAAATAGATGAATAATGGCTTCTTTTTTGTTTTTCTGTACAGGCTTATATTAGAACATTTTCACTAGGCATGTGTGGAATTCCAGGGATTATTATGTCTGAGGTTAGTCCTTGATATAAGTTATGAAAATGGATTGACAGTAATGAGTTAGTGATAACTAATTTTTTAGAACAAAATGTAAAGATCAGGTCGATTTAGTAAAAACTAATTATTGTCCTAATTTAAATGTAATTTGTGAATACTTTTGGTAGAATTGGAGTAAAATATGTGATCATAATTTCTTAGAATCCAATGCACCTTCACTACTAATGACAGTAGAGAATTGCATCAAAGTTGAGACAATCAAAGTGAAGAACATGAAGATGATTGTTGCCGATGGAGAGGCAATTGCTCAAAAAGGAAGTTGCTCAAAATTAAAGTGAAGAAAAATAACCTCAAAGTAGCACTAGGGAATCATATGGATCACTTGAAGTTGGTGGTGGAGAGAAGGTGTTAATATTGTATATTAAGGGTTAACGGAATTCAGACACCCTTTTGTATTTTATCTTATTTGATATTAATAAAATATTTGTGGACCCATTTATTGAGCACAATATTTAAATCAAATTGTTGTTAATTTATAATATTAATTACCAGACCACTCCGACATCATAGATGATATGTAACTTCGTTGATTGCACTATATGATATTTGGTTATTATGTAGTTTTAAAATTCATATTTTTCATTCTTTAAATTCGTATCGTCTCTAGAGAGACAATAAAAATTGAAATTAGTATTGTCTCTAGAGAGACAAAATGTTAGCATTCGGTATTGTCTCTATGGAGACAATAATGATATTGTCTCTAGAGAGACGAAAATGATAGTCTCTCAAGAGACAAAATGTATCAATCATTATTGTCTCTTGAGAGACAATAATTAGAGACAATATTAGAGACAACCGCTTTGAGACAATAATAGAGACGATATACAACTTTTTTATTGTCTTTATTTGAGACAATTTAGTCAAATTTTGTCTCTATTAATGTCTCAAATGACCCCCCCCCCTGTAGTAGTGTATGGGTGTTGATGTTAGTGTAATTATGAAAGAAACCACCAAGCATACAGGCATCTCTTGTCGACCACACCCTGGCTCAGGGAATACAGATCTGGTGCCATCCTCTTTGAAGAAACTCTCTACCAGTCCACAACTAATGGTAAGAAATTTATTGATTGCTTGCATGAGGATAATATTGTGCCTAGCATCAAAGTAGACAAGGTAACTTTGTTGTGCTTGTTTGTGTTATTGTAGATTCTTCTTTAATAGTATTTGCTAGTTTCGAGCTCTGTTTATGCTTTTTTTTTTTACTTCAACTCAATTGTTCCCTATTCATGACTCTATTCTCATTTTTATGTGAGCTTGATATGTATGAAGAGTTTGGTACCCCTGTCATGATCAAACAATGAATCTTGGTGCAAGGGTCTTGATGGATTGGCTTCAAGAACTGCCAAATACTATAAATAGGGTGCATGCTTTTCTAAATGGTGAGTTTGCATACTTCTAATAAATATGTAATTCTCTATGGTTTTAAGAATAGGAAGGTGTCTAGTGCACACATGGCGCTCTAGGGCTGCGAAGGTTTGTACTAAGGTTGTTCTCATACAAGTGTCAATTCCTTGTCTCAATCTTCTAGACCACATCCAAATGGATTTTTATTAATAAATTTAGAAATATCATGTTCTGAATGTACATTTACGATTTGGGTATCCTGTGTGTATTTTTTTGCCAGTCCATATTACTTTTTAGTGATCTTTGTACATGTCTTTGTTCTATGTATATAGATTGAAGTGAACTTTGTCGTCTATGCAGGTGAACTGTTGTCAGCGTCCCGAACAGGCCTTCTGAGCTAGCTGTCAAGGAAGCTGCCTGGGGCCTTACACGTTATGCTATTATTTCTTAGGTATTTCTGTATAATGATATTAAATTCACATGTGAATTAAACCATTTTCTGTTAGGCCTCTTGATTTTTTCTATAGAACTTTGGTTTTATTTACTTAGTGACTAGGAAATATGCAATGCTACTTACAATCTTGATTGAATCTCCAAATCTTAGCATCCTTGGAATTTCTTTTTCCATTTAAATACTATATAGCTTATATGAAGGTCTAAATTTTCTTGGTTTTATTTGTGAGGATAATGGTTTAGTGCCCATTGTTGAACTAGATATTCTTCTGGATGGAGACCATTCCATTGACAGAACACTTCAAGTAGCAAAGAAGGTCTTGACTGAAATTTAATTCTACTTGTCTCATAACATTGTTATGTTTCAGGGAATTTTATTAAAGCCCATTATGGTATTACGTGGTGCTGAACACAAGAAGAAAGCAACCCCAATGCTACCTGTTATTTCTCGAAAGTGCACCCTGTAGAGAGATGGCTGCAGGTTTTCTAAGCTTGCAAAATTTGATCTCTCTCTTTTGTAGATACAATGGAACACCTTGGGTTTGTGGGTATACCTATTTTGAGGTGAATATATGGTATCAAGGTCGGTTCCTTGTTGATGTATCCTAAATTGATTCTGGGGTTTAAGAGTAAAAGATGACTGTAAAGTAATTAAAACTAAGGTGATACACCAAATTTGTATGAGCGATTTGACTGAGTATATGCACAATTGATATGCGAAGGATTTTGGGTGCACGAACCAATAGTTATTCTGTAGAAAATGAAGGGCAAAACACTTGAAGGTATTGAGGGAGATTATCACAACAATACTGCTAAGCTAAACATGCACATTAATATCATGCATAAATTACTGAATTTTGCAATAGGGTAAAATGATTAATCAGGGAATTTACATTCACAAGACTAATAGAAACATACACAAGACTACAAATAATTGGTAAGGTAGAAAATCTTCACACTCAGAAGGCAAAACTGAAAAAAAATTCTTCAGTACTCCTATATCCAAAAAGTCCTCCCAAATTTGTCCCTGTACTTTGCAAAGGCACACAATATATAGCAAAAATAAAATTCACCCTCTTCCTAAAAATAGCCTAATACTTGTACTCACCAATGCATTCTATTTTTATCCTTTATTTAATAATAGATAAAGGAATGAAAATAGAGCATTCAATTACAAATAAGAATTATTAGCCTTAATTACAATACAATTAAACTAAAGTTGATTGTTCTATTTTTAAGAAGAGAAGGATGAATAATTTGGTAAAAATAAGATTGCTTGCAAGGCAAAAATTTTTCCTTGTGCATGTGAATTCATTTTCTTGTCTATTCTATCCTCTTGTGAAGTATACAAAAAATCAACTCTCTGTTTGTGAATAAAAATAATTGCAATACTTGCAAAACTAAACATCCACTATGGAGACCACCTGTCCATGTGTACATGTTCTGACATTGACATCTCCTTCAAAAAGGTCTCATGAAAAGACATTTTGCAAATCCTCTTTAGCTCCTGGAGGTGGGGACCACTTTTACGCTTTACCATCTGATGAGTACGAGGTAAATTTGTAAGTTTTAAGGTAAATACCCTTTTACTATTGGTTTAGATGGCATATTACATGGTTTTAAAATTAATACAAGGTTAACACAAAAAATACAATTCTGCCCCCTTTTTGACAACACATGTCATATTATAGTCCGCCAACTTTGGATCTTGGTTATCATTGTGGACATGTATAATTATCTGTGCCTTTTGCAATCTGGATATACTTGATTTAATTTTCACCTTTTCGGTGTTTATAGGCAACATGCATGGTCAGACTTTGCATTATTTAAGGTTTTTACTATAGTGATATTTTGAATTTCGAAAGCAATGATTTTTTCTGACTTGATGACATGGGCTGGCCCCTTCTCCACAGTGACTCACCACTTGGTAGCTTTGTCAATGGCATATGTAACTCAAGTTGAGTTTTCTTTGATTTTTTTGATAGTTCTGGGCCATCGATCTGTGTCCTTTTTCATCTTCGGTCGTCGATCTTGAACATGTGGTTTAGGGTTTCGTTAGTTGAGGCTCAGGCTTGTGGAAATTTTTGGAACTTTTAGCCTTTTTGCACAAGGTTTCAAACTTAAAAAATACTGCCAACCTCCACTTTTTTTGTGGTGATGACATGTATCCTTGTCAGGCCCGCGGTCCTGTGGGAAATTTTGACACTTTTAACTTTTGCACCTTTAATGTTTTAAAACTAAAGAGACTACCTCCTTTCCATTGTTCTACCATTGCAGTGTTATGCCACGTGTACTTTACAGACTTTCGGGCCTGTGGAGGAAATTTTGACACTTTGAACTTTTGACAAATTGGACTAAGTTGGTTAATCGACTGCCATTTTCACTTCAACTACTTTTGTATCGATATTGATGATCAATTTGTGAGCGTTGATCTATGTAATTGTTTCTCCTCCACCATGGATCTCTTAACTCTGATTTGGAATGGTGGTTGGATTTTTGACCCTTTGTTAGGGTTTCTGACTTGGAAATTAAATGTGGCACTGTCATCGTACCCATAGTGGTTTGCATTGATTTTGGATATCAATCCTTCACCTTTCATCTCTATCCTTTCGATTTGAAGCCATTGATTTCTGACATTGGCTGAGTTAGGTTGAAACTCACCTCTTGAGTTTGTATGATAAGGAATAGCTCAACCCTTATGCACATTTCATTTGGTTTTCATTATGTGGGCGAAGCCCTTGAAAAAGTTTCCTTCGACACCATTACTTTGCGTATTTGAGCTTGGTCTCTTCTGCGAAGATGGATTTTTTTTGTTTTTGCTTATTCTGAGCTCTTTACGTAGCTATATATATGATCGTTTTAGGGTTCATTTAATTCTTAGAGCTTTGTAGATATGTGAGAAAAAATATTCAGTCTCTCTGCCATTTTTCATTTTCTTGAAGCTTAGATTTTAACAGATCGATTCTCTCGGCTAAGTTGCATGTCTATTTTCTTCAATTGCTTTTTGTCGAGGTTGGCTCTTTTTCTTGAGCTCTGTAGATTTGGCTTTTCATCACTACTTGATGAGGTTGGTAAGATTTCTGATCCTTGAGTTTTCACTTGTATTTTGGTTCATCGTCACTTCGGCTTCAAAATTGATACCTGTCTTCTTTTGCATTTCTTCACATGATCTCTTAGATGACTCTGGTAATTTTCGAGTTGAACTCATTTCGGGTTTGGTCCTTTTAGTTCTGAGCTCGATAATATCTCAAGGGTTTTCTTCACTTCGATTTAACTAGTAAGTTTTTAACTTCTTTCTCTGACATGGCACCCATTAATGGGTCCGCGATTAAGAAACAAGATCTGTAATTTTCTTTCTTATACTGAAATTTGAAGGTGATTAACCTTAAGAGAATGTTAACCTCTAAAATTCTTGAATACTTTTCAATTAAAATGTGTGCACCGTTTTACTTAAACATTTTCTGTTTGACCCTGTTGTTCTGAATAATAAATGGATATTTGTATTTGCTCAAAAATGTCAGATTTGAATGTTTACTATCATGGGTATTTATAATCTTTCATTTCTTTTAATTTTTCAATCTGTTCTTGAGGCTAATAATATTTTTTGAAAAGTTGAAATCCACTTCATACAATCTTAGTTTTGCATTTTCTGATTTCATTCAACCATTAATATTCACCTGGTCTGTTAGTTTCTCGAAAACACTCTAAACTTTGTAAGTTTATTCCTTTTGACGGTTTCACTAATCATTTACTTTTCACTAATTTGGTTCATTGTGGCTTGAGAAAGACATTATTTTTACTATAACTTCTCTTTTGTGCCTTGAATTGGTACACTCTTCCTCAACTATTCTTTAAATCTGGGTTACTTCGGCCTTGACTGTTCCAAGTCTATAATATATTTTGCATTATAAGATTATCTATGAGATTTTTCTTTTTTCTGTAACTTTATAAGATGCTTAACTGGTAACTTTATGGCTCACTGAATAAAACTCTATTTTGAGCTCAAGACCTGGAAAATGAATTTGTCTTTTAATACAATGAAAAGGTGTTCCCATGGCCTTAAATGTGATGGTTGTCTTTTATTTGTATCGCTGAGTAAATAGCCCGGCCTTTTCGAGAGAATTTGCAACTTGTTTAAAATTGTGTCAATTACTTCCTTGAACAAATTCCTTGAAGATTTGGTAGTTTGTATCTAGAACCTTTCTTTGACTATTATGCTTTTACATTTAATAAAAATGGCTTCACTCTACTTGTCTGTCATACTCCACTGATATTGCAGCATTGTTGTATTTATTCTGAATGACTTCTATTTTTGTAACTAAAAATCCTGCATTCAATTTGATCTCTGAAGCTATTACTTGTAGTATTATGTGTAGTTGACATGTGATTAATTTAAAGACTGTATTTATAGAATGTTGTACTTGTAAAATTCATCTTGCAACTTCATCTCTCTTCATTTGTTTAGGATTATAATGAATGCTCCAAAATTCTTTAGTTTGATTACTGAAATTATAGTTCCCTTTCTTTTCTACATAAACACTATGTTTGATATTTATTACAACTTTCCATGTATGCTTGGAAATTTGAAATGCTGAATTTTCATGGCGAAGCCTTCACAAATTTTTTCCTGAATTATATCTTCATTCCTTTTCAACTATAACCTTGTCTTTTAGCCAAACATCATCTTCAAAATTTGTTTCTTCCTTTTGTAGGAAACTAAAACATGTATTTCTATATCCCAGTCTCTCTTCTGTACTGTAACTTCTTCCACTTCAAAACAGTTACTGAAACCTTGAGTTACATTCTTCCTTTTTATTCATGCACTTATGACTTGTTTATTTTTCATTGGCTACAACCTGTACCTACACACTTAGAAAAATAGTTAGAAAATACTTAGGCTTTTTGGCCTCTCTTATGTCCATGTTTTCTTTTTTTCAGGAAAATAGTTAGAAAATACTTAGGCTTTTTGGCCTCTCTTATGTCCATGTTTTCTTCTTTTCTTTTCTCTTCCTTCATTATATCCGAGTGAATAAAGCATGCATGTAGTTTGTTCTTCAAGTAGAATACATCTCATGTTAGGAAAATATTCATATGCATGAAGTAGGAAAGTGTATGAATAAGAATTGATCCCTCAGCTCGTAGCTGATAGTTATTCTTTTCTTCTTTTCAGGTACAATGGCTTCTACAGCGGAGATGAAGAAGGAAAAAAAGATGGATATGGATATAATTCAATCAAAAAAAGTAACCCCAAGGAAATGATGTGTTCACTCATACTCCTTTACTTTCTCTTTCATGCATGTGTACCTTTTATTTGAGTAGTTATATTTTACTTTTTAGTCACATCCCATAGCTTGTGTTGGAAACATTTGACCATCCTTGTGAATACAACATTGAATTATGAAAATGAGTTATGTATTCCCTTTTGCATTCTAACTTCTCTGTATGGATTATGTAATGAACTAAACAACTCAGTCATAATTTAATGTCTTAATTATGAAGAAAAGAACATCAATGAGAACTTGTAACATCTAGTAATGAACATTGATTTATGTAATCTGCACTGATTTTTGATGTCCCAAAACTCAACACCTCACCTACTCTGTAATTCGGTATATTCATCAAGACAACACAACTATCCTTCATGGCATTTGTGTTCTTTTGTTGAAGGTGTCATGAAAATGCAAACTATGTGATCTGTTACGTTTTGTAACAGCACACATAACTGCAGATTTCATTTAATCTTATAACAAATTCAGAAGTAACTAATAATCATTAGAACTACCGTAGCTTAGGTATACTTCATCCATGACTTTCATCGTAATGACGAAGTTTCAAGTTTCCTATTTTTGCACAAGTGCAAAAATTGTCAACACTTCCCTTTCAAGGCAGTGTGAAGGATGTTCCAAATGTGTAACACAATTTGGACGTTAAAATCATTCACACAATTATGTCTTTTTCATTCTCCAACACAATTTCCTGAGGATAGAAAGGGTGTGTAGACTATGTTTTTGTTGGTTTATTAGAGTCTAGACTTTTTAAAAAAAAATCCTTGATGTCGAAATAAGGCTATTTTCAAAATATCAATGCCATTCAGTTGCACCATCCTAAAGACCAGCTATTTTTAAAATATTAATATTGTGCACTTACACCCTCCCAAAGATATGTACCCTTGCCCTCAATTACCCCGATTATTAGGTCAGAAGGCTATTTTCAAAATATAAATGCCATGCACTTTACCATCCCAAAGATCTATTATGGTAAATGCTTAGATTATTTGATCATTAATTTCTTCATTTGCAAATTGGTTAACTTGCATATTTGTTCAAATACACATGTGACAAAAACATGCATGTATTCTTTTGTTGATAGATTAAAGAGGGTTTATACTGGGGCCCTTACCCTTAAGAAATCTAGTAACTCAAGAGAGCATTGGAAAACATTAGAGGAGCAAAAAAGGTTGGCCTAGCCACTACAATTTGATAATCTTGGGGTCCTAATATGATCTTTAATAGAAGATAACAATACAAGAATATGAATGTGCCTTCTAGGAGAGAACTTTGCTATGGCAAATCAAACTACGGATAGATGGAACAACTAGAAAATTTTTATTTTTCAAGGCATGCATCGGAAATAATTCCATCATCTTTGGGTTCTAATATGCTCTGTAATAGGAGATAATCCTAGAACATGAAAGTGTCTTCAAGGGAAAAGCAGTGTTGTTTCAAACAGCTGCGTATCAAACCAAAAAAACTTGTAGAAGAGAACTTGGCTAGGGGAAATCGAACACGGGATGGGTGGGACAATTAGAGCCTTTTGTTTTTCCAAGGAATGCATAGGAATAAGTCCATTAATACACTGTAAGTGCCATCATTTTAAGTTAAATCAGTTTCCCCATCCACATATATGTTTCAACTATTTCACTTGAAATACAAATGAAAGACAATTTCTAACACTATTCCATATTTCTTATGTCGATCTAAAACTGAAGCTCCACTTCCTACACCGCATCTTTTCTTAAAATCCAATTTTTAGTAGCATAAATTGTTACTCATCATTCTGTATCATCATAGTTTAATACAGACAACAATAAGCTATATGCTTATATTTATACATTTCAAACACATTTTGTTTAATGTGAATGGATTGAAATGCATCCTAAATAGTAATACTATTGTTTTGTTCCTTCAGTGGTTAATTTGAAATTCCCTTTACAAATCCAAGTGCTTGATTAAAACTACTGATTCATTGTCATGCATTGTTGATTGATTAGTTCATATAAAGTATTTTCCTCTGTCTACCAATCATTATTTTGTAATTATTCAGGGTAATGTTCAAACGTTACACATCATTAAAAAACATTCACTGTCAGTCCTACTTCTGCAATGCTTTTCACACCAACATAGGGTGGATTTTCCAAATGCTTTTAGTTCCTAATTTATTTAAATTTCTGTATTCATTTCCAATGCTTTCTTTTAACATAGTCTCCATGACTTGGACAATTTATCTCTGTTTTTATCTACCCCACATGGCCATTAAGCTACTAGTTCTAGACTTAATGATATTGATATGAGCATCCTTGCACAATTTATTAGCAAATAGGTTTCATTTACATGCGTGAAACTTACATTTCACACTTGTTTCAGCCTATTTTTTTGAAATGTGATCTGCATTCTATTTTTCAATTGGCTTCAATTTGTTTCCTATCTTTTGTAATGATCTTTCATTACTTACCTTATCAGCCTTATAACAAAGCCTTCAAATGTTACATTCTCCACTGTATTTTCCACAATTTCCACATGTTGAAATAACAATGAATTTGTAGATAACCACTAACAGCTTAAATTTACCCCTGCTATTCTGCGTTGCTCTCATGCGAGGTACTCTAGCTACACCCCAAAACTTGTTTTGTAATTGTTCTTGTCATCCAAAATTATTTTGCATGGAGGAATCATGTGAAATTGCTGAAACCTAATGTTTTTTATGAATATTTTTGTTTCGAAAATATCTTGTTTCGATATAGTGTAATTGATAGACAACCCATGTAATTTTCTCGTTATATTAATTCATCTTTGAGTAAAAAATATACGCGTAAATTGTCTATTTACTTTACTTCAAATTTATTTAATTTAATATATTTTTAATTAAATATTAAATTCATATTATTGATATTATAAATTTTAATAAAATAACTAAAATAATCTTATATCATTTTATAAATTTTATAATAATATTTAAAATAAAGATTTTATTTAAATGAATATCAATAGGAAAAATGTGAAACAAAATATATAATATCTAAAATTTATAATAATAAAAAGTTAAAACTGTAAAACAATATTATAATGTTTATAATTCTAATTTTATAAAAATAAAATTGTGAAAATACTCACAATTTAATAATTAAGAAACTATCTACAACTCAGTTTTAATTATTGTGACATATGCCATGATTTTATAATTGTACATTGACAACAATATGTAATTTGTAAATATTTACTCAAAATTTTAATTGTAGGTATGTAACAATATTAAAATTATGACAAATTCTACAATTATGTTATTGTGAATTTTTTACATTTATTTTGAGTGTAGATTTTTTCACAAATGTTGTCACATTTTAGTTTTCCACTAAATTATTGTAGGTGTAGTGTAGTGCCCACTTCCCTTTGACATATTTTTTATACTAATCATGATACTACTGGTTATATTATAGACTTGATTATGCACCTTATTAGAGTATGATGTTAGACGTTAGATCATAGATTATTGTTGACTTGATTCAGTTATGATACATGATGATTATTAGAGGCACTTTAGATATTGATGTTGATATACTGTTTGACATGGTTATACTATGGATGTTGTTTGGACATGTGATACTTAGATATTGTGAGTAGACCTAGAAATGGAAATTATTTGATGATGATATAGTGGTTGAGTAAAATTACAAACGATCTAGTTGGTTGTTTGGATGTTGTTGTGATCCATATATCTAGATGATTTTGGAAATTTAAATTATATTATTTTGGATGTTCTGATATGGCCATGACACCGGAGGAGGTATTTGTGTTTTACAGGTTAAAATATCACAACAAACATGGGGGGATTGGAGACCAACCACATTGGAATTCTAGATGAATTCAACAAGGTCACCATGGCAACTAGTATTTGTTTGTGCGTGTTCGTGTGTCTTAGGGATTCCTATGGGGGGGATCACCTTTAAATGTGACCAAGGGGTTATGTGTTTTTTTTAAATTATTTGACCCTTTTGTTTAATGTTGCATGTGTTTATTTTGTGATGCTTTTGCCCCTTTATTTATTTATTAAATGTTATATTAATATTGTGAGTAAGCATGTTGCTAATATTAATTAATTAAAAGATATCATGAGAAATTAATTAATAGAGTTGTTTTCCTTGATTCAAAGTGTTGTAAGAGATGCTTAAGTGATGTGTAAGTTAACTTTTGAGTGTGAAACACTCCACCTTCTTGGAAATTCAAAATTGTCCTTTGAGGCTAATTTTGGAGGCTTGTGGGACAAGTTAAACTTGTCTCATACCTCTTAAATTTAATTACCAACCATACCTATGGTTGGAGAGTTGATAATTGACTTTTATAATACTTTTTGAGAAGGTAATTTGTAGGTTTTAATTGCACTTTGTTACATGATTTAATTTCAGTACATTGGGGTGTGGGTTGGATTTGAGTGTGTAAGTAAACTATCATTTTATTCACCCACCTATTTATTATGCATTGGAGAATGTGTTATCCAAAATTCACCCCAAGGTAATTTTGATAACATGCATCAAATTCTCAAGTCCCAGGCAATTATATTGATTTAGGGTGAAAGGTCATGTTTCTAGGGTCCCCTCATATTTTTTCTAACTCCCCTGTCCAAGTAGAAGAGAGCAAGTTCTAAGAAAATGTAAAAAATTGCATAAAAAACAAGCTCGGGCCAGAAAAAATCACGAAAAATGGCTAAGTCCTAGCCCGGAACAGTTTGGGACGCGCGGGACAAAAGTACGCGAACCGGCCGAACCAGGTGAAATGAGTCAAGGCAGCCCGAAACAGTTTGGGACGCGCGGGACAAAAGTACACAAACCAGCCAGATCGGCCGAAATGAGTCAAGGCAGCCCGAAACAGTTGGGCCGAAGGTACGTGAAGTACGCGAACCGGCCGGATCGGCCGTAATGAGAACTTTCAGTCAGGGACGCGCGGGACAAAAGTACGTGAACTGGCCAAACCGGGTGAATCGGGAAAATTTGTCCTAAACAGTCCGAAAGCAAGTGGGACATCTGGGCCGCGAGTATGCGAACTGGCCGGTTCGGCCGAAATGGGAAATTTCAGCACTGTGCTAAATGGGACAGAGGGACGTGTGGGACGCGAAAAGCCGAAGCGGCTGAAGGTAGAGGAGAAAAATCAACATTTGACCCGTGGAACTTAGAACAGCCATAACTTTTGACTCTGAGCTCCGATTTTCACAAAATTGGACTTTCTGGATTTTCAAATGACAGAAAACGCCTTCCAGACCCAAAATAGCTGCCCGCACTCAGAAGGCCATAACTTTTGCATTTCTCAACGAAATCGCACAAAATTGGTACCGTTGGAATCATGGTTCCGAGCCCAATGCATAGAAATCAATAAATTCCATATTTGATCAGATATTGATTGAAACTTTTAAGAAAACGTGGCCGGGTTCAGAATAGTGTTTTATTTGGTAGCTGGGAGTGCAATTAAGAGGCATGGCCATCATTCTCTCTCTGCTACAGCACATGGGACAGTATGGGGATCCTTTTGCAAGTAATGTATAATAATTTCACTCAATTTAATGCCTCTTACAGGTGGTTGAAGGACAGATTTCAGGATTTCCATTTTCCCTTCCCTTTTCCTTCTCATTTTTCTATAAATTGGAGTGTTGAGCTCATTGTAAAGAAGAGAGTTTTTGGGTAGCAAAGCTCTGCCAAAATTGCTTTGTGAAGCCAGTGTGTTACAGGCCCTTGTAGTGGACTCTTTGCATGGTGATCCCGGCCCTTATCTTGTAATAGACTGAACTGTGCAAACCAGGAAGCAATAAAATACAAGTTTGTGGATGTATCTTCCCCTGCTGTGTTTTCTTGCATTCTTCTTGCCCTTTTATCTTTCCACAAGAATATTGTGTCTAATATTATGTTCTTGCAGGAATTCATTAACATTGTGTATGCTTGGAATATTGTTGTGAATGCATTTTGCTAGATTATGGTGAACTGTCATCACCTCTTCTAGTGTGCACTTTCCCTCTGTATTTCACACATTTGGAGACTACTCTCACACCCTCTTTTTCTTTTGTATCGCCGCTTTAGTGTAGGCTTTCATTTTATGCATTCTCTCTCCCTGGTCCCTTGGAAATTTAGATTAGAATAGTTAGCTTATCCTGCATTAGAGTAGATTGTGGCAGGTAGTTTAGGAGCAAGAACCAGCTTTCTCTGGAGGTCTATCTCAAGTAGCAAGTCCCACAACTTGGATATAGTACCCATGTTATCCAATCACACTGTGAGTTCAAATATATGCACAGGGGTGCGGTGATTCGGTGATAAGAGAATGAAGTTGACTTTTGGGGTAGGGGTTGAGGATGTGTGATGTGGCATCTTACATGGATCCACCACATCCTCTTCCCTTCGCTCTTCTATAAAATTTTAATTCCTTTCTTTGATTTTGGTTGCTTCACTTTGGAGACTTCATTCTTGGGGAATTCTTTTGTTGTTTTTAAGTTCATACTTTGAATAAGTTTTTGGAAGATTTTTGCATGCTTGCATTGGGCTAAAACTTGTTGTTTTGGAACTTGGAACAACTCCATCATGGATGGGTAGGAGTTTGGCTCTTGAAATGATTTTTTGTTTTGTTTATGAATATTTTAATGTGTGAATATTTTGGCATGTTTTTGGGTATTTCGATAGATGGCCTAGGAATGGTGTAGGAGAAGACTATGGGGTTTATTTTGTGGGAGGCACAAGTGTGTTTTAGGGAGGTATAAGGGAGGAGGGAGTTGGGATTTGGGTTCCACCTTACAAATAAATATCTTGCATTTATTTACTCATTATGGGGTGCCATAAGAGGTTGGGGAGGCATAAGGAAATGTGAGGAATAAGGGGTACTTGGGGAGGCATACGGAATGTTAGAGATTTGATATACTATACTTTGGTGGTTTGTAATTAAGGTGGTGATACCCATTTCCCCTTTTGGGAGGCTTAAGAATCATCCCCCATAGTTTATTTCTCATTTGGCTTGTTGATGAAGACTCTGTAATTTTTTTCATGCTTTAATGTAGTTGTAAACTACATTCTATTTTGGACTGTGTTTTTGTTGTAAAAATGTTACTTGTGTGTTTTTGGAAGCTTATTGTTGCCATGAGTTAGATCACATCTCTTATTGTATTGTGGTTGCGGCTAGGGGGGAAATGAAGAAGGATGGATTCTACTCTTCATTAAATGTCTTTGTTGGGTGTAGAGCATTGCCTTTCCCTTACTCTTGTTGTCATCACAATTTGGAAGAATGAGAAATCTTCATGTTGCTATTCTGGAGCTGAGAAAAAGACAATTTGACAGTGCCTTGTGAAATGAAATATTATTTTAGCCCTTTCCCACTTTGCAATGCATGATTTGTATATTAATTTTAATGCACGGACACCTTTTATTTAAAATGAAAGTTAAAATTTGAAATGTATAAGAGTTATACTTTGTATTTTGTTTTTGGAAAGAATGTGAAAGAATGATACGTATTTTGTATGTTGTATTTTGAAATCAAATGGAAAGGAAGTTGTAATATTTTCATTTGAATTAATGGAAGTGTTTTCCTTATTCATATGATAATATTTCCATTAGACATCTCTTTTTAACATGCACTACGAAATCCCTGTTTGGAAAGTGGAAAAGTGAAACATGTGAGGAGAAAATGTATTATTCTGCCTTGTTTATAATATATCATTTTGGAAAGAATATAAACTACATTCTTGTTTCAATATTTGATTGAAACAAAGAAAACTATTTATGACCAGCATGGAATGAATTTAATGTTTTATTTCATGGCAAAGGAGATAGTTAATTTGTGTTCTGTAAATTTATACACTTCTTTCAATTTACTGTATACTTTGTAAAATTCCTTTATCAAATGTTCAAATAACTCTGTAAATAGATAAGAGGAAAATGAAATAATCAATTGAACTTAATGAGGAAAAAATGATCCCAAACCAAATTAAAAAAACTTGGGAAATGTCTTGAAAATCTTCTAGTCGAGCCAAGGCAAATCGACAGGCTTTTTGCTATAAAAAAAAAGAAACTTGAAATTTTGAAATGCAGATCAAACCAACAATTTTACACTTGCTATATATCATAACACTTTCCTAATGGAAATCTCCATGTCTATATGACATGTTGAAGGAGAAAGAGTGACAAAATTTGAACAAAATTTGATAAGTTAAAGTTTACCTGTTTGCACTGTAAAAGCCTGCATAACCTTCATGAAATTGACCCCTCTCACTCTATCAAAATAAAAATTTAATGATTCCTATGTAAAGAAGATGTCGAGATATTTCTAGAAAGTCCTTGTTTTCCCAAAACTAATCTCTCTATCAAAATTTATGACCTTCTAAAGTTTTTCTTCACTGGGCGTAAAAAAAAATTGGGAAAATATTCCTTGCCGGGCCTGCGGTACCCAATTTTTCCCTTAGAGCTTGAGAAAAATTTTGGGAAAATTTTACAAATTTTGCCCCCGCCCCGCAGCCAATCACAGGTTGTCATGTGGCACCATGAGGTTTTCACACAGGGGCAGATCCCTTTTTAACTTATCGCTTCAAGAAATTTTTGGAAATGTTTTCCAAATTTTCCCCGCCGCCCCACCAACCCGTAGCAAATCAGGAGCTGCCACGTGGCATCTTGAGGAAATGGTGGAGAAGTGGGTCCTTTTTTACCTTTTTTGTTTCAAAAAATTTTTGAATTTTTTTCCAAATTTTCATTGCCACCTTACTGACAACAACTAATCTGGATTTTCCATGTGGCATCGCGAGGTGTTGATAGAGGCATGGGTGAATGTTACCCTTTTTTCCCTTTGGAGCATTAAACAAATTTTCTTCCCACTGCCCCTCTTTCCCCACGTTGGCTTATGAGATGCCACGTGTCCCTCGTGGGAGCTCATGTGCAAAGGTGGCTTTCTTCCCCTTGGGAAATTTTTCTCCCTGTAGCCCACATACCTGTCAATGGGGAAATTTTCCTCCCCGCGGCTCGCTAACCTGCCCTTGGGGAAAATTTTCTCCCCTGGGCCCACAGGCCCACTCTTGGGGAAAAGTTTCACCCCAAGGCCCGCTGGCTCATAACTTAAAAAATATGAGGAGTTAGGAGGACTTCTTTATATCAATGGAAAGGTGAGGAAATTTCCTATCTAATGGGAATGATTTAGGGAAATTTTGAATGCACTAATTTTGAGAAAAATCAAGTTGAATATTTAAATCTTGTTAGAGATTGGGTGTGGTGAGGAATTACCCTCTTACCCTAATTGAACTTTCTAACCCTAAATTGTTGGACCTTTTGACCTATAATAATTTTTAATTAAAGAAAAGAATATTCTATTGGATTAGAATTGATATGAAACTTGTTAGTGGCAACTGTTGTTTTGTAACCTTGTTGTAGACTCTTTTAAACAAAAAAAATTATTCCATAATTTTCCTAACTAATCCTAGGTTGTTCTTGGGTCTCAAGTGAGTTGTTTTTAGTGGGAATTACACTAGAAAACTTGGGCCATTAGGCACACTAGAAAACTTTAGACATGAACCTTAAACCTAGCACACTTTTAAATCTGGAAAACAACTTAGTTTAGAAATTACTAATTTTAGTAAACAGGGGAAACTAAGTAAAACCTAGATAAAGGAGCTAACTCTCATCTTGATCTATGCAAGAGGCACAACCAAGATGAGGATCCTTTTCACATAGACCTAGGCATACCACCTATAGAGCATGTTGTAGCAGCTATCCTACCACAGATCTTATAGAATCTTCAGGATGTTAATGTTTCTCTATGAGGAGGATCAGTACAAGGGCATGTAGCCAGACACAAAAAAGTCACTTCCATTGAGGGTTATGTATCTCCTCGACCCAATGAGAAGCATAGAGGAGATAACTTCCATGCCAAGTCATCCAGAGTAGAGTCACCATAAAGGGACAAGGTGACCGAGTTTCAGGACATAGGGAAAGGTCTTAGAGCCCTAGGATTAGGGATGAGCATGTAGAGAAGCCTAAAGGCTGCCAGACCATAGTTGCAGATCACATCAGGGAGATCATGAAGCTTCGGCCATCACATTATTCTAGTGACACAAGTGGATTTCAGGTAGAGGCCTAGTTGGTGAGCTTGTACAGGTGCTTCAAGCTCTGACTTGTTCTAGTAACACAAAAGCTCATGTTGGAGTCCATCTACTGAGGGATGGAGCTAGTGTCTGGTGGCGGAAAGAGGAGAAGCAGCTACATGTTGATTCTAAGATAGTTAACTGGGAGCTCTTTGAGGAGTGATTCAGGAGGAGATATTTTTCCTGAAGATTCATATAGTAGCAGATAGATGAGTTGTATGACCTCCGACAAGCATCTCTTGTAGTGGGTGAGTATGAGAGTAAATTTCTAGATCTACTCAAATATGTTGATTACATGCAGGGTGATTAGGTACGGATCCACA
Source organism: Taxus chinensis (assembly GCA_019776745.2). Classification (NCBI taxonomy): domain Eukaryota; kingdom Viridiplantae; phylum Streptophyta; class Pinopsida; order Cupressales; family Taxaceae; genus Taxus; species Taxus chinensis. The sequence continues at coordinate 721,402,247 of CM034147.1, read as the reverse complement.
GGTTCATCCAGGGCTTGAATCTAAACATTAGAGGTATAGTGTGGATCCATTATCGATAGACATTATTTGAGGCCGTTGAGAAGGCCTATATAGCAGAGGAGACTCAAGGAAAGACCCAGCAAGCTAGAGACTAAGTCCGGAGCCGCATACATCAAAAGCTGGACAACAGATCGAGGGGGTTAATACCTCTTCCTCATGGTGGAAAGGGTTCAGTATAGTCATCTTTTAGATCACAATAGTATCAATATCAGTAGTCCCACCCACCTTATAGACCTCCACAGAGGTTACATGCATAGAGAGGTCAGATTATGGGGCCTGTCCCTAGGGGTCCAATCAAGACACAGGGTTCCCAGAGAGCTCACTTAGAAAGAGCTTGCTAGTAGAAACCTCAGAAGATCATATCTAGATCACTAGGATCCACACCACAGCACTCTAAAGTACCAGCTAGACCTGCTATACAGGGGAGAGGATCAGGTGGTTTTTTTCGGTGTAGTGTTACTAGACATTTTTGGAGAGACTAACCACATAACCCTAGTAAGAAGGGTAAGACACAGATCTCAGAGCTTACTTTTTGTGATATGGGGCGTTGTCATAGGATGCATGCAGAGGTTGAGAAATACTGGGCAAAGCATCAAAGTATAGTTATTGACACTACAGGTAACATTGGAGGCATTCCTTCCTCCATTTTGTTTGATTCTAGTTCTTCTTATTCTTTTATTGCACCATCTTTAGTAGAGCAATGCAGGATGGTAGAAGTTAGACAGGGTCATGGTTTGGATGTTAAGATGACTTCTGGAGCCAAGATATCTTTAGACTCCTTAGTTAAGGAGTGTGTGGTGGATTTGGGACCTTTCACCACCACCTTGGATCTCCGTATTATTCCTTTGTGCTTATATGGAGTCATCTTGGATATGGATTTGTTGTCTTCTCATAGGGCCAAGATGGATTATTACCATAAGATTATATCTTGTGCATATGATTTTGGAGTTGAATCAGTGATATCAGGGGTTAGGAGACATGTTTTTATTCATACAATTTCTGCTATACAGCTTAATTGGTGTGTATAGAGGGATTGTCAGATGTATGTTGTTATAGTCAGTGACAGATCAGATGATGCGTCTAGTGGACCATCACTAGGTGATCATCCCATTTTGAGAGTGTTTACATATGTCTTTCTAAGGGAGCTACTGGGGTTACCATCCTCATGTGAGATTGATTTTCATATAGATGTGGTTATAGGAGCAGAGCCTATCTCACGAGAACCCTATTAGATGACCACCCTAGAGATCTGCAAACTCAAGTTGTAGCTTGAGGGCCTTCTAGAGAAGGGCCTAATTTTTCCTAGTGTATCCCCTTGGGGTGCACCAGTGATTTTTGTGAAGAAGGATGGATCCTTGTGGTTGTGTATTGATTACTGCCAGCTGAATAAGGTAACAACCAAAAATCATTATCCCCTTCCATGCATTGATGATTTATTTGATTAGATGAAGGGAGCCAAAATTTTCTCTAAGATAGACCTTAATTCAGGCTACCATCAGCTGAGGATTTTGGAGGCGGGAATTCATAAGACCGCCTTTCATACGTGATATGGCCACTATGAGTTCATAGTTGTACCTTTTGGTTTAACTAATGCCCCCACAGTATTTATGAGTTTGATTAATGGGGTATTTAGGACTTTCATAGATCACTTAATGCTCATCTTCCTTGATGACATTTTAATTTACTGACGTACATGTGAGGAGCCCAAGGGGCACCTTTGCTAGGTTCTTCAGTGTCTTCAGGAGCAACAGCTTTACTGGAACTTGGAGAAGTGTGCATTCTTTCAGATAGAGGTGCAGTATTTGGGTCATATCATTTCTGGGGAAGGTATCACTATTGATCCTTCCAATATTAGAGCTATCATGGATTGGCCAAAACCCACTACTATGACTGGGGTGCGCAGCTTCATGGGATTAGTAGAGTACTACAAGATATTTTTTCATGAGTTCTCTAGCATTGCACACCCCATCACTTCCCTTCAACAGAAAGGGAAGAAGTTTATTTGGTAAAACAGGTGCGAGCAGGCCTTCAAGAAACTAAAGGAATGTCTCACTACAACACCTATTCTTGAAGTTTCAGATCCACAGGGTGAGTATTTCATTTGCACAGATGCTTCTTTAGCAGGAATTGGAGGTGTGTTGATGCAAGAGTGCATAGTAGTGGCTTTTGAGTCTCACAAAATCAAATATTATAAGATTAATTATCTGACTCATAATCTTGAGCTTGCAGCAGTTGTGCATGCTTTGGTTTGATAGAGACACTTTATTCTTGGTCATAGATTCACACTGAGGACAGATCACTTGAGTCTTTTCCAACTCTTCACGTAGCCCAATCTCAACACTTGTCAGCGACATTGGATGGAGTTTCATTACGAATATGATATGGAGATAGACCGTGTGAAAGGAAAGGATAATGTGCTGGCAGATGCTCTTAATAAATAGAGACATGTGGTTATGGCTACTTCAGTGGGAAAAACTTTACGGATCAAAATTCTTCAGCAGCTTCCTCTTGACAGCTTCTACATTGTGGTTCAAGTAGAGATCAAGTCTAAGAGACCCCTAGAGGGGAAGTTTTATTGTTTCTCACTAGAGGTAGATGGCCTTCTCAAGCACAGAGGTTGGATTTATGTTCCTAGAGATGAAGGATTGACGTAGGACATATAAACAGAGGCACATCTTTCACCCTATTTAGCCCATAATGGAGTGAAGAATATGCATGCTACTTTGAGACATTTATATCATTGGAGAGGAATTCATAGAGATGTGGCTCATTTTTTATCATGCTATTTAAAGTGCTAGAAAGTGAAGGCCAAGCATCAGCATCCAACTGGCCTTCTCTTTACTCATGCTATAACGGAATGGAAGTGGCACACCATTTCCATGGACTTCATTGTTGGGCTACTGATGTCGAGATATCACCATGACGGCATCATGGTCATGGTTAATAAATTGACAAATAGTGGCTAACTTTTCTTTAGTAAAGACCACTTATATGGATAGTGTAGTGGCATGGGTATATCTTGTTGAGATTTTCAGGTTACACGGGATTCTAGGGAAGATAATTTGTGACTGCAATCCTTTGTACACATCCCATTTCTGGACTACCATGTAGCATGCCCTCGGGACAACAATAAACTTCAGCACAACATATCACCCCTAGAAAGATGGACAGACTGAGTGGGTGAATAATATTTTAGAAGATATGCTCAAGATGTATGTGATGGATGAGCGGTCTAGATGGGAGGAGTACGTGTACTTGGTGGAGTTCACCTATAATAATACTTTTCAGATTTCTAGAGGTATGGCTCCTTTTCAAGATTTGTATGGCAGAGAGTGCAGGACACCTCTTAGTTGGGAAAGGTTAGAGGACAGGGTTTCTCTTACACTAGCTTTGTTGTAGGACATGGAGCAGCAGGAGATTTTGATCAAACAGGGACTGCAGGTGGCATAGGACAGGCAAAAAAAGTATGTAAATCACAATAGGACCAACCATAATTTTGATGTGGGAATGAATGTTTTCTTTTATGTCAGGCCACACAAGAGCCCTATCCATTATGGAAAAGGTTCTAAGTTAGCTCCTAGATTCTTGGGTCCTTTTGAGATCTTGGAGCACATCGACCGTTTGGCCTGTCGTCTAGCATTGACACCCAACTTGTCTCACGTACATGATGTGTTTCATGTTTCAGTTCTTAGGAGATATGTTAAAGATCATTCATATGTGTTAGATTAGACATCATTGTAGGTGTAGGATCAAGGGCAGGAGAGGCTAGAGCGCGTTCGCATCCTAGATTGCATAACCCTAGGCCTTCAAAGTAGAGAGGTTGATCAAGTCCAAGTACACTGGGACATATATGATGAGACTGCAGCTACATGGGAGGATGCTACTTTTCTATGAGTTCAATTTCCACATTTGTTCCAGTGAATTCCTGGAAGAAGTCAAGTCTAAGGGAAGGGGGATGTAGTGCACACTTCCTTTTGACACCTTTTTGATACTAATCATGATATTATTGGTTATATTATAGACTTGATTATGGACCTTATTATAGTATGATGTTAAATATTAGAGCATGAATTATTGTTTACTCGATTCATTTATGATGCATGATGATTATTAGAGGCACTTTGGATATTGATGTTGATATACTGTTTGACATGGTTATACTATGGATGTTGTTCAGACATGTGATATTTAGATATTGTTAGTAGACCTAGAAATGAAAATTATTTTATGATTATATAGTGGTTGAGTAAAATTGCAAATGATCTTGTTGGTTTCTTGTATGTTTTTGTGATCCATATATCTAAACGATTTTGGAAATTTTAATTATATTATTTTGGATGTTCTGATATGGCCATAAGGCCGAAGGAGGTATTTTTTTTTACAGGTTAAAATATCACAACAAACATTGGGGGATTGTAGACCAACCACATTGGAGTTCTAGATGAATTCAACAAGGTCACCACGGTAGCTAGTATTTGTTTGTGCGTGTTCATGTGTGTTAGGGATTCCCATGGGGGGATCACCTTTAAATGTGACCAAGGGGTTATGTGTTTTTTTTAAATTTATTTGACCCTTTTGTTTAATGTTGCATGGGTTTATTTTGTGATGCTTTTGCCCCTTTATTTATTTATTAAATGTTGTATTAATACTGCAGGTAAGCATGTTGTTAATATTATTTAATCAAAATATATCATGAGAAAGTAATTAATAGAGTTTTTGGCATTGATTTAAAGTGTTGTAAGATATGTGTAAGTGATGTGTAAGTTAACTTTTGAGTGTGAAACACTCAACCTTCTTGGAAATTTGAAATTTTCCTTGGAGGCTGATTTTGTAGGCTTGTGTGACAAGTTTAACTTGTCCCATACCATTTCTATATAATTACCAACCATGCCTATGGTTGGAGAGTTGAAATTTGACTTTTATAATGCTTTTTGAGAAGACAATTTGTAGGTTTTAATTGCACTTTTCTTTCATGATTTAATTTTAGTCCTTTGGGATGTGGGTTGGATTTGAGTGTGTAAGTAAACTATCATTTTATTCACCCACCTATTTATTTTGCATTGGAGAATGAAGTTGACTTTTGGGGTTGGGGTTAAGGTTGTGTGATGTGGCATCCTACATGGCTCCACCACATCCTCTTCACTTCCCTCTTCTATAAAATTTGTATTCCTTTCCTTGTTTTGGATTGCTTCCTTTTGGATACTTCATTCTTAGGTGAATTGTTTTTCTATTTTGAAGCTCTTACTTTGAAGAATTTTTTGGAAGATTTTTGCATGCTTGTGCTTGGCTGTTTTGGATTGTTTGTATTGGGATAAATCTTGCTGCTTTGGAACTTGGAACAACTCCATCATGGAGAGGTAGGAGCTTAGCTCTTGAAATGCTTCTTTATGTTGTTTATGAAAATTTTAATGTGTGAATATTTTGGCATGTTTTTGGGTATGTTCGGTAGATGGCCTAGGAATGGTGTAGGAGAAGACTATGGGGTTTATTTTGTGGGAGGCACAAGTGTGTTTTAGGGAGGTATAAGGGAGGAGGGAGTTGGGATTTGGGTTCCACCTTACAAATAAATATCTTGCATTTATTTACTCATTATGGGGTGCCATAAGAGGTTGGGGAGGCATAAGGAAATGTCAGGAATAAGGGGTACTTGGGGAGGCATATGGAATGTCAGAGATTTGATATAGTATACTTTGGTGGTTTGTAATTAAGGTGGTGATACCCATTTCCCCTTTTGGGAGGCATAAGAAGCATCCCCCATATTTTTTTGTTCGTTTCTGTTGTTGATGAAGCCTCAGTAATGTTTGTCATACTTTAATAAAGTTGTAAAATACATTCTATTTTGGACTATGTTTTTGTTGTGAAAATATTACTTGTTTATTTTTGGAAGCATGTTGTTGCCATGAGTTGGATCACATATTTTATTGCATTGTGGTTCGGGCTTGGGGCCAATTAAGAAGGATGGCTTCTCCTCTTCATCAGATGTCTTGTTTGGGTGGAGAGCATTAAATTTACACTACTCTTGTTGTGATCACAATTTGGAAGAATGAGAAATATGCATGTTGCTATTTTGGAGCTGAGAAAAAAATAGTTTGACAGTCCCTTGTGAAATGAAATCTTATTGTATCCCTTTCCCACTTTGGAGTGGATGATTTGTATATTAATTGTAATGGAAATATAACTTTTATTGAAAATGAAAGTTGAAATTTGAAATGTAAAAGAGTTATACTCTGTATTCTAATTTTTGAAAGAATTTGAAAGAATGATACGTATTTTGTATGTTGTATTTTGAAATCAAATGGAAAGGAAGTTGTAAGATTTTCATTTGAATTAATGGAAGTGTTTTCCTTGTTCATATGATAGTATTTCCATTGGAAATCTGTGTTTAAGATGCACTATGAAATCCCTGTTTGGAAAATGGAAAAGTGAAACACGTGAGGAGAAAATGTATTATTCTGCCTTGTTTATAATATAACATTTTGGAAAGAATATAAACTGCATTCTTGTTTCAATATTTTATTGAAACAAAGAAAACTATTTAAGACCAACATAGAATGAATTTAATGTTTTATTTCATGGTAAAAGAGATAGTTAATTTGTGTTTTGTAAATGTATACACTTCTTTCAATTCACTGTATACTTTGTAAAATTCCTTTATCAAATGTTCAAATAACTCTGTAAATAGATAAGAGGAAAATGAAATAATCAATTGAACATAACAAGGAAAAAATGATCCCAAACCAAACTAAAAACACTTAGGAAATGTCTTGAAAATCTTCCAGTCGAGCCAAGGAAAATCGACAGGCTTTTTGCTATAAAAAAAAACTTGAAATTTTGAAATGCAGATCAAACCAACAATTTGACACTTGCTATATACCATAACACTTTCATAATGGAAATATCCATGTCTATTTGACATGTTGAAGGAGAAATAATGACAAAATTTGAACAAAATTTTATAAGTTACGATTTACTAGTTCGTACTGTAAAATATATCAAAATCAAAATTTAATGATTCCGATGTAAAGAAGACATTTAAATATTTATAGAAAGTCCTCGTTTTCCCTCAATCGAGCTCTCTATGAAAATTTATGGACTTCTAAATATTCTCTTCACTTGGCCTAAAAAACAAATTTGGGAAAATTTTCCTTGGTGGGCCCACGGGCCCAAATTTTTCGCTTAGATCTTTGCGAAATTTTTGGGAAATTTTCAAAATTTTCCCTACCGGCCTGTAGCCAATCAGAGGCTTCCAAATGGCACGATGAGATGTCAGTAGAGGGGTGGATCCCTTTTTAACTTAACACTTCTGGAAACTTTTTTGAAAATTTTCCAAATTTTCCTTGCCGCCCTTCTGGCCCGTAGCCAATCAGGAGGTGCAATGTAGCATTGCGAGGAAATGGAAAAGGAGCATTTCCATTTTTTCTTTTTTGCATTTTAGAAAATTTTGGGAATTTTTTTCAAATTTTCCACATTGCCCCACCTACCATAGCTAATCAGGAGCTGCCATGTGGCATCACAAGATGCTGGTGGAGGTGTCAATGAATGTCACCCTTTTTTCTTTTGGAGAATTAAAAAAAAAATCTTCCCGTCAACCCACTTTCCCCCCATTGGCTTAGGAAATTCCACATTACCCTCATGGACTCACGGGATCACGGGTGCAAAGGTGGCTTTCCGTGCCCATGGTGAAACTTTCCTCAATGCGACCTACGAATCTGCCCTTGGAGAAACATTTATCCCCTAGGCCCACAAGGTTGTTCTTGGGTATCAAGTGGGTTGTTTTCAGTAGGCATTACATGGATTCCACAAATATGGATTCACAATTTATACTAAAATATCCACAATGAAAATGTGAAAAAATTGTGGATACTATACCCTATATCTTATAGTGCTTAAATATCTTTTATGGGTTTGGTAGTCATTCTGTGAAACCTAAATTCTTTTATTAGCTAATAATCGGTTGGTAAGAGAGTATTTTGTAATGATATTTAGGCTGTATAGTTAGCCGAATTTTGATTAATAGGTTAGAAATTTCATTCCCTATTCTCTTGAATGATCTGATATATTTTTTCCTTTGCACCTTACCTCCGTATTTACCTAAATCAATTTTATGTGGTAATCCTTTATTATCAATCTTATAGTGTTGGCTTTCTTGTTGCTTTGATTAATACTGAGAACGGTGATTTTTCAAGATAATAGTATTGTGGTGCATAAAATTATAATCAAGGATTTTGTATTGCTAATAATATGAGGTACATCCCTTTTTTTTTAACCCATTTCGAGTTTTAAGTTTTATAATGCCATCAATATATATCTAAATATATATATATATATATATTGTATTATTTTGTCTATGAATTCAAGTTCCTCCTGTAGAAGTAGGGTTTGTGAAATTTTCATGAGTATTTTGATGTGCTTGTATATAGTGAATTTTATAAATGTCATCTCCTCAAAAGCCCTCAACTTTCCAGGTAGATGTGCTCATTCCTTTGGTCAAGCCTTGGAATATTTGGATGTGATTATATTTTCAGTATGATGGGATGTAGGTGCTAATGTTGGAGTGAAAAGGTATTAAGAAACTAATTATATGACCTTTTAGTCAATCTCAAACAACATAGTTTTTGGGTTTTGATGGCATTATCTTGATTTTCTAGCTTACTATGATTTAAGGAAAAAAGTTTTTTCAATCATGCCATCATGTTAGTTATTTTAGGATTTTGATCCAAAACTAAGTTGGTCATGGTACAAAAAAGTTAAGGATAGGCATTAACATTTTTATGTCATTTGGCTAAATTCTCATACGCAAGACTTTTGGTGTTATCAAACAGTCAATCGTATATTAGGGATTTGGAAGAAAAAAATGGATGCACTCTTTGGGGGATTACAAACCCCATGCGCTTGGTGTTTATAGATATAGCCTCAAATACACTATACCACGAGCCTATGATAGACATTATAAAAGGATGGGTACTTTATTGAAAGTGGTAAATGTTTGATATTTGTAGATAGCCCCTTTTGGGAGAATAGATGAAATATATGATTGTTATTATATAAAGGTTATTGGATGCAAAAATGCAAATGCATTTTTTTAGGGAAAAGTGAAGAGGTTGATTTTATAGGAAACAAGTAAATATTCTTATAAAATAATATCTTGTAAGGAGAATATGGTACATCCATTAATTGATTGGTTTGAAACTATATTTCATACCGAGAATGTAGTGACCATGAAGCATTTTAAAAAAATGGGTAATAATATTAAAATAAAATAAAAAATAATGCTGAAGTGTAGTTTGGTGGGGATGTGGGGGAAGTCATGTACTTGGTCCTTATCAAGTAGCTCGATTTTTTAGCAATGTCTAGCTTCGGTATGGAGTTTGCGACCTACAGCCCTGTCATTTTCTCTTGTCAAAATAATCAAAGAGTCTCTTATTAGATATGAAAATAGAGATTGTTGGTTTTCCAAGATCAGTTTTCAACCCGATATGATTAAATGTTGTAAATCCCCTTACCAGTAATTGGATGGTTGCAACAAGTGTAAGAGGAGGTGTCCCCTTCTTGAATGAATGTGAAACTATTCTTGATTTGAGACCATGATTAAAACTAGTTATATTTGACTTCTCTTAGAAAATATAGATTGATGGTTGCGTATTGAATTTTAATCATATAATCTATATGATTACATGATTGAAATTATAATACACTCGACATTTCATTTTTATCTTTTAAAACCATGGTTCCTCTTGGATTGATTTTTTAAACTTTTGTCATTTTAGAGTTCACGAATTGTAGCTAGTGCTAACTGGAATCTCTTTGGAAATTTTAGATTATTTGTGTATTAGATTTAAATCATATAATCTATAGGATTACATGATTGAAATCTGAATACAATCTGTCATTTTTTTTTCTAACTCATAAGGATATGGTCCTACTTGTTTGGATGTTAAAATTTTGATGCTTTCTGAGACATTGTTATTATCTGCAGCTTATGACTTCCTTCTCATGTAGCATGGTGGAAAATTAGTTTTGCACTTAAAAATTTAATTAAGTAGTTAGAGCATGGATCCATTTCTTGAAATAGAACGTTTCCTTTTATGAGGTTGTTAAATAGTAGCATATTGTTGTTATGTGTAGTCTTATCAAGCTCATTTCTCACCAATTGAATCAAGTTAATAATTGTAAAAATGGATTTTGTGAGTAGAAAAAATCAAAGTCTTCTTATAATTTTAAGAAAAAGGGGCAAAGCTTCATATAATTTTTGACTTGTTTTTATTATGAAGTTATCTTCTACGAATTCTTAATGTGTTGAAGATCTTGGAATGGTGATTTTAGAGAAGTTGAAGTGCTTTTGTCGTGGGTCTTCCATATTTGTGAAGAAGGGTTGTCTTAACTAGCTGTAACAAAACTTGTAAATACTATTATGAAAGATGCAAATTTGATTACCACATTGTGATGAATATTTTTTTTGCTGTACTATATAAATCTCGAAAAATGTATAGTGTAGATGGACCAATATTGTTTACCTTCTTGTTCCCAAGTCAAATTTCAATACGAGCTTTTTCCAACTTCGGTTTGTGTGATGCCTACTAAAAATGCAACTCGAGACCCAAGAAACACCTAGGTTTAGATACAAAAATTTATGAAATAATAATTTTTTTGTTTAAAGTGTGACTACAAATAGGCCTATTAGCAACAGTTGTCACGGTAAAAAATTATCAAGGACAACTATATTAGATAGAATAAAATTTTCCATTATAACAATTATTAAGGACCACATACAAGTTAATGAGTTTAACTAAACCAAGTATAGTTTAAAATTTCCTTTAGGTGTTAATTTAATGAATAATTTAATTAACCCTAAGATTAAATGTTCTCTAGTAAATTTAAAAGTTTTAAAGTGGACAAAACAATTAAATACCCAAGGTATTTTAATTCCTCCAGGTCTAAATAATAACCAAGTTTCATTATTAACATGAGGTTAGGAAAATATTCACTTACCCCATAACATGACCCCCTAAAAGGTCAACCCAAGCTTTAGAAAATAAAAATTTAAGTTAGAAAGGGATAAATTCCCACTTACCTACTCTCAGGCTCATCTTGAACTTCAACCTGATTTTTTAAACATTTAACAAATTAATATTTTCTTGAAAATATTTCCATTAGATAGGAACTTTCTTCCCCTTTCCAATGATATAAATAAGTCCTCGTAACTCCTCATATTCCTTATGTTACGGGCCGCGTAGGCCTGGGGAGGAAAATTTCCCCAAATGTGGGCTTGTAGGCCCGGGGAACAAAATTTTCCCAAAGAGAGGCTTGCAGGCCTAGGGAATAAATTTTTCCCAAAGGTGGGCTTGCGGGCCCGAGGAAGAATTTTTTTTGCAAGCCGCAAGGGACACGTGGCACGTTGTTAAGCCCACACAAGAAGGCAGGTTGTAGGAGGTAGTTTGGATTTCTAGCCTTTTTGTTGGGAAGGAAAAAAGTTTAAAAGTGAGCCGCACCTCGACCAATACCCAGGGACATGCCATGTATCATGCACAAAGTTTTCATAGGCGGGGGAAGCAAGACCGTTAGGGAAAACTTAGAAATGTTAAGATTTTTGTGCTTAAAAATCTGTGAAGGTTAAAAACAACCTGTTCCTCCGTCGATGCCAAGCGAATGCCTACATGTCAGTCCAATAATGACCTATGAGAAGGCGGGTCGGTGGGGAAACATAGGAATTTTTTCCAATATTTTTCCAAAATTGACAAGGTCTAAAACAATCCACACCTCCGCCGACACCTAAAGAAGCCACGTGGCCGTCATTGGCTACAGGGTGGTGGGCAGTTGAGAAGACTTGGAATATTTTTGTCATTTTTTTTTCAAAAGGAAAGTTTGAAGGTGTGGGCCCGTGAACCCACGGAAGTGCTATATATTTTTTCCAAAGGGAATGAATTTGGGCTTGCAGAGCTGTGGGAGAACTTGTGACTTTTTCCTTTTTACAAAAGGTTCCCTAAGTAATTTTTGGGCCTGTAGATCCGATTTACAAAAATTTCCTTTTTGACAGTTAATTTTTTTTAATGAACCGAACGATGTCAAAACTTCAGAAGGCAATAACTTTCGAATGGAAGCTCGGATTTGAGAAAATGAGAACTCTTTGGAAAGGGATTCTTCACCTCCTTTTTGCATAGGAAGACATCAAAAATTTATTTTTGACAAACATTAAGCGTTGGTGAATTTGAAGAAAAACATCTTTCCTGCCATTAAAATTTGAATTAAACTTTTTCAACTTACCAGACTTGATTCGATATGCACTATTATTTCTTCTTCAACACGCCAAAAAAACATGGAGGATTGCACTTGGATTGAATATTCAGATGGATTTGAAAGGATTAAATGATTATGGATTGGGATTTCAAAATCAGATTTATTATCCTTTCTCTGAATTTCTCAGTAAAGGCATTTTCTGCCTCTAGCTCCTAATTAAATAAAGTTCTAAGTAAATTGCATTGAGCAATAAAAAACTATTTTGGGATGTGTTTTGATCATCCTTAGTTAATTTTAATATTTTCATCTTAGTCTTTCAATAGTTACAGGTTACTCTGTATATTTTTCTGACATTTATTTGCAGGTTTGAAACATAATCCCAATAGAGATCCACGTATTTCAAACTTGGATATTTATCTATTTTCATTTGCGATGCTTCTAAACATTTAAGTTCATTCCATTCTAAATTTGACAATGTTCAATCTTTCCTTTATATCAATATGTGAAAAGAAAGAAAACGTAATTCTATTTTCAAAACACACCCTAATCAAATAATACAAAGGAATGTAATAATTTTAACACGGGCATTTCTAGCCTTCAGCAGAGAGTTTTCAGTATATTTACATACAACAAGTTTTAAACAAGAGTAACACCATTTGATGAAAGTTGAATCAACATTCGATTAAATGAAATAATTCCTTTTTACACTTCTTCTTCGTATTTGACAAAATATGCCAAATGAGATCTTTCTCATTCCTTCTCATATTCAAAAACGACTTACAGAATATACATACTTCACACTCAAATTTAGGTTCCATTATCAAAACAGAGCATCTTTTCACTACAAATATTATTACAAAGTCGACCCACTGCAGAGTGGGAAATTTTACAATAAGGGAACTCAAGGAGAAACCTGCATAATATTTTTCTTCATACAAAGCTCTAAGAAACAACAACAAGAGAGATCCGCCAGATATCTAATTTGGTCATAACAAAGAAAAGGGGGAGAGGCAATGCTCTCCACCCAACCAATAATTCTAATGAAGAGGATAGAGCTGTCCTCCTTATTGGCCCCTGAGCACCAACCACATTAGCAATAGGAAATGGATTTCAACTCATGGCAACAAGACAAGTCTTCCACAACACAAAAACAATATTTCACAATCATATCACAATCAAAAATAAATACTGCAGTTAGCAGTCGTAAGAAGGGAACGTAACAAACAATACTACAAGGCCTCATCACACATAAGGCCAAAAGATAAAGATCTATGGGGGAAGATTCTTATACCTCCCAAAGGGGAAATGAATGACCACCTTAAGATAACCTGCCAAATATATATCATCTCAAACCTCCTACATACTCTTATGCCTCCCCCAAGTACCTCTTATGCCTCCCCATTCTTTTATGCCTCCCCACACTTTTATGACACCGCATAATGACTAAAAAAATGCAAGCTATTTCTTGTCCAAGGTGGAATCCAATCCCAAACTCCCTCTATAATAACACTTATACCTCCCCCAAATAACTCTTATGCCTCCCCAAAAAAGATCCCCGTAGTCTTCTCCTACACCACTACCTAGGCAATCTACCCCACCAAGCCAATAAACATACCAAAATATTCAATAACATTCACACAAGCACAATATAGAAAGAAGAACCTTTTTACAAGAGTCAAGCTCCTACCTCTCCATGATAAACCTTGATCTCAAAAGTTTCAACCACAGAGCTTCTTTTCAAATCCAAATAGTCCCAAAGCACCAGACAATTCCACAAGCATTCCACAAAAATCTCCCCCTCTGTTAACAAAATTACAAGATCTCCAATTTCAAGATGAAATCACCGAGTGAAGTAACCACCATGAAGTAACCCCCAAAATGACAAAATAATTCGAATAAAAAGAAAAGGGAGAGAGAGGAGGATGTGGTGGCTCCATGTATGATGCCACATCACTCAGCCTCAACTCCACCTCACAAGTCAGCTTCAAACACCCAAGTAAAATTTAATAAGGTGGGTGAATAAATGACCTTTTACTTACACACACAATCCAAGTCCACACCCCAAGGACCAAAATTAAATTCATGTAAGACAGTGCGATTAAAACTTAAATTTTTTTTTCACAAAATACATAATAATGCCTGATTTTGACTCCCAAACCCATAGGTGGGGTTGGTATATTAATTTAAGAGGTGTGGGATAGGTTTAACTTTTCCCACAAGCCTCCAAAATCAGCCACTAAGGACAAATTCCGAATTTCAAAAGGAAAGTGGAGTGTTTCACACTCAAAGCTACTTACAGATTATTTACAACACATAATCCATGATCCATCAACTGTAATAAATACTTTCTTTTGAACCAATTAATTAATATAGTGACATGATTAATCACTAATATTGTAACCATTTAAATAAATAATAAAAGGGAAATACATCACCAAATAATCACATACAAGGTTAAATAAAGAAAACACAATAAAAGAATACACATAACCACTTGGTTACATTTAAAGGTGATTCTTCCCGAACCCCTAGCAACAAGAACACATAAACACGCATAACAAATACACGTTGCCATGGTGACCTTGTTGAATTCATCTAGGATTCGAATGTGGTTGGTCTCCAATCCCCCAATATTTGTTATGACATGTTTACCTGCAAAACACAAATACATACTTCAGACTTGTTGCTGCATCAAATCATCCAAAATCAATATACAATATAACTCCGAAGTCATCTATAAATAAATAAAAAAATCATAAATAAAGTAACGACTTCATTTACATTTTCCTAAATAATCCTAGGTTGTTCTTGGGTATCAAGTGGGTTGTTTTTAGTGGGCATTACATGGATTCCACAAATATGGATTCACAATTTATACTAAAATATCCACAATGAAAATGTGAAAAAATTGTGGATACTATACCCTATATCTTGTAGTGAGCTTGAATATCTTTTATGGGTTTGGTATTCATTATGTGAAACCTAAATTCTTGTGTTAGCTAATAATCAGTTGGTAAGAGAGTATTTTGCAATGATATTTAGGCTGTATAGTTAGCCAAAATTTGATTAATAGGTTGGAAATTTCATTCCCTATTCTCTTGCATGATCTGATATATTTTTTCCTTTACACCTTACCTCCTTGGTATTTACCTATATACAGTTTATGTGGTAATCCTTTATTATTGATCTTATAGTGTTAGCTTTCTTCTTTCTTTGATTAATACTAAGAACGGTAATTTTTCAAGATAATAGTATTCTGGTGCATAAAATTGTAATGAAGGATTTTTGTATTGCTAATACTATGACGTACATCCCTTTTTTTTTAACCCATTTCGAGTTTTAAGTTTTACAATGCCATCAATATATATCTAAATATATATATTGTATTCTTTTGGATATGAATTTGGGTTCCTCTTGCAGAAGCAGGGTTTGTGAAATTTTCATGAGTATTTTGATGTGCTTGTATATAGTGAATTTTATAAATGTCATCTCCTCAAAAGCCCTCAAATTTCCAGGTAGATGTGCTCATTCCTTTGGTCAAGCCTTAGAATATTTGGATGTGATTATATTTTTAGGATGATGGGATGTAGGTGCTAATGTTGGAGTGAAAATTTATCAAGACACTAATTATATGACCTTTTAGTCAATCTCAAACAACATAGTTTTTGGGTTTTGATGGCATTATCTTGATTTTCTAGCTTATTATGATTTAAGGAAAAACATTTTTTCCATCATGCCATCGTGTTAGTTATTTTAGGATTTTGATCCAAAACTAAGTTGGTCATGGTACAAAAATGTTAAGGATAGGCATTAACGTTTTTATGTCCTTTGGCTAAATTATCATACGAAAGACTTTTGGTGTTATATATAGTTTCATAACTCGCTATTTTATTTTATTGTAGTTTTTTTTTACAATTGGTGGGTGTTTATATATATACATACCTTCATGTCTTATGATAGAAATTTTAAGAGATTGTTAATTAAATTTGAGGTATTTATATTTGTAGATAGTTTTTTTATTATGATGGAAATTGTAGGTAGTATAATGGTTGTTCACGATTCATGCAAATGCATATTTAGGGGTGGATTTGAATTTGGTAACAAGTGTAACATTAAAAGGTTCTTGTGATGACAAGTGGTAATCCATTTTTTGCATAAACTAAAACTATAGTGTTATAGTGCTATGAAGTTTGGAAGGATGGTTATAATGCTAACTTGCATATAGGCTTGGGTAGTTATGAGGCTTTCCAATGTCATGTACTTGGCCATATCAAGTAACTAAGTTGTTTGGGATTGCAGACTTTGGACTTTTGTTTCCATGTTTTTTTTCTCTTGTCATTATATTTGTGGAGTCTCTTATTAGATAAGAAAATATAGATTGTCGGTTTTAAAATCAGTTTTCAACTCATATGATTACATGATGGAACTCCCCTTACAGTTAATTGTTGTTTCTAAATTCTAAGTTAAATGTTCCCTTCTTGAATGAATGTGAAACTTATACTTGATTTGAGACCATGATCGAAACTAGTTATATTTGACTTCTCTTAGAAAATATAGATTGATGGTTACATATCGAATTTTAATCATATAATCTATATGATTACATGATTGAAATTCCAATACACTCAATATTTCATGTTTATCTTTTAAACCCATGGTTCCTCTTGGATTGATTTTTTAAACTTTTGTCATTATAGACTTCACGAATCATAGCTAGTGCTAATGTCATGTCTTTGGAAATTTTAGATTAGTTGTGTATTAAATTTAAATCATATAATCTATAGGATTACATGATCGAAATCTGAATACACTAGTCATTTTTTTTCTAACTCATAATGATATGGTCCTACTTGTTTGGGTGTTAAACTTTTGATGCTTTCGAGACATTGTTATTATCTATAGCTTATGACTTCCTTCTCAGGTAGCACGGTGGAAAATTTGTTTTGTACTTTAAAATTTAATTAAGTGGTTAGAGCATAGATCCATTTCTTGAAATACAATGTTTCCTTTCATGAGGTTGTTAAATAGGAGCCTATTGTTGTTATGTGTAGTATTATCATGCTCACTTCTTGCCAATTGACTCAAGTTAATAATTGTACAAATGGCTTTTGTGAGTCGAAAAAGCAAAGTTTTCTTATCATTTTCATTGGTTTTGATTACTAAGTTATCTTGTACGAATGCTTAATGTGTTGAATATCTTGGAATGGTGATTGTAGAAAAGTTGAAGGGATTTTTTCCGTGGGTCTTCTATATTTGTGAAGAAGGGTTGTCTTAACTAGCTATAACAAAACTTGTAAATATTATTATGAAAGATATAAATTTGATTACCACATTGTGATGAATATTTTTTTATGTACTATAGAAATCTTGAAAAAAGTATAGCGTAGATGGACCAATATTGTTTACCTTCTTGTTCTCAAGTCAAATTTCAATACGAGCTTTTTCCACCTTCGGTCTGTGTGATGCTTACTAAAAATGCAACTCGAGACCCAAGAACAACCTAGGTTTAGATAGGAAAATTTATGAAATAATAATTTTTTTGTTTAAAGTGTGACTACAAACAGGCCTATTAGCAACAGTTGTTACAGTAAAAAAAATATCAAGGACAACTATATTAGATAGAATAAAATTTTCCATTATAACAATTATTAAGGACCGCATACAAGTTAATTAGTTTAACTAAACCAAGTATAGTTTAATATTTACTTTAGGTGTTAATTTAATGAATAATTTAATTAACCGTAAGATTAAATGTTCTCTAGTAAATTTAAAAGTTTTTAAAGTGGACAAAACAATTAAATACTCAAGGTATTTTAATTCCTCCAGGTCTAAATAATAACCAAGGTTCACATTAACATGAGGTTAGGAAAACATTCACTTACCCCATAACATGACCCCCTAAAAGGTCAACCCAAGCTTTAGAAAATAAATATTTAAGTTAGGAAGGGATAAATTCCCACTCACCCACTCTCATGCTCATCTTGAAATTCAACATGATTTTTCAAACATTTAACAAACCGAAACTTTTCTTTAAAACATTTCCGTTAGATAGTAAATTTCTTCCGCTTTCCAATGATATAAAGAAGTCCTCCTAACTCCTCATATTCCTTAAGTTACCGGCCGGCAGGCCTGTGGAGGAAAATTTTCCCCAAATGTTGGCTTATGGGCTTAGGGAAGAAAATTTTCCCCAAAAGCAGGCCTGCGGGCTCGGGGAAGAAATGTTTATCAAAGACGAGCTTGCAGGCCTAGGGAAGAAATTTATCTGAAAGGTGGGCCTGCGAGCTCGAGGAAGAAATTTTTTTGCAAGCCACAAGGGACACGTGGCATGTTGTTAAGCCCACACGGGAAGGCCGATCGTCGAAGGTAATTTGTATTTCTAGCCTTTTTGTTGGGAAGGAAAAAAATTTAAAAGTGAGCCGCACCTCCGCCGATGCCTAGAGACATCATGTGTCATGCCCAAAATTTTCAAGTGGGAAGGAAGACTAACGGGGGAAACTTAGGACTTTAAGATTTTTTTAGCTGAAAAACATCAAGGTTAAAACAAACTCCGTCCCTCTGCCGACACCTAAGGATGCCACGTGTCAGACCGAAAGTGACATGGGGAAGCAGGCTGGCGAGGAAACTTTATATTTTGCGCCATTAAAACAAAAAGTTTGAAGGTGCGGGCTCATGAACCCGTGGAGGTGTTTTTCCAAAAATGAATTGGCGGGGTTGTGGGGCCATACAAGAATCAGGGAAAAGGAATTTTTTGCAACAAAAGTTTAGATGGCCATAACTTTAGACTTGAAGTTTGGATTTGGGAAAATGAGCACTTTTTGGAAACTTCTTGAACTCCTCTTTGCCTGGGAAGAATAAAATTTTAAATTTGGGAAACATGGGTTGGTCAATTTTAAGAAAAAATATTTTTTACTATTAAAATGTGAACTATACTTTTTAACTTAACATAATTAATTTAATCCACCATTCTTTCTTCCTCAACATGCCAAAATGACATGGAGTATTGAACTTCGAAATATTTGGATGGATTTTACAGGGTTTAATTTATGGATTGAGTTTCAAAATCAATTTCCTTTCCTTTTTGTGAATTTTCATTATTTTGCCTCTTTCCCGATTAAATATGAACTGTGTAAATTGCAAGGGCAATACAAACAATGTTGGAATGTGTTTTGATCATCCTTAGTTTGTTTTAATATTTTATCTTGTCTTTCAATGTTACAGGGTACTCTATATATTTTTCTGAGATTGATTTCTAGGTTTTAAAAAATAATCCCAATATAAAACATATTTAAACTCGGTTTCATCTATTTTCATTTACCATTTTCTAAAATTTTAAGTTCGTTCCAATCTAATTTGAAATTTTTACATTTTCTTCATACCATACATATAAGCAAGAAAATGATTCTATTTTTTAAAACAAACCAATCAATTAATACAGAGGAATGCAATAATTTTAACACAAGAATTTACATCCTTCAATAGAGAGTTTACAGTATATTTACAATGACAAGTTTTAGATAAGAGTAAAACCATTTGATGCAAGTTAAATCAACATTCAATTAAATGAAACACTTCCTTTTTACATTTCTTCTCCGTTTTCCAAAATATACAAACGAAAACTTTCTCATTCCTTCTCATATTCGAATACAACTTAAAGAATATACATCTTTCACACTCAAATGTAGGTTCCATTTTCAAAACATAGTAACTTTCCACCACAAATAATATTACAATGCCATCCACTACAAGTGAGAAATTTCAAAATAAGTTACCCAAGGAGAAACTACAAAATTCAGATTCTTCCTTAGCTCTAGAACAACTACAAGAAGATCCACCATATATCTTTTGATCACAACAAAAATGAGTACAGGAAATGCTCTCCACCCAAGAAATAATTCTAATGAAGAGAAGACTTCCTCCTCATTGGCCCCCGAGCCCCACCCACAAAGCAATAAGAAATGTATTTCAACTCATGGCAACAAAAAGTCTTCCACAACACAAAAACAATATTAACATTCACAGTCTAAATACATATTGCAGTTTGCAACCATAGGAAGAACACCAAACAATACTTGAGCTTCATCATGCATAAGCCAAAGGAGAACGACCTATGGGGGAAGCTGTTGATACCTCCCAAAGGGGAAATGGGTGTCCACCTTAAGATAAACCCGCCAATATATGTATTTATGTATATATATATATATATATATATATATATATATATATATATATATTCAAAACACTTACATGCCCTTATGCCTCCCCGAAGTACCCCTTATACCTCTCATTCTCTTATGTCTCCCCCACACTCTTATGGCACCCCATAACGAGTAAAGAAATGCAAGATATTTCTTTTACAAGGTGGAATCCAATCCAAAACTCCCTCTATAATAACACTTATACCTCCCCAAAACTCTTATGCCCTCCCCACAAGAGATCCCCATAGTCTTCTCCTACACCATACCTAGGTATTCTACCTAACAACCCACCAACATACGAAAGTATTCAAAGCATTCACATATGCATAAATAAAATAAGAAATTTTTAAAGAGCCAAGCTCCTACCTTTCCATCATAGAGTTATCTCAAAATTTTCAATAGCGATCTTTTTTCCAATCCAAACAGTCCAAAAGCTTTATAAACCTAAAAACATTCCACAAAAATCTTTCCCTTTCTTCACAAAATTACAAGATCTCAAAACCAAAATAAAGTAACCAAAATGGAATCACCGAATGAAGTAACCCCCTCCAGTAACCCCCAAAACAAAAAAAGAATTTGAATAAATAGAAAAGAGAGAGAGGAGGATGAGGTGGCTCCATGTAGGATGCCACATCACTCATCCTCAACTCCACCTCACAAATCAACTTCAAATTCAAAAGAACATTTTAAAAGGTGGGTAAAAAAATGACATTTTACTTATACACACAAACCAAGTGCACACCCCAAGGACCAAAATATAAATTCATGTAAGATAGTGCAATTAAAACTTAAAATTTTTCTTCCCAAAATACATAATAATACCTGATTTTGACTCCCAAACCCATAGGTAGGGTTGGTTTATAAATTTAAGAGGTGTGGGGACAAGTTTAACTTGTCCCACAAGTCTCCAAAATCAGCCACTAAGGAAAAATCCGAAATTTAAAAGGAAGGTGGAGTGTTTCACACTCAAAGCTACTCACACATTACTTACAACACATAATCCATGAGCCATCAACTTTAATAAATGCTTTCTTTTGAACCAAATAATTAATATAGCGACATGATTAATCACTAATATTGTCACCATTTAAATAAATAATAAAAGGGAAATACATCACCAAATAATCACATACAAGGTTAAATAAAGAAAACACAATAAAATAATACACATAACCTCTTGGTTACATTTAAAGGCAATTCCCCCCCGAACCCCCTAGCAACAAGAACACATAAACACGCATAACAAATACACGTTTCCATGGTGACCTTGTTGAATTCATCTAGGATTCGAATGTGGTTGGTCTTCAATCCCCCAATATTTGTTGTGACATGTTTACCTGCAAAACACAAATACCTACTTCGGCCTTGTTGCCGCATCAAATCATCAAAAATAAATATACAATATAACTCTGAAGTCATCTATATATAAATAAAAACATCATAAATAAATTAACGACATCATTTACAATTCCATCAATAACCATAAGATCATTAAATTAGTTCAATTATCTGGGTCTACTCAATATGAAAAAATAACACATGTGCAAAACACAAATATAGATAGAACCATGTCAATCAACATATCAACATTAATATAAAAGGTTTCTGATAATCCACATGCATCATATATGAATCAAAATCAACCTCATTCCATGGTATCTAACATCTAACATCATACCAACTCAAAAGCTATAGTAATGTCCTAAGTATATTCAACAGTATCATAATCAATATCAAAAGGTGTCGAAGGAATGTGGGTAATACAGTTTGTGTGCCATGTTGGAAAGAAATGATGTAACCATGTTTATTTTTCTCATTAAAAGACATGTTAATAAATAATGAGATCTTGAAGATGAAATCAATTTGACCTTCTTCCACTAACCGTTTCCAAGGTACATTGTAATCTTCTCTTAAGTGTGGCTAAACCTTGATCTTTACACAATGAGGTTTTAATTCTGAACCTAAATGGAACTCCATTTCAATTGGAGCTTACGCTCATCTCCTTGTGCAATGGAGGTATAAAACGAGTTTCAACAGTGTGGGATTGGATAGATAGCCTTGTGGAATTGAATACCTCCTTTATTAAATAAACAAATTAAACAACTAATTGGCATATTAGATGATCCTAAGTTAAGTACTCCCTAGTATAATAGAAACAAACCTAAATTTTTTATAAGAATTGTGTTAATCAAAACTTGAATCTCCTAGAATGTAAGTTAAGAATTGAAAGACAATTTTAGTAAAATAAGTAACCTAAAAATTATTTTCATCATGGGATTACCCTTACTGTAAGTGTGTTCTATGGTTGGAATTCTATGTGGTGTATGGTCGAAAAGAGAAGTGAATTGTTCATGATGGGTGTCGTATGTTCCCTTATGCCTAGGGATTAATGTTGTGTGAAGCTTATCGTGAGTGGTGGTAGCCCTTGAGATCACTTGTGGTGATGTTTAAACTTTATGTAACTCAAAAAAAATATATCTGTTATTTTTTGTGAGTATTACAATCTCCAAGCCTTGCACTCAACAAGACATGATCCCCGGTGGGCTCATAGAAAGCCTATCAACATCACCAATAGACCAAGGGACCTTCGATATTATTTACTCTTTTATTAATAGTAACATGTATAATTTTTCAATACATATTACTAATCTTGTTAATGTTAAAGTATATTATATATCAAACATTTAAAATGTATTCCTCAAATTTAAATTTTAAATGCTATGTATTAATATTTTAAGTTGTAAAAAATAGTGAAATAAGTATATAACACAATTCTAATGTGACTTTAAGCACTTTCAAAAACACATTTTTAAAAAAAAAATCTCATCACAATAATTTTATAGTCTTAAAGAACAACAATCCATTAAAAATGTTTTCCATTAGTTTATACAACGTAATATATTATACAAAAATAAATGGCTAATAAAGACCATGGGAAAAAAAGGGAAATATTAATAGCAGATCGAAAAATTATATGGTAGTTTTGTATTTATGTGAGCATGATACGTAGATCTTGGCCTCTTAAGTTACACAAGCTTGGCATTTTAAATTATGCGGATTAAGTCAAAAGTGGATCATAATAGTTTATTATGATTTAATCATTAAGAATATTACCAAAAAAAATGTAAACCTCTTAAATATGGGAGATCATGAATCCTTATTTTAAGGATTTATATTGGGATACAATAACTTTTTTTCAATTATCATTCTATTAAAATACCCAATGAAAAAGCCAATTCCTAAAAATTGGTTTGTTATTGCCTTCAGAGCACTATAAAGTTTTGATGCAATTCATTCTTCATTTTGAAAATATTGATGCAAACTTCTATATTATTGAAGATTTATTTATTGTTCATTATATCGTTTTGTAAGATTGTTTATGTATATTTGTAGTTCTAGTATAATATGAGGCTCACAGACATTTTGAGAATATTTCACATCCATATCTCTGTTACATATTAATAAATTATTATTCAACTCTAGTTGTTAGGTTATGTGTGGCATAATCAAATATTTCTCGAATGAATTGTACACAAGTAAAATCCAAGAAGATTTTGATAGTGAAAATTCATAAATTTCTTTATTCAATTTGTCTATTTTACGTCTCAGATGGATGGATTTAAATCAAATGGAGACGAAGTCATCTATTTTGGTAGTGCATAAGTAATATTTCACATGAAACTCATTTCTTCAATTCAAATAATGACATTTGGGAATATTTTGAAACTTGAACTAATGTTAACAATCTGAAATTGGTTGTTTCTAAGATTGTTTATTTTTTTGAAGACATTCATACAAATATTATTGAGTGTAACTTAATTATGTCTAGTTTACCTATAACGCCTTTTATCATTTGTGAGGGAGGATACCTTACACAGTTTGATTTCATTTGTATTTCTTTTCAAGGAAAATGGGTCTCATGATAACTATACATTTCATCCATTGATTTAAGCTTTGGCTTTCAGTATTTGAATAGTATTTAATGTTTTTTTATATTTCATTTTTTGTTATTATTATATTAATATTTATCATATCTTTTTATATTTGATTTTATCAAATTCAAATGTTTATTCTCACATTTATATAATAATGTAAAGTTAATTTAATTTTCCTAAACTTAATGTATATGTAACTTAGTTATATTTCTATAGAAATTAATAATAGCTTTAAGATGAATTTAGTATTTAATTAAATTAATTTTATCCAAATATCAATAATTTCCGTGGGGGGTGACCTCGTGCGTGTGGCCAAGGGTTGTGATGTTTCCTTTATTTTAATTTTGTGTATTTTATTTTTTGGTGCATGTATCTAATTATCTGGAAAATATGGTCACTTTATTAACACTTGTTAATACGTTTTAGTTATCTAATTTAACTGAATTTGTAAACTAAAAGGAAGATGTGACAATGGAGTAATTAGTAGTGTAGATCACTACAACAAACAATCTCTTTTAACCACAATTATTCTACAAACTTTGAACAAATTAAGAGAATTGTAGAAAATCCATGGCATGTCTATGATAATTTCACAATTAATTTTGTAGATTGTGCAGATGTTCCACAATTTAAATATACTTAGAAAAAATTGTAGAAAATCAACACTTCTAAATATTTATTAGAGACAATCCACATTCAAATAATATTTACTACATTTATATTTATTTTGAAATAATTAAGAAAAACTAATATAAATTATAATAGCACTGTGGAGATGCCACATTAAATAGTGCTTGAATGCTACATAATTGTTTTTCTAGAAATGCCACATAACTAATTCTTTAGACTTTTAAAACATTTTAAAATTAAAAATATTGCATTATAATATTCTATAAATTCAAAACACACAAAGTATATATCTATAATTAATTAAAAAATTTAACTGTTATATGATTACATCACCATAATTATTCTACGAACTTTAAATAACTTACGAGAATTGTAGAAAAATTGGAGTATTTCTATAGTTATTTAATAATTTAATATTTAGGTTTATAGGTGTTCCAAAATTTTAATATACCTATGAAAATTTATAGAAAACTCATATTTATAAACATTCATTATGGAAATTCTATTTCTCTTTAATTTTTTAGAAATCTAATTTCAATATTATCTACCATATTTTTATTAATTGTAGAATAAATTAAAAAAACTAATATAAATTATAATAACAATGATTAAAGATGCCACAATAAATAATGTTTGAATAACATTTTTGTATTTATATAAAACTCCATATTTAGACTTTTAATGCATTTAAAAGTAAAAAATATATAATAATGTGTTGGTACCCAAATTATTTCTCCCTTATAAGCTTAGTAGCATCACAGTTTTAACAAGAAGCTTGGAGACAAGCAGATCATTTTGTGTGTCATTTTGTAGCTGGGAAAAAAATGCAGCTTGCTCTTTGTCACTCAAATGTGGAGAAATGGGTAGCACCCTTAAGAGGATTTGATCTATCCTCACTAATTTCTTATTGTGCCTTTCAACCAAGGTGAGAAGACCCTTTTTGTAGACTATTGTTTATGGAGGAGATGGAGATGTCCTTTTCCTTTCTTGTGAGGTTATTCAGAAGACCTTGAAGAAACTATGATCATTACAAAAAAAATATAACTCTCACGAGTTCTCACCCTAGGTAATGGAGATATCTTCTAAGAAAGGTTCAGGCTACTTAAAGACAATGACAACCTAATTGCTTCTACATGTTTTGGTAGTATAAATTATGAATTTGTACACACATAGGAAAAACATGGGTAGTATGGATAGGATTGGTTGCTTTTAAATGAATTTTGGTGGGAGGTGAGGCATAATGAACTTGATTTTCCAGATTTTTGAGAATTCTTACAAAAATGGAGAGCTTAAAACAATAGAATTCTTCAGGGTACCTAAGATGTTCCTTTAACGAAAATATGTGCTTCAATGGAGGCCAAGATAGGCATGTTTTCACACAAACTTCAAGAATCCAAAATAACGGCTCAAATTGAAAACATTACTAAACATTAACAATCTTTGTTTCACCATGCCTAAGATACCCTCAAAGGCTAACAAACAATCTTATAGTCATGTTGTGATTCAAAATGATTTTAAACTTATTTACTTCGCTATCAAATGAAATCTCTTCTGATAAATGAAAATGTAAATACCACCAAACTATCATAAGGATAAGATCTTGTATGATTCAAAAAAAAATTCAATGTAAGGTTGCAACAGGAACAAGGAGAACCTACTTGCAAACATTGAGACATGAAGGAAAAATGAACTTTTCTCAAAAATAACACATATTAACTCAAGTTTGATTAAATTTATCATCAGGGGAAAGGTTTATAGAACAATCTTAGAGCTTGTCAATGGATGTACACTCGAAACCACCTTGACATGATCAAATTTAGCACAAAAGGGATAAATAAGTTTCTCAAATGATTTTTTCAGAAAGACGGACTCTATCAAGTCTTTTCTCTTAGAAAATCAGTCCCGCCCTCTAACACTCTAACCATTTGCACAAAAGATTCATGTAATTTATAAAAAAATTACAACAGACTTTCCCTCCAAAAAAAAAGCATTCAATGTACGAGTGCTTGCGATGATCTTGATCATAAATCCCATAATCAAATTTGAAAACAATTTCAGGTGGCTTAGGGAGAAAAATTCCTTCAAAAATCTCAGCATTCAATTCTTTCACCTAGTAAATCACTCTTCCTTTTATGCACCAAATAATTTTGCCCCTAATCTGTCAAATCTGGTTCTTTACGTGCCAAAGAAGGAAAAACTAAAAAATCATATAGAGACCAATAGTCAAATCACCTCTTAATGGTACAAGACATTTTCAGATTTTTTCCCACCAAACAAGGATATCAACAGGTCTCTTGTGTGCCAAGGAAAGAAAGGTCAGGTTGAATCTGATAGTCAAATTACATCCCTTAATGGTGAAAGACATTTTTCAGACCTTCCCCCCCAAACCAGGATATCAGATTACTTTTCCTCTTCATTTTCCATGCAAAAGACTCCAAGAAATGACAAAAAACCAAAAAATTTCACATCCTCAGGATCTTTGGAGTAGAAATGGGAGAAAATCAGATACAGATGCACAGTTGTCATCAATTTCCCTTTTGTATTTGGACCACCCACATGGGAGATCCGAGTTAAGATGGGTCTGGGGTTCCTTTTACCTTTTATACCTTTTGGAAAAATGTAGAATTTCTCAATTTACTCTGCCCCTCCGCCCTTGAAAAATGGGCCTGAAACGTGTCGTAATGTGGGTCCGAGAGGATTCGTAGCTAAATTTTTATATTTTGTCTATTTTTGGAAGAAAATAAAACTTTCCAAATTTTCCCTGAGAGTTTGCTCCCCTGCCTTTTAACTTTTCAAACTACCATGCATTTCAATAGCACATCTTGAGATGGTCCCCCAGGAGTACAAAATCCAAAAAAGCACGGGATCAATACGTGTCTTATTCCAACAGAGTCTATTAAAATTTTAAGAGTTTAGAGGAAGGCGCCATGTGTTCAAGGTCCGAGACAATCATTTTTGGTCATTGTAAATTCCAAGCAAAAAGGGAGAGTGAGCGGAAGCCTTCAAGTGTCCTCCTGCCGCTTCTTCAAAATAAAACTCAAGGGCCAATCCCTGAACATGTACGGTCCCTCCATGTGTCTTTTTGGCACAACTTACAGATGGTCCCCAATATTAGAGACACTGAATGAGCATGGGCTCACCATGTGTCCCAATCCTTAGAGAATTTCCTTTAAAAAATTTAAGTCCCTGGTAAAGCCGAAGGAAACTTCCACCTATCTCTCTATTGCATTTGTCATGGTGGGACCCTAAGACAGATCTTCAAATGTGTGCCTACCCACCATGTGTCCATAGCCCACCAAAACTATATCATCTGCATGAAAAATTCTCTAAGTCCAGGCACAGCAGCGGAATCCTCCACGTGTCTCCCCGGCACAACTCCAAGGCCAATCCAAAAATTGAACTTTAAAATGAGTGTCATTCTTCCACGTGGACAAATTTTGTGTCGAGGCAAGCCATGGAATTTTTAGAGTTCCCCAATGAGCTGCATCCTACTAAAAAGGGCCGCGTTTCCATTGATGAAGAGATGAAAATTTGACAGGGAAAATTTATTCATCAAACTGTAAAATACAGGAAGACAACTATTTGAGCCTGGAGATGAAATTTTCTTTGAGGAAAGAGAAATTGGAAATGTTACAAACCTCAAACATACTCCTCTGAGATACATCCATTCATTTTTCTTCAAGTATTTGCGAAAAAAATGATAGGGACAACAATTCCTAACTATGGAAAATGGAAAGAATGAGACAACTTGAGTTTTATACCCAATTTACAAAAATTTTCAGATGAATAGAGAAACAAGGAATCAACCATGGATCCATAAGTGATTCTTAGCCTAGGAAAGGGCTGATTACGACATAAAAATGAAGATAGATCTTTCAAGAATCAACACGGGGAGACACAAATGTGAAAGAGGCCTCAAATTGAGGGATTTTAATGGAAAATAGGAGAGACCAATCTAAGCACCAACATCATCTCTGTCTCACGGATGGGCACTCCCTTTGAGTGCCACAAGAACCAAATAATAGACAAAGTGCAAAAACATCCATTGGGTGAAGTAGTCATCTTGCATAGCATAGAACTATTATTGTCTCCCAAATATGAACTGAGAAACTGGAAAAACTAGGCCACCAGGGACCAGAACGAACAAAAGCACAAAAGACAACAAAATAACCAAAAAACTATATACTATACAAATGATGTTCACCTTTATTCTGTGGAATTAATCCAAGAAATGTTTTAAATGCCTGCCATTAACAGTCAATTCAAGCAATTCACCATCCAAGTCCTTCAAGAAGAAGGTATGTTCACTAATTCTAATATCAATGGAGTAAGGGCCCATCCATAATGTGTCAAATTTTCCATGCTTGCGCTTATCTTCATGCATGCTATCCCATAGTAACACAAGATATCCAATATTGAAAGCTCTTGGAGTGACCTTCCTGTCGAATAAATTCTTCATATTTTCTCTAAACTTTACATGCCTTTGGTGCGATTCCCTCCTTTCTTCATCAAGTTCAACAATTTGCTTAATACGAGCATCATATGGACTAACTTCTTGATCCTCCAGCTATTGAATGAACTGATATGAAGATAATTGCATATGTAAGGGTAGTAGGGCTTGAGTTACATACACCAACTCAAATGGAATCCTTCCAGTGGATCTCTTAACATTAACTCGGTCATCCCAAACAACAAAATTCAACTTCTCACCCCATTTTCTCTTGTCTACCTCCAAGGTTCTTGATAATCTTAAGAAAATTTTTATTACTGGACTCATCCTATCCATTTCCTTGGGGATTGTAATTAGAAGCATATATAAAATTAATCCCATATTCTCTGCACATTTCCACCAAAGGTTTAGCTCTGAAGCTCGCAACATTGTCAGCAAAAATTTTAACTAGCACTCCAAACTTGCAGATGATATGGTTAAACATAAAGTTCATGACAATTGTGTGTTTCTCTTTCGGTGGGGATTAACTCTACCCACTTAGTGAAGAAATCAATGGCTACATGAATCCACTTATGGCTAACACTTGAAGGGTTTGAAATCTGACCAATGAAATTCATTCCCCATTGCTTGAATAGGGCTTTAATTGATACAAGATGCAAAGGTAGGGAGCCTAGATCTTTCAGTGTTCTAGAAAAGCATTGAAAACTATCACATCTTCTAACCAAAATAGTCGTATCCTTGAAGAGAGTTGGCCACCAATAACCAGCACTCAGGACCTTGTGTGCTATGACTCTTCTAGCAAAATTCCCCCCAAAAACTCATCCATGGAGATCAGAAATTATCTTTGGGGCTTCATCTTCAGTAATGCATCTTAAGAGAACTCCCTTAGGGTTCTTCTAGGCTAACCCATAATTAGTAATGACATATTTCTTGGAATCCAACTTAAGAGCTCTTTTTTGGTTCTTACTCAAACACTCAAGGCAGTATAGATGTCTGAGATAAAAATTACATCTTTGTACCACTCATAACCCATCAAATTTTCAAGGACATCTACCCTTCCTTCTTCTAACTCATTCACCTCAATAGTCTACAAGTGCTCTCATCCATGAGATTAGCCAAGCCCATAACTCTCAAAAACTTCGTGGTTTGGATATCCATGTCATATTATTGCAACTTGTTCACCCATCTACATATTTTCCTTGAGAATTCTATCTCTGATAAGATGTCTTTCACCATAGTGTGGGGAATATAAGCAACAATTCTAGAGCTCAAAATTTAAGGTCTGAAAACAATTGTTGCTTTTACCAAGGAAAATGTTTGTTTCTCCATAATAATGTATTTTATATGATCCCCTTGCAATGGCTTACAGAAAAAGGAAATTGGCCTCTCATCCCCTTCATCATCCTTCCCAACAAGAAATATGCAATAGTGTTCTCTGAAGCAAAATAAAACAGTTGGAAATGATTCTTATAATTTGGCACTACTAAAACAAGGGCATGATTTAATGCCTATTTTATCCAATTGAAATCTTGAAGGGAATTCTCCTCCCATTTGATGACCTGGTCCTTCTTTGGCATGTAAGTAACTAGAATGGTCAACTCAGCAAAGTTTGATATGAATCTCATGATAAATTTTATCTTCTGAAAGAAAGAATGAATTCCCTTTTTGGTTCTTGAAATTGGGACCTTGTTGATGGCCTCTATACTTTCTAGATCAATCATTACTCCCTCTTGTGACACAATGTGACCAAACAATTTTTTCTTCTCCACTCTGAAATGGCACTTCTTTAGATTGAGTGAAATGACATATTCCCTATATCTTATCAACAGTTTTTCCAAGTACTGCAAGTGGTCACCTCTCTTTGTGGAAAACGTGGTTACATCATCTTGGTAAATAGAAATAAAATCATTAATGTAACCAAAAAAATTAAAATCCATTACTCTTTGAAAGGTTGCTCCAACATTTATCAAACCAAAGGGCATTCTAACATAAACATAAGTTCCCGAAGGAGTAGTAAAGGTTGACTTAATTCTTTCTGATTCCTTTACAACAACTTGGTTATAACCAGAGAAGCCGTCCAAGGTAGAAACAAAATTATAACCAGTCTCTAATTGCAACATGTTTTCCATGTTTAGTAAACAATAACTATCTTTCATTGATGCTCTATTCAAATTTTTGAAATCCAGACATAGACTGATATCACCATTCTTCTTTCTAACTGGTACTAGGTTTGTAACCCCAAGAAGAATACCTTGTGGGCTGAATAATTCCTCCATCACTCAGTTTCTTCAGTTATTCTTGCATTTTATGAGATATGATGGGTTGATTGGCCTCTATTTCTACCTGAATGGTTTTGCATTGGATTTCAAGGGAATCTCATGTTGAAACAGATCTTCTTTGTATGCCTTTAGTTCAAAGTAAGTACAAGCCATGTAATCTTGATACTTATTCAATATTTGAATATAGGACTGATTTTCCTCCTTGCTGATATTGCTTCCCAACCAGATCTTCCTTTGTTTCTCCTCTGTATCGAGGTCATATTCTTCAACTTCCTTTGAGGCTGCTATATCCCTATTGATAATGCAATCAATATTATCAAATTTTGATTCAAGAGCAACCAGTCCTCTAGGGATAGTATTAGTTTTTAGTTGGATGATATCCTTTCTAAAAAAAGTTTCTTTCCCATCTTCTACACACACCATTGGCTCCCAATCAATACAGTAATCATAAAACTTCCCTTTGTTCTGTAAGAACCTTTTGACCTAAGAATCATCATCAAAAATTTGGCAATGCTTAATGTTGTTAGAGAGAGATGGCCTTGTTAACACTTTAACATCATATTCATAATATGGGGACATTGCATAATTATCAAACCGAGATCCTAATATTTCAAGCTTATCTACCAAATCATTAAACTTCCTATCATGATGTGAAATGTTGAATGAATAAAACATCTCAATGAGATCCCAAACTACATGCTTGTATTGTTTCATTCGTTGATTCTTAGTAGCATAAAGCTTTCTGACTTGCTTGACAATCAATTTTTAATCTCTTTTGACACTAATGTCCTTAACACAATATTTCCAAGAAATTATCAAACCTAACAACAATGCTTCACATTCAGAAATTTTTTTAGTGCACTCAAAGTTAAGTTTTAAGGAAAAAAAATTCTTCCTGGCCTGGAGAAATCAGAACATCACCAGCACCATTTCAAAATCTATAGCAAGCTCCATAAAAAAATAAAATCCAAGGAGATCCTTCCTTCTCAAGACACCTGCACTCTTCAATTTTTTGCTCTTTCTAATAAGCAAATCCTACAAAGTTATCAACATCGAAATGCTTGTGTACAATACTTAATAGGATGCATTGTTGGGATCTTCAATAAGGTGCAACATCTTCCTTTCCACATATAACTTGACAAGGCTTTCCTCAATTGGGATGGTAGCATAGGAAATGTCCATTTGAACACTCCCACCATCACTTGTAGCCAACTTTCCAGACAATAACATACCCCATTTGGTTGGGCAATCAAAAATAACAACATCAAGTTTTAGGTTCCTACCTCGGTAGGCTGCAAGTTACACCACCAAAACTTTCACACATCCCACCACTGGAACTTCTCTGGAATCCATGGCAGTACACTTTCCATATGCTATTTTTTACCTTGATATCCTACTCATTCATGACTTCCAGAGGCATAACATTGCATGATGCCCCTGAGTCAAACATATAGTTGTGTAGTAGTCTTTCCTTAATGATCAGAGTAGTGAAGAATGTTTCTACATTTAGATGATACTAAACTAAGGACGTCCCTAGATAAACCTCAGGTGGTTCACCTAGTTCCTCTAATACTGGTGGTGTTGCTAACTCTATAATGATTGGAGGAGTCTCCACAATGTTTAAATTTCTTCCTAGGGTAGTTATTTCCTCTTTCAGCCCCAAATACTCAAAGGCCCTTTTCTTGTGCTCGGGAATTCTAAGCAACTCAACAATTGGAACTGAAATCTTGATCTGACTCAAGAATTGGGCAATATCATAAGGGACATACTTTGGTGAGGCAACATTGGAAGGGAGATTGACACATTAATCAGATGGAAAAGGATGTTTAACAACCTAGGCATGAGGAGGAATATGAATTTTGTTTAGGATAGCAAGGCCTTTGGCAGATGCATCTTTCTTAGGAACCTCTTTAGGAATATTTGAAAGTAATGGAGTTTTTTGCCTTGGCTCAAGGCCCTGCCCCTCTGAAAACCTTACTTCTTGTGTTATGCTCCTTCTGTTGGGTGACCACAGTGTTCATCAAGAAATTTTTGTCCTCCTCAGATGGGATCCCTCCATCATAATTTTTTATCATTAAAGCTCTTAAGTATTCAAATTTATTATTCAGTATCTCAAGAGCTTGTACAACATCTATTTCTAAAGTATGAGAGGGAGGAAGAAATGGTACTCGTTGGATGCAATCCTAAAAAGTTGCAACAGATCGAGCACTTATCACTTTAGTTGAAGTTTCTCCTTGTTGTGATCTCATGGAGCAACCCATCATGCAATCATCATTATCATTTTCATCATCAGCTTCCTCTTTTTTCTGCTAACCTTCTTCACATGGAGCTTGGGTCATGTAACATCTGTCACAGCAATCAATGACATTTGTTTCCTCAACAACAGCAACTCTGATAGCCAAAGGATCAGATACAATTCTATTTTCCCTGACCTGGGACTATTTATTTCTAAATCCAGTAGGTCCCTTTCTTCTATCATCCGATCTCTGATCATTTCTATGATGATTTGTAAACCTATCCGAGCCTTGTTGCTTGTGCTAACCTTGTGAATTCTGCCCAGTTCCCTATTCATCTCGGGCTAATTTGTATGAGATTTCTTTGACAGCCCCTGCCAAATTTTTCAAAACTTCCTCCAAATCCGTGGCCTTACTTGTTTGAGGATTTTCTCGGTTAACTAGCTCCACACCCTCCCTCTTAGGAGGTTTTCCAATTGCCTTGTTATTATTCTCAATCTGCAAAGCCATGGTTAAGGCCTTCCTTAGATTGGTAGGGCTTTTATCCCTCAAGTAGTAAGCAAACTTTTTATCAAATGCATCTAAATATTTGATCAAATACGATTCATCACATGGCCTTAATTTAATAGGAAATTTCCTCAAGGTCTTGTTAAACCTTGTGTTGAAATCATGTACTAAATCATTAGGATTCTTCTTGATGTTTTCAAATTCTAACAGAAGAAACCTAGGATCTATTCTATCACCATACTGCATTCTAAATGCATTATTCATCTCAGTACAAGAATGAATGGAATTATCTAGCAAAGCTTTATACGAGTCCCTTGCATTCTCTTCCAAAGTATGGATAAATAGTTTGATATATACATCTTCATATTCAATCTCAAAATCTTCCATTATATTCATAAAAAGATTTAAATGTTGATCACCAGTTAGAGCATTGTTTCCTTGGAAATTTGGCAATCTATATCTTACATCATGGGGAACTGCATTTGGATAACTGACCATCCCTCTAGAATTTATAGGACCAAAAGTATTTATAATAAATAGAGGTCAAGGTGGGGGCTGGGCCACGTTATTTTGAGGAGGTGACCTTGGAGGAGAAACAAACTGATAAGGGGCAGGGGGTCTTTGGAGCACAAGAGTATAAATTTAAAAATGGATCTCCCCTAAAGGCCTTGTATCTTGGAAAACCTTATTAACTTTTGAAAATACTAGGGAAAAATGAGAAGAAAAATTTTCAAATTCAAATGAAGGCCCCTCTCCAGATGGAGAATTGAATTCCACAAAGAAATTACCTGATTCAGAAGCACTTCAATGGAAATCTTCAATGATAGGTCGATCACTTTCATCAATGGAGATCTCCTTTCTTGACTGTTGATCTCCAACAACTCTCCAAGCATTTCTTCCTTCTAAATTTATTTTTCCTAGCTTTGGAAATAATGTCCTAGTAGGATCCCTAGCAAAGAAATATCTTCTTCCTTCCATATTTGAAAAGTTTAGTAAAAATATCACTTGACAGAGGTTGAGAAACTAGTATTTATCAAAAATTAGATCAACAAGGAGTTGCCACTAATAACTTCTACCTTAGTTGTGAAAATGCAATAAAATATGATCTGTTAAATGTCTGTCAACACTAGAAACTTGAAATGAAGAGACCTGACTTTTCCTTACCCAAATTTATCAATGAAATCTAGTGTAATAGGTGTAGAAAGTTAAAGAATTGCACAAAACACTTTCAACTTTGAATACTTATTACAGGCCTGAACACAAGATGATGTTTGAAACAAAGTATTGATGCTTAGATCATTCAAGAAGTTTTTACCAGGGTATGAATATGAACTGTAATAATTTTTTCCGCCGTAATGGCACCAGAAATGGTGTGGGTACCCAAATTGATTCTTCCTTAGAAGCTAAGTAGCATCACAGTTTTAACAGGAAGCTTAGAGACAAGTAGATCATGTTGTGTGTCATTTTTTAGCTGGGAAAGAAGTGTAGCTTTCTCTTTGTCACTCAGATGTGGAGAAATGGGTAGAACCCTTAAGAGGATTTGATTTATCCTCACTACTTTATGGTTGTGCCTTTCAACCAGGGTGAGTGGACCCTTTTGTAGCCTATTATTTTTGGAGAAGATGGAGATGTCCTTCTCCTTCCTTGTGAGGTTATTCAGAGGACCTTTAAGAAAATATGATCAATACAACAAAAATCTAACTCTCACGAATTGTCACCCTAGATAATGGAGATATTTTCTAAGCAAGGTTCAGGATACTTAAAGAAAATGAAAAACCTGATTACTTTTGCATGTTTTTGTAATAGAAATTATGCATTTGTATAAAAATAGGAAAAATAGGGGTAGTATGGGTAGGATTTATTGTTATTAAATGAATTTTGGTGGGAGGTGAGGCAGAATGAACTTGATTTTCTATATCTTCAAGAATTCTTACAAAAATCGAGAGCTTAAAACAACAGAATGCTTCAAGGTAGCTAATATGTTCCTTTAACAAGAATATGGGCTTCTGTGGAGGCCCAAATAAGCATGTTTTCACACAAACTTCAAGAATCCTAAATGAAGACTCAAATTGAAAACTTAACTAAACATTAACATTCTTTGTTCCACCATGCCTAAGATATGCGCAAAGGCTAACAAACAATATTATAGTCATGTTAGTTGTCACAGTGAATTTAAATTTTTTTATTTCACTATCAAATGAAAGATCTTCTGATAAATGAAATTGTAAATGCCACCAAACTATCACAAGGATAATATCTTGTGTGATTCACAAAAATTTCAATGTAAGGTTGCAACAGGCATAAGAGAAATTACTTGCAAACATTCAGACATGAAGAAACCAATTTTATTCCCTAAAATAACACAGATTACCTCATGTTTGATTAAATTTATCAGCAGGGGAAATATTCTAGAACAATATCTGACCTTGTAAATGATTGTACACTCGCAACCAGCTTGACATGATCAAATTTTACAAAAAGGGATAAACAGGTTTCTCGGACAATTTCTAACAAAGATGGACTCTATCAAGCTTTTCTCTTGGAAAATTAGTCCCGACCTCTAACACTCCAACCATTTGCATGATGGATTCATTTAATTTATAAAAATCTTACAACAAAGTTTTCCCGCAAAAAGCAGAAACATTCAATGTACTAGTGTTTGCCATGATCTTGATTGTGATTCATAGAGTCAGATTTGTAAAAGTTGTCAGGCACTTATGGAGGAAAATTTCTTCAAAAATATTAGCATTCAATTCTTCCACCTGGTAAATCACTCTTCCTTTTATGCACCAACTACTTCCACCCATAATCTATCAAATCTATTTCTTTGCATTCCCAAGAAGCAAAAAATGAAAAATTAGATCGAGGCCAATAGTCAGATCACCTCTTAATGTTAAAAGAAATTTCCATATTTTTTCCCACCAAACCACGATATCAATAGATCTCTTGTGTGCAAAGGAAAGAAAGATCCGACCTCGAATCCGATAGTCAAATTATATCCTTAATGGTGAAAGACAATTTCAGACCTTACCCACTTAACCAGGATGTCAAATTAATGGTCCTCTTCATTTGGCGTGTAGGAGACTCCAAGAAATGACAAAAAACTAGAAAAATTTACATCCTCAGGATCTTTGATGGAAGAAAATCAGATACAGATGCACAGTTTCCCTTTTGAATTTGGACCGTCCACGTGGGAGATCCAAGTTAAGATGGGTCTGGAGTTCCTTTTAGCTTTTATACCTTTTGGAAAAATGTAGAATTTATCAATTTGCTCCACCCCTCTACCCTTGAAAAATGGTCCTGACACATGTCCCAATATGGGTCCCATAGGAACCGCGGCTAAATTATGCTATTTTGCCTATTTCTGGAAGAAAAAAATAAATTCCAAATTTTCCATGAGAGTTCACCTCCCCATCTTTTGAATTTTCAAATTTCCACGTGTTTCAATGGCACATCTTGAGATGGTCCCCCATGAGTAGAGACCCCAAAAAAGCATGGGCTCAACACGTGTATTATTCCGGCAGATTCTATAAACATTTTAAGAGTTCAACGGAAGGTCCCATGTGTTCAAGGTCCGAAACAATCTGTTTTGATCGTTGCAAAGTCCAAACAAAAAGGGAGAGTGAGTAGAATCCTCCAAGTTTCCTCCTGGTGCTTATTCAAAATAAAACTCAAGGGCTGGTCCTCGAACATGTGCGGTCCCTCCATCTCTATTTATGGTACAACTTCAAGATGGTCCCCAAGAGTGGAGACCCTGAATGAGCGTGGGCTCACCAGGTGTCCCAAGCTTTAGAAAATTTCCACATGTCCCTCTGTCACATTTGTCAAGGTGGGATCATGAGATGGATCTTCAAATGTGCGCCTACCCACCACTTGTCCACAACCTACCAAAACTATATTAGTTGCATAATAAAATTTCAAAGTCTAGGCATAGTCATGGAATCTTCCACGTGTCCCCCTAGCACAACTCCAAGGCCAAACCAAAAAGTGAACTTTCAAATGAGCTTCGTTCGTCCACGTGGACAAATTTTGAGTTGAGGCAAGCCATAGAATTTTTAGAGTTCCCCGCTAAGCTGGATCTAACCAAAAAGGGCCACATTTCCATTAATGCAGAGATGAAAATTTTACTGGGAAAATTCACCCGTCAAACCGTAAAATGTAGGAAGATAACTATTTGAGCCCAGAGATGAAATTTACTTCGAGCACAGAGAAATTGGAAATGTTACAAACCTCAAACACATTCCTCCAAGCTACATCCATTCATTCTTTTCAGGTATTTGGGACAAAAATGACAGGGACAACAATTCCCGACTATGGAAAATGGAAAGAATGGGACAACCCGAGTTTTATACCTGATTTATAGACTTTTTCAGATGAACAGAGAATTAAGGAATCAACCATGGATCCATAAGTGATTCTCAGCCAAGGAAAGGATTGATTACGACACAAAAAGGAAGACAAAGCTTTGAAGCATCTACACAAGGAGACACAAACATGACAGAGGCCGCAAACTGAGGGATTTTAATGGCAAACGGGCA
The DNA here is from genome assembly GCA_019776745.2 of Taxus chinensis. Lineage (NCBI taxonomy): Eukaryota > Viridiplantae > Streptophyta > Pinopsida > Cupressales > Taxaceae > Taxus > Taxus chinensis. The sequence continues at coordinate 721,363,206 of CM034147.1, read as the reverse complement.
TGACCAATTTGAGCAAAAATATAATGTATATATTCAACATAGAAAAAATATACATCAATTTATTTATAGTGATAAATATTTATAGGAAATCGACATCTATATATATATGTTTGAAGTTTTCTATTATTTAAATATAATGAGTTCCAATAATATATACACACCACATTACTTAAAATATATGTTTATTAGATTTTTCTTATTAATTCCTAGATATATTACATTAATTATAATTTTTTCCATTTTCCTTAAAATATATATTTGTATAATATGTTTTTAATTTAACTAATAAATATTTACAAAGTTCTTTATTCTATTTATTAATTATTATGATATTAATATTAGCATATACAATTAGCAAATTGATAATTTTTGTTTTATTAATATTGAACTTAAAATAGCAATGTCAGCTCTCTAATTGCATGATTTATAGGAAAATATTATAGCTTTTAATAACTTCTACTTTAACACCTTTTCTACTCTTTTACAAGATTTAATAATAAATGATAATAAAAACAACAAGAAAAGATTAAAATATTAAAATGTAGTTTTAGAGAAGAAATTGTAATATTAAATTGTAGATGATCACGTTTTAGAAAACTAGTCCATTTTAATTATGTTTATTTGGACACCACATGTGGTTCTTAGGCATCTTAAGTTACGGGCAAGCTTTGATTTTGCAAGGCGTTTAGACATTTTTAGTCATTTTAAATGTCAAAATACAACCACTTTTAAAGTATGACCGTTAAACGTTAAAATGACATGTATATTACAAATTTAACCATCAACATATATATATGTGTGTGTAATTTATAATAATTAAGTAAATAAATTAAATATTTGTTTTTTTGAGATTCATAAAAAATACAATATAAATAAAAATAGTAATTTTCATATCTAAAGAAAATAAAAATTATTAAATCTTAATATCTTATTAATGATTATGAAATAGGAACATCTGTTAATTTTGATTTTCAATTAGTTTTGTTTGATTTCTTTTTTTAGTTTTATTTGATTTTTTGTTTAGCTTTTTCTATTGATTTTTGATTTGTAATTGTTTGTTTTATTGTTATTTATTTGATTTTTTACAAATAAAGATTGGAAACTGCAATTATTGCAGTAAATGTGAAATTTGAGAACTTGGATGTAAGAAGATAGCACTCATTTTATAATTATTTATTTCAATTTAATTTTAAAAAGTCATTTAAATTTATTGTTTCAATCTTGTGGATGTAAAATTTTTACTCAATTTTAGTGTTCATTATTGTTATTATAAAAATAATTTTGACGTGCATATTATATTTTGAACGTCAAATGACATCCATTTACTTTTTCAGAGCGTTCAAAGAAAATTATTGTGACATTGTAACATTGAACGTCAAAATCCGGCATTGGTTACGGGTATAAAGTTAAAATGTAATAAATAATAGTTTGTTGAGATTTTATCCCTAATGATATTACTAAAAAAATTAGAGCACTCCCAAATCTCAGAGATCATGAACCATTAATTTAGGGATTTTTATTTTGCAATGATAAGATTTTGTCAATTTATTTACATTAAACAATTGGGAGAGAGTCATTTACTACAAATTATTTTTCATGTTTCAAGTCTTCTGTCTCGCCTTCTCATAGATTTGGTGCAACACTACACAGGTGTGATGCAGAAGCTCTTAATTTCAAAAGATGTCATGGTTTTCATGAATATGTTTTCAGGAATAATAAGTTAAATACAAGAACGAAAATGTTTGTAATATTGATGAGTTAAATGCAGTTTAATATAATCATTCAATTTTATACGTGTTTTATGTAGATATGTAGTTGCAACTTGCAATGTCACTAATCTTACACATTGTTAGTATGTACTTCTGGTTTCACTGCACATTATTAGTTTATTATTCGGGCTAGGGTTTTCAGCTTCCAATGTCATGTGGAATATCCATGCTACATAATCCACTCTTACTCGAACTATTGTAAAAAATTAGAATCAAATCAAATAGCAGGATTTGCTATTTTTAGTTTGTATTCATAAATGACATTATTTTTCCTATTGTCGTATGGTTTGGCTCAACATGGTTTGGAGTTTAATGTCGGTCAGACATGGATGGATTTAGTAAAATAGAGAGGAACTTGTGCTATTTTGACAATGTATAAGAATGCATTCGCATGAAAACATGGTGTGTCAATTCAAGGAATACTTTTAGGAACATTTTGGAGCTAATTCGAGTTGGTGGATGATGTCAATAATGTGAATATGATTGTTCATTCTGATTTTGATGTTGTTTTAAGATACTCATTCCATGTACATTCCATATACAGAACTCATCTTCACCGTGCCTTCAAAGTGCAAGCCTTTTTGTGAGGGAGTATAGCTTATACAGTTTAGCTTCACGATAATTTCTTTCCGAGGAAAATGGTTTTATAATTATATACTTCATCTAATGATCTCTTTTAAGTTTTTGCCCATTATGTTAGGATAGTTATATTGTTTTCCTACTTTTTATTATTAATATATTATAATAATTTTTGTTCAATTTATCAGGATGCCAAGCACTGTCTTCTTCAAATTTATATAATAACAAAAAAATTAATTTCAATTTACTTGTATAAAACTTTGATAGGAAACACGGTTTTTAGGGATTATTTTAATTTATCTTTTTTTGGAATTTAGATGTGGCCAAGTAAGTATGAATGAAAATATAATAATAATATAATAATTAAATTATTCTTTTATTAAAAATTACAAAGTTTTATTTTATAATATTAATTTTATGTAGATACAAATTATTATTTAATACGTATGTTGAAAATGTAGACAATTGACAAATAATTATGTAAAGGAATGTGAAATCAGTAGAACATTTATAGTTATATTTCTACATTATTTTTACAGATATTCCACATATTATTATTGTGGCAATCAAATTGTAGCTTCCACCCTACAAGTTTTATGTGATAACCATAATTGTAGATAAATTTGTATATATTGCCCACATATATTATATTAATACAAAAATGTAGAAAATTGATAATATCAAAATCATCGAAAAACTTCAATTTTAAGAAATTGTGGAAAATTAGCAATCGTTTAAAATTGTGGAAAAATTTACAATCTATAAAAATTGTGGATAGTATTCACTATAAAATATTGTAGTCTAGTTACAACATTTATAAATTGTGGAAATATCCATAGTCTTATAAATTGTGGACAGACAATAATAATATCTGAAATTCTGGATGAGATGTAACTTTAAAGCCACATTTTTAATTTTGAGAATTCCTTATAACCACAATAATAATGTAGGGATAAATTATGGTTTCCAAGTTCCCTAGGCAGTACTCGGAGCGTAACCCCTCGGGACTAGCCAGCAAACTAAATAAATAAATGACTTTAAATATATAATGGAGAAATGTTATACAAGGCACTGAATAAATGAATTTGCACACAAGGGTATTTAAATAGCCCCATTCACCTACTTACACATACCTTTAAAATTATTTAAAACACCCATAATATTAATTCCTACCAAACAATTGTAGCATTGATCCTCAATCCTTGGATCAATTCAATTGTGGCCCACTAGATCCTAGGGTTCCAAAATAACCCTAAATATCCTTATGAATTCTTATTAAACCCTTTTCTTTACCCTAGTGTCCTCATTTGTTCTATTTTCTTTTGTTTAATTTGAAGGTTGGAGAAATGGAAGCCATGAAGAATTTCGTGAGAATCAAGCTTAGTTTATTCTAGGATTTAGATTTATCATTGTAATGTCTTTCATTTGAAGATTGAAATGGTTTCTACTCCAAATCTAGAGTTGTGATTTAGTAATTACCATTTTGAGTTCTCTATTTGGGCCAAAACCTTACTTCATTTTGAAGTCAAGATATTGAATGTTTTTTAAATACCCATTTGAGGATTTACGAGTTTAGAACATTTAATCTATGCCTTGATTACTTGCTAGAGGTTTCCTCTTTGTCTTTACGGGCTTAAATTTTTTTTAGACTAAGTTAAATTTTGCAGAGACGTGGATTTAAATGTTTCCGCCATCAATGACAGAAACACTGCAAAAAGTAGGTCGACATTCCTGTGACCACCGCCCCTACCTAGGTGACGATTTATGAACTACCACCTTGCCTAAGTGGCGTTTCAGAGACCACTACTCTACATAGGGCAACAATCCCGTTCTTTAAAAACAGAACCTTCTATTTTGAAATTTTCCAAAAAATGAAATTAACTAGAGTTTTTAAAGGGCCATCCTTAGCTTGAATTTATGTTCCTAAAGTTTATAGTTGAAGGGTTTAATCCATTTATTCATTCGATACTTAATTTATTAAAATTTAAGGATTTCCTATTTCAATAGAAACAAACATCAACTACAAGATTATTTTTTTATTTATTTCAAGTTAAAAAGTAGAAATAAAACTAAATTTGCTTCTAATGCTATTGTTTTTTCCTTACAACAAAATGCAATATTTCAACATACTGATTTACATAAAATTTATTGCATCTTTTCATTTCCACTACAATCATTTGTTCAAATAACTACTAACAAATTTGTTCCACATTCAAGTTTTCCATGCATACACTAAAAGTATTTTTTACAACTTCTATGTTAATTTCTTTCCTTTTTACAATAATGCAACATCAACAATGATAATGAAATTTCTTTTCCTTGAGCATCACTCATTTATTTTCAATGCAAAGAACATACTTCCTCACAATACAATTATAACTAACATTTTAAACATGATTTCCATTTTTGATTCATTCCTTTACATACTAAAACTTGATGAGAAAGGAAATTATAAAATTCCTCAATAAGCTTCCTTAAAAATAATAAGACAACTTGGTAAATGAAACTTACAATGCAACATTTGTTTTAAAAATATAATACTACAAGTCTTCCATCTTAAGTGGGAATAACAAGAAGGTTTTCTCACATGAAGGATTTCTTGTGGACATACAAAAATTATCCAAGTTTCACATCACAAACAAGAGCTCCACCATGTCTTCACTTGATCACAACAACAAAAAAAGGGGAAGAGGCAACACTCTCCACCCAGCCAATAATCTAATGAGGAGAAAAATTTATCCTCCTCATTGGCCCCCGACCCCCTAACCATAATGCAATAAAAGATGGATCCAACTCATGGTAAAGATTACATAGCTTCCACATCAAAACAAAAATATTTTACAACCATTTCAAAACATAATCAACACAAAATACACAAGGCTAGAAAATGCAAGGCCACTGAAGAAATGATCTATGGGGAGATCACTTATGCGTTCCAATGGAATTAGGTACCCACCTTAAAAACCTCCAATATACATCTCAAAAACCCTACACAACTCTTATGCCTCCCACATTCTCTTATGCCTCCCTATAATCTCTTATGTCTCCCTCATAAAAACCAAGTAAGAAATGAAAGCATTTTCTTGTCTAAGGTGTGACACCCAACCTAAATCCCTCCCAAAACATGAAAAAAACTCTTATGCCTCCCTACATATATGATCCTCATAGCCTTCTCCTACCTCACACTTAGGCAATCTACCCAAGAACCCAACAAGCATACCAAAACACTCAATAACATACACACATACACGAACAAAATAAAACAATTAAACAAGAGTGTAGCTCCTACCTTTGCATGGTAGAGCTTGATCAAAAGGTTACACACCGAGCTCCTTTGAACCCAATTCAACACAAAAAATCTCCAAAATAATCCAAAATCACTCCAAATTCCTCCAACTCCAAAATACAAGAGCACAAGTGAAATGAAGTAACCCCCAAAACAAACAAAAAAAACTTGCATAAATAGAAAAGGGAGAGAAGAAGGTGAGGTGGCTCCATGTAGGATGCCACATCACTTATCCTCAAATCAACCTCACAAGTCAAACCTCAACCCCAATGCACAATAAATTTTTGGTTGAGAGGAATGAAAAACCTTTTACACACAGAATCCAAGACCACACCTCCTAAGGACAAAAATTAAAACCCATGTAAGAAAAGTGTAATTAATTGTCAGTTTTGTCTTATAAAACACATAATGGGGTCTATTTTTGACCCCCCAATCTATAGGAAGGGTTGGTATAAGAAATTAAGAGGTGTGGGATAAGCTTAGCTTGTCCCACAAGCCTCGAAAAATGGGTCTTAAGCCCAAATCTGAATTTATAAGGTAAGGTAGAGTGTACAACACTCAAAGTTACTTACACTCAACTTAAAAACATATAGTCCAAAAACCAACAACTCTAATAAATGACTTCATTTTTCACACCCAAATCACTTAATAACATGATTAAATTACTAATTAAAACCACATTAATTAATAATGATAAAATAATAAAAATCAAAATCAAATCACATACTCTGAAATAAATAAATAAAAAATGCAAAAAGTGCAAACAAGCCCAATGTCACAATTAGAGGTTGTCCCCCCCCCCATGGAGACCCCCTAAAAATATTAAAAAACATAAACCACAACCTAACACAAGTTTCCATGGTGACCTTAGTTGTATCCATTAAGTATTCCACTATGGTTGGTGTGTAATCCCCCTTTTGATTATTGTCATATAATTACCTGTAAGACACGTGACACCTCCTTCATCCTTGTGGCCACATCAAAATATAAAGGATAAAACATAGTCATATTAATAAATAACCATCCACATATAGTTAATTCATCATCTAGACTAACAATTCTATCATTTATCTAAAATTTGAATAACATCTCAATTCTTTATTTTATCAGTTTCAACAAGATCAAAAAATTAGTTCAAATGCTAATTCCTACTAAATACGATCAGAATTTTGAATGTCAGTAATACATATATCAACAACACATCATCATCATGAAATACAATATGTTTCTCTATCTATCTAAGAATCCACAAAATCATACTATGAACAAAAATCCTTTAAAATTAGAATATATCTATCGTATAACAACATGCTAAACCAAAATGATACAATAACATCCAATTCTAAATTCAACAATAATCAAAATCAACATATAATAAGTGTCAAAGACGAGTGGTCACTACATCTCCTTCCCCTTAGACTTGAATTCATCTTGTAAGTTACTGAATCAGGTGTAGAAAATTCCCTCGTAGCAATGTACCATCCTCCCATGTAGTAGAAGTCTCATCATACCTATCCCAATGAACTCGCACCTGATCAATTTCTCAGCCTCGAATGCCCAAGGTCCTGTGCTCTAAAATACACATGGGCTCCATCATCATCTGCCCCCCACCCCTACACCTTCAATGCAGTCCAATCCAATAAATGAGATGGATCTGGGATATATCTCCTAAGAAATGATATGTGACACACATCATACATGCGTGACAAGCTGGGTGGAAAGGCTAGATGATAAACTAAGAGACCAATCCGCTCTAGGATCTTGAATGGACCCATAAATCTAGGAGACAACTTGGAGCCTTTTCTGTAACATATATCACTCTTATGAGGTCTAACATAAAGAAAAACCTTTGTGCCCACCTTATAACTACAGTCAAATCTCATATGATATGCATACTTTTTCTACCTGTCATGTGCCTCTTGCAATGTCTGACGAACCAAAATAATCTGTTGCTTCATGTTCTATAAGAAGGCTGGGCCAAGAGATAGTCTATCCTCCAACCTTTCCTAACTCAATGGTGTCTTGCAGTCTCTACCATGTAATTCCTAAAAAGGTTCCATGCCAATCAAACTTTGGAAACTGTTGTTTTAGGAAAACGCCACCAAATACAAGTACTCATCAAACTTCAACTGCTGATTGATGACGTACATCTGAAGCATGTCCTCTAAAATATTGCTCACCCACTCTATATTTTCATCTATCTATAGGTGATAAGTTGTACTGAAGTTGATCTTTTTCCTGAGAGCATGTTGCATGGTAGTCTAGAAGTGTAATGTGTATAAAGGGTTATGGTTGCAAATGATATTCCATGGGATCCTGTGCAGTCTAACAATCTCATCCAGGTACACTCTCACTACTGAACTAGTTGTATAGGTGGTCTTCAATAGAGAAAAATGAGAACATTTCGTCAATCAATCCATCGTGACCATGATGGCATCGTGGTAGTATCTCAACATCAGTAGCCCTACTATGAAATCCATGGAAATGGCATCCCATTTCCACTCTGGGATACCATGTGGGTCAAGAAGGTTAGCTGGATGTTGATGCTTAACCTTCAACCTCTGACACTCTAAACAATGCAAAAAAAAAAGATCTATATCTCTCCGTAGACCTCTCAATTGATAAATTTGTCTCAAGGTGGTGTGTATCTTCTTCACCCTTGGCTAGGCTGAATAAGGTGCCCAATGAGCCTTTCCCAAGATATCCTGTCTCAAACCTCCATCCCTACGTACATAGATCCAACCTCTATGCTTAATAATTCCATTTGAATCTAAAGAAAATCCATCAAACTTCCCCTAAAGGGGTCTCTTAGACTCAATCTCTACTCTAACTGCAAGGTAAAAAACTATCATCAGGCAGCTACTACAAAATTTTGCTCCATAAATATGTACCCACTAAAGTAGCCAAAGACAAATTTCTACATTTTCCCAGTGTCATAAATAACAATATCCTTCCCCTTTACATGCTCTTTCTCCATGTCATACTCATAAAGAAACTCCATCCAATGCCGCTGATGAGAATTGAGATTGGGTTGAAGAGGTGACGAAGATTCGAGTGATCACTCCTGAGTATAAATCTCCTACCAAGAAGGAAATGTCTCCATCAAACCAAAGCATACACAACTACTGCAAGATAAAGGTCATAAGTTGGATAATTGAGCTCATGATGTTTGTGTTTAGAAGACTCAACGAAAACCACATGGTCCTCCTACATCAAAAAACCTCCTAGTCTTGCCAAGGAAGAATCTATATAAACAAAAAAACTATCCATGTGGATGTGGAACTTCAAGAATAAGTGTTGATATAAGACATCCTTTCAATGTCCTGAAGGCCTGCTCATATCTATCTGACCATAATAACTTCTTCCCTTTCTGATTGAAGGGAAGTGAAGGGGTGTACAACCCGAGAAAAGTCCTAAACAAATCTCTTTTAGTACCTGTTATCTCTTGAAAGTGAACCCTATAGAGAGATGGCTGTAGGTGTTCTAAGCTTCCAAAATGGATCTCTCTTTTTCCTTGATACAACAGAAACACCTCAAGTCTGTGGGTATACCTATTTTGTGATAAGACTTTGGTATCAAGGTCAGTTCCTTATTGATGTATCCTAAACTAATTTTCTGCGGTTTAAGGGTAAAAGATGACTGAAAAAAAATGAAATTAAAACTTAGGTGATACACCAAAATTGTATGAGGTATTTATCTAAGTATATGCACAATTGATATGGAAATAATTTTTGATGCACGAGCCACCAATTTTTTGAAGATAATTAAGGGTAAACACTTTGATGTATTGAGGGATAAAATCACAACAATATTGCTAAGTTACACATACACATTAATATCATGTATAAATACTGAACTTGCAATAGGGTAAGATGATTAATTAGGGAATTCAACATTCATAAGATTAATAGAAACATAGAAAATACTAAAAACAATTGGAAAGTCAGAAAAAACTTCACATTCAAAGGGAAAAACTAGCATAAAATTGCTTCAGCACTCTTGTATCTAAAATTCTTCTATTCCCCTTGTGTTTTTCCAAGGTACACAACATATAGAAAAATTGATTCCCCCCTTCCTAAAAATAGGCTAAAATTGTACACACCCATGCATCCTATTTTTATCCTTCATCTATTAATAAATAAAGGAATAAAAATAGAAAATGTAAATATAAAGAGGCATTAATAGCCATAAGTTACAACTCATCAACGACAGTCATCTGTTATATTTTCAAGAAAAAGCATTGAGTGAATAATTTTCTAATAATAAATCTTGCTTGATGAGCAAGTGTTCTTCTTTGTGCATGCAAATTCAAATTCTGGTTTGTTATTTTAGAAAGGTATGCAACCTTATCCATTTGTAGTGATAATATTAGCAATTTCCAACCATGGTTAAATCTAGTGAACTCAGGACATGAATTAAGGTGCAAAAGTGTTGCAAACTTAATCATTTTTTGTAATTAAATTATTAAAATTCATTCGAGCTAGCAAAGCTCTACAAAAATTTTCCCGTGGCTGCCATTAATAACTTCAAAGCTTTCTATGTGAGTTTTAAATTCTACCATTGATGCAAAATTTGAGCTTGAATGAAGGCTCTTTGAAGAACTCTGTCTTTTATTACCTCGAAAAGATCATCTACGTAGGACAAAATTGATCCCAAAACGGAACTGGAAAATCCTTGTTTTCGTGTTTCTGATAAAACTTACATTTTCAAATATTCGGCCCACCCATTTGCTTTTAATCTGGGCCTTACACATGTCCGAATCTTGTCAAAGTGGGATTTCGGCTTAATTTTGATACTTTGGTACTTTTTCTGAAAAAGGCTTAAAATTTTAAAATGTGCCGATGGCCCCACTTCCCCAATTTTAACCTTTGATGTGTGGGCAGAGTCGTGGGTGACTTCAAATTTTTTTCCCCTTTTTCAAAAAGGGCTCAAAATCTCAAATTGACCTGATGCTCCACTTTTGACTCATTAAATATGTGGCTTTGTTTAGTCCCTAGTGGGGTCGTGGGGCACTTTTAAACTATTCTTCTTTACAAAAGTTTCAAAGGCAAAAAATATTCCAATGGTCCGCTTCTCTGCTTTTGAATTTTTTAATGCGGGCCTAGCATTTTAAATTTTTCTTTTACATGAGCGGGGTTGTGGGAAATTTTACGACTTTACATCCTTTTGGAAAGATGCCTTAGAACACAAAAATGGCCCACCCCTCCACATCCAATTCGATTTCATCAGGCCTGTGGGTCAATTTCACACTTTTACAAAATTATAAAAGCTGCTAAGTTTGCCAAAAAGACCCACCATTTTAATGTGTGAAGCTAGCGTTTGCATCAATTTTGATGATCAATTCATAGCATTGATCTCTGTACTTTTGAGTCGTAACTATTGATCTAATGAATAAAACCCTCGAAACCCTAATTCTTTCATATTTTCATTCTCGAGCTCTATCTGTGCTAAAGGAACTCTGTGAAAAACATTTCCTTGGATGACAACCATTGCAGATGATCTTTCACACTTAGTTTATCTACATCTATTGTTTTTTTGAGCTCGGCTTTGGAACTCTCTGTTATTTAACAACCACATTTTTCATCACTATAAGCTCTGGGTTGGCTTATACTGCAAGATTTGGTCGATTTGACCAGTTGTGTTTCTTTGAGTACATATTTTCTTCAAAATATCTATCCTGTGAAGCTCTGTGAAGATTCTATGGCTGCCATTGTTGAGGTTTGTGAGCTCAGTCCTCTCTATATCATCGTTATTTTGAACAAGATGGTTGTGGCTCCGTGCTTTTTTTTCCTAATCTCCTGACTGCATATTGCTCATTTTGATCAGTATTGAGCTCGCCCTTTTGATTTTTATTTGCTATTTCATCTTCAAAACATTGATACTCATTTATCATTTGCATTTTTAGTGTGATTTCAAGAATAACATTGATCTTTGAGTTAAACTCATTATGGGTTCACGTTTTGGCTCTGAATTAGATGAGGGTTTTCTTTACTTCATTTTTAACCAATGAGTTCTTGATCCTTACTCTGATTTTAGTACCCATTAATGGGTCTTTCTCAATCAAATCCAAGATCTACATTTTCTTCCTTAGATTTGTAACTTTATTTGTTCCTTTGAGCTGTATTGCAACAAATACGTATATGAACCTTTAACTTTCCTACCTGAGTGAAATATTTTTTCCAAAATATGTATATACCCATGTATGTTTAAATTTACGGCTTGAGGTATTTCAACCCAAATTTGGGTATCGCTCCTTTAATATGGTCATTCAAATTTCGTTATTTCTTCTTGATTTTGTGATCTATTTAATATTACATTTTCTTTTATTACAAATTTGATATGTTTTATCACCGAATCACGGCACCCCTGGAGATATATTTGAACTCACGGTGTGATTGGATAACATGGGTACTATCTCCAAGTTGTGGGACTTGCTACTTGAGATAGACCTCCAGAGAAAGCTGGTTCTTGCTCCTAAACTACCTACCACAATCTACTCTAATGCAGGATAAGCTAACTGTTCTAATCTAAATTTCCAAGGGACCAGGGAGAGAGAATACATAAAATGAAAGCCTACACTAAAGTGGTGATACACTAGAAAAGGAGGTGTGAGAGTAATCTCCAAATGTGTGAAATACAGAGGAAAAGTGCACACTAGAAGAGGTGATGACAGTTCTCCATAATCTAGCAAAATGCATTCACAGCAATATTCCAAGCACACACAATGATAATGAATTCCTGCAAGAACATAATAATAGACACAATATTCTTGTAGAAAGATAAAAGGGGCAAGAAGAATGCAAGAAAACACAGCAGGGGAAGATACATCCACAAACTTGTATTTTATTGCTTCCTGGTATGCATAGTTCAGTCTATTACAAGATAAGGGCCTGGATCACCATGCAAGGAGTCCACTACAAGGGCCTGCAACACACTGGCTTCACAAAGCAATTTTGGTAGAGCTTTGCTACCCAAAAACTCTCTCTTTTTACAATGAGCCCAACACTTCAATTTATAAAAAAAATGAGAAGGAGAAGAGAAGGGAAAATGGAAATCCCAAAATATGTCCTTCAACCACCTATAAAAGGTATTAAATTGAGTGAAATGGTTATACATTAGTGGCAAAAGGCTCCCCATACTGTCCCATGTGCTGCAGCAGAGAAAGAAGGATGACCATGCCTCTTAATTGCACTCCCAGCTACTAAATAAAACACTATTCTGAACCTGGCCACGTTTTCTTAAAAATCTCAATCAATTTCTGATCAAATCTGAAATTTCTTGATTGTTGTGCATTGGGCTCAGAACCATAATTCCAACGGTACAAATTTTATGCAATTTCGTTGAGAAATACAAAATTTATGGCCTTCTGAGTGCGGGCAGCTATTTTGGGTCTGGCAGGCATTTTCTGTCATTTGACGGGAATGAGCATTGACAGACTGGAGCCGAATATGTTTCTTTTATTTAAATATATCTACCCTCATTAAATATGTTTCTTTGACTGACTAGCGTAGAGGATGTCGTGCTCGTTTCAGAAAGTCCAATTTTGTGAAAATCGGAGCTCGGAGTCAAAAGTTATGGCCGTTTGAAGTTTCCGGACCGAGTATTGACTTTTCTTCTTCTCCTTCAGCCGCTTCGGCTTTTCGTGTCCCACGCATCCCTTTGTCCCAAATGCTGTGTGGGAAAAATCCTTCCAAACCGCCTGAAATGGGCTTCCATGTCCCTTTTCTGCTAGTGACACGTGGCATGATCTGACTGGCTTTCGGCCCCTTCGGCTATCCGTGTCCCGCGCGTCCCTTTGTCCCATTTGGCCAAGTGCCAAAGTTCCCTGTTTCAGCTGAACCAGCCGGTTCACGTACTCGTGGCCCAGATGTCCCATTTGCTTTTGGACCATTCGGGACAAATTTTCCCGATTCGCCCGGTTCTGCCGGTTCGCGTACTTTTGTTCCGCGTGTCCCTGACTGAAAGTTCTCGTTTCAGCCGATCCGGCCGGTTCGCGTACTTTGTGTACCTTCGGCCCAACTGTTCCGGGCTGCCTGTTTCAACAGTTAGTCAATTTTTTCAACTTTTCGGCCAGTTTGGATTTCCACGTCCCGCGCGTCCCTTTGTCCCAAATGTCCCAAATGCTGCGTAGACTACCTAGCGGCCTTTCGGCCGGTTCGCGTCCAGATGTCCCTCATGTCCCGAATATTGCGAGGAATAGGACTTAGCCATTTTTCACAATTTTTTCTGGCCCGAGCTTGTTTTTGTAATTTTTTCACATTTTCTCAGAACTTGCTCTCTTCTTCTTGGACAGGGGAGTTAGAAAAAATCTGAGGGGACCCTAGAAACATGACTTTTTTCCCGGACTCAATATAATTGCTTGGGACTAAAGAATTTGATGCATGTTATCAAAATTACCTTGAGGGGTGAATTTTGGATAACAATATGTATGCTGGAAAATTTTTAAAAGTCCATTTCATGTGGCGAAGCCCTGTCAAAATTTCCTCATAATTCCTTCTTCTTTAGTTGCAATCGGGAACATATACTTATACATTATCTGCTTCATATACCATAGGATGGAATTCATTTGAGAACTACAACCTTTATCTAATATTGAAGACTATAAAACATGATTTATTTTTCCTTTTTACTACAACTTGTACCTGCACACTTAATGAAATAGTTGAAAAATATTTAGGATTTTTGGCCTCTCTTATTTCCATAGTTTTCTTTTCTCTTTCCTCCTTCATCCTGAGTGAGTAGATCATGTACGTAGTATGATCTTCAAGTAATCTATATATCTTATTGTTAAGAGATCCATATGCACGAAAAAGGACAATGTAGGAATATGGATTAACCCTGAGTTCTTAACTAATAATCTTCCTCTTTTCTTCTTTTCAGGTACAGTACTTCCAGTGATGAAGATGAAGAAGGAATAAGATGAAGATGAAGAAACATCAACCAAAGGAGAAGACCCAAGGAAATGATGGGTTCACTCATACACCTCTATTTTCTCTTTCATGCATGTGTACCTCTTATTTCAGTAGTTGTACTTTACTTTCCAGTTACATCCCACAACTTGTGTCAGAACAATTGAAAATTGTTATGAATAAGACATTGAATTATGAAATTGAGTTGTGTATTTATTTCTAAATTTCATCTTTCTGTATGGATTGTATAATGAACTAAACAACCCAATAATATAATTTAATGTATTAATCATGAAGGAAAGATCATTAAGAATACCTATAACATCCAGTAATGAACCCTTATTTATGTATGCATTTATGTTTTTTCCAAGAAAAAATTTTTCATTTATTCTACAATTAGATGTCTTCATTAGATAGCACAACTATCCTTTGGGGCCTTGTGTTCTTTTGCTGAAGATAGTCAACAAATTGCAAACTATGTGATCTGTTACTTTTGTAACAATGCACATAGCTATAGATTTCATCTAATCATTAATTAATTTAACAGTAACAATATTGTTTGATAGAACCTCCCCTAGCTTAGGTATACTTCACCAATGCTATCCATCACAATGAAGTTTTGAGTTTCCCAGTTTTACAGAAGTACAAAAATTGTCAACATTTCTTGCGATCCTGGGGGGGAAATTTGCCTACTAGCTTGTAAAACAGTGCCTTGCTCTTATCCATTGGGCATGGAGTCCAATCATGTAACAAAAATTTTCCACTCCTACAGGTCCAACCCTTCCAAAATGAACTAAAATTGGGAAAGGATCTGGTAAAATAGACCATGTGCACAAATTCACTTATTGAATTTAAAAACAATGTAATGAGTAGAAACTACACTTATTGAAGGGAAATCCTACTCTAAATAGTCACTGTAAAATTTTCAATAACAGTGTTTGAGAAACATACCATTCACAGGAATGGGAAGTTCCTCTCCATTCAGCTTTGAGAGATGAAAAGAATTGTGTTCTTTGTAAGCTTAAATCATGTAAGGACCACTCTAGATTGTATCAAACTTTTTGTGTCTTCCTGGCTTTGCATGATCAACATCCCACTTTAACACAATATCTCCTTCATTGAATATTTTGAATTTAGATTTCTTATCAAAAGTCTTCTTCATCTGTTTCTGAATATTTTCCATGCTCACATGGGTTTGATCTCTTAGCTCTTATAACTCCATTAATTCTACATAATGAACCTGGAATGGTTCATTCTCAAGCAGCTCCATTTGATGCAGAAAATCTAATGTAGGTAACTCAACTGAGATAGGAATTATTGTTGTTCTTCCATAAAAAAGCTTATATGGTGAATTGCCAACTGATCTTTTAGGAGTCACTCTATCAACCCAAAGTGCTGAATTCAACAATAGATTCCAAGCTCTTTGGTTATCTTTGAGTGTTCTCCTGATGATCCTTAAAAGATTCTTATTAGTACTTTTAGCTAACCCATTATGTTGTGGGTAATAGTTAGATGAAAATTTTAGATAAATTCCATGATTAACAACCCTATCTATTACCTTCACACCAAGAAATGCTAAAGCATTATCTGATATGATAGTTGTTGGAACACCAAATCTACAAACTATACCTTCATAAAAGGATGGTATCAAAATTTCATTAGCATCTTTCAAGGATATTGCTTCAGTCCATCATGTAAAATAATCTGTAGCAATCAAAAATCGACTTGTGTCCTTGTGATGAAGGTGGGTTTATTATGCCAAACAAAATCAAGACCCCACTGCATAAATGGCTTATCAAATGAAATAGGTTGTAAGGGAAGCGAAGCTAAATGTTCTTTTCCAACAAATAAATCACATTTATTACACTTTTTGATCCATTCAAAATAGTCCTTGAATATGTTGGGCCAATAGTAACCAGCTTTTATAATTTTTAAGGTTGTGATACATGCTGAGAAATGACCTTCTGTAGGTCCTTCATGGAATTCTGGTAATAATTACTGAATTTTGTCAAAGTCAACACATCGCAGCAAGATTCCATTTATATCCCTTTTAAATAATCTGCCATCAATGAAAACATAGGGTACAACTTGTAATCTGAAATACCTTCATTTATTCTTGTCTATACCTTACGAATAGATGTCATGCTATAAATAGTTAACTAAATTAGTCACCCATCTTAATTCTTGGACCTCTTGAGAAAGTTCAAGTTGCTGATTTTCCGGTTGAACCATGACATCTGAGTGTTGATGCTTAAATTTAGCATGTTGTTTTGTATCTTCTAATTCTGGTTCATGTTGTTTTTCATATCAACAATTATGTTCTCACATAATCCTTTTCCTTTAACTGCATTAGCAACCTGGATATCAACATAATATTCCATAAATTTCATTATCCATCCTATTCTTTTCTCATTCAATTCTTTATTTAACAAGAAAGCTTTCAAACTTGGATGAGAAACAAGAACTCATATTTTATTGTTTGAAAGAATATACTTAATAAAAATTTATCCCTCTGACTACTCAAAGTACTTGTTTTTCAGGAAATGTGTACCTTGTTTCATAATCATGCAAGCTCTTTCTAAAGAAAGTAATTGGTTGTTCAACATTTTCATCATTAATCTGAGTTAATATGGCTGAGATTGTTTCAGCTCCTGCAAGTGCATACATTGTAAAATCTTTATCAAATTTTTTATTTGCAAGAGTAAGAGCTTGAGAGATGGCTGCTTTGATTGCTTCAAACTCTTCTCCTGTTTTTTCCGGTTCAAGAGAAAGTATTCTCTTTCTTTAACATAACTGTCAATGGTTTAACTGATGCTATAAAATCTAGAACAAATCTTCTAACAAAGTTGATTTTTCTGAGAAAAATATGTAATGCCTTCTGATGTTGAGGTAATGATAATTTTGATATGAGTTTGATTCTGAAAGGATCAATTGCTAAACCTTGCTTAGAAATAATATGACTAAGTAATTTTCCCTGATGTACTGAAAAGATAGACTTTAGCAGATTCAAAGATATCCCAAATTGTCTGCATAACTAAAAATTATTCCTTGGATGTATTAGATGCTCATCTGAATTTTTGGAAAATATAGTAACATCATCTAAATATAAAAAAATGTATTTATTTAACAAGCTATAAAAATCCATGTCCATTACACATTGAAATGTTGCACTAGCATTTGAAAGGCCAAAAGGTATTCTTTTCTAAGAATAAGTACCCCACTTATTGGTAAAAGTTATTTTGTACCTATCTTCTTCTCAGACTAAAATCTGAGTGTATCCACTATAACTATCTAGAAGAGATAGTCTATCTGAACAAGAAACTATTCTCAAAATCTGATCGATATTTGGAAGTAGGTAGTGGTCTTTTAGTGAAGCTTTATTGAGATCTCTAAAATCCACACATAATCTGATTTCTCCATTTTTCTTCCTAATAGGAACAAGATTGGCTACCCAACTTGAATGCTTAACTAGAAAGATAACACCTGATTCAATCAACTTAGATAAATCTTTCCTCATTAGAGGCTCTATTTTGGGATTCACAGGCCTCTATTTTTGCCTAACTAGCTTGGAATTTGGCTGCAATTTAATAGTATGTTGTGATAAAATGGGATCAAACCCATTCAGGTCTTGGTATCTCCAAGTGAAAAAATCTTTAAATTATTTGCAAATATTAATAAATGAATGCTTTTCAGCCAAGGAGCATACCTTTCCTAGAATTTTTTTTTCCCTTCATCAATTGAGATCTCTTCATAATTATCAGCATGTGTTGACATCTTTATTTTTCTTTTTCTTAACTAATAATCAATGCTAAAGATGTCTTCTAATATGGCCATACCTTGAGAAATTTTGTTTTTCTTTAACTGGACAATTTGGTCACCATATACGTGTTGTAATTTATATTGATTTACTGCAGAGAATTCAACTTCTTGCTACAAAAACCTATAGATTTGATCATCACTTTCAAAAACCTACCAATTAAAATCATTATCAGGTATCAAATCCCTAAGAATTAGCTTTATATGAGGCTAAATGTTTTTATTTTCAATTTGTTCTAGCATTTCAAAACTAGCACCAATTATTACAAGTCTGTCTGCATGCTTATTATCTGTTCTAGGAATGGATTGAACGTTAATAGCTTTGAAATATTCCATTAAGTCTGAAATTCTATGTCTGTAAGACTTCATTAATGGATTCTTATAAACATTGAAATTTCTTACTTGATTGATAACCAACTCAGAATCACAAAAAATCTGTAGCATGTTAATACCTCTCTTTCTATCCCAAAGCAAGGCATGAATTAATGCTTGGTATTTAGCTACGTTGTAAGAGCATGAACATTGGAGACTCAAAGATGAGAAATACCTTTCAATTGTTGGGGAAGTGAGCATCAAAGCTACTCCTTTTCCTTTCTTGTTTTTATCTCCATCGAAATGAAGCTTCTAAATATCTTCTGCTGTATTTTATGTTTTGGAAAGCAAGGGAATTGGTGTATTTTCTTCATGCAATCAATAAACACGAAAAAATGTTCTTCAAATTATTTGAAAGTTTCATGAGCATGTTATTAATGTGTCTTTTCATCCATAAACAGGTTAGAAACTCCATCCAATGCTGAAACATGAGCTATATTGTCAAAATTAGACTGGTCTAAGGCTGCATAATTAGCTACTGCATTAAAAGCATGAGGCTCAATGTGAAATCTGGCCAATGGTTCTGAATTGATAGTAACCTTGGTCCCATAACGTGTGGTGAAAAACAAGAACGACAAATCTGAACAGAGATAACCTCCTATCTTTGTAGTGAAATCTCTGGATAACCACATAGCAAAGTAAGGATGTAAATCCACAACCGTAATATCTTACAGAATGTAAACATTTAGGAAAGTATGCAATATTACCTCTAGATCTTTGATGGCACCATTTGTATTAGTTGCAGTTCCATCCATCTGTAGAACACTTTTTTCTATAGGTTCATACTTTACACCCAATTTTTTTGCAATTGATTTTTGCATAGCTATGTTGCTTGTACCCATGTCCACCATAGAGTTATGAACAAGATGTTCTCCAATAATCAGTGATAAATAAAACAGTGGTGGCTTCTTGATGTCATGAGAATTTAAGAATTTCTAAGCCATAAATTTAACTTCTTTGATGCAGTCTTGTTCCATTGTCCCAAGGACCATATCTTCTTTTTGGACTTCCTTTTCTGTTGTTTTAGAGGAAATCTGTAGCTTAGCTAGTTCATGAGAAACTAAATATTTTTGTCCTTGAATACTTAGAGCATCCCACATTGAGATGTTCACATTATGATTTTTCATTACATCAACAATGTTAAAAGAAGCAATAGTTTTAGAGATAGATTCTATTGTTTTAGCATAAGATTTGGTGAAAATCGATTCTGCTTCAACTGCTTTTGATATCTGAGGTATAAATAACCTTCTTGGATCAGGGTGTCAGCTTTTTTTGTTGTTCTTTACCAGATGTAACAACTGTTGTTTATTTAGGAACAGATGCACTGTTAGCTGGTTTTGGGCTTATAGTTGTTGTTTTATCAGTGATAGTAGGTAGAACAGAGCCTATTCTATTGTATTTTTGCTCTCGGTGCAGCATTTTCTTGAGCCCTAGTAGTAACTGCAATGAAATCATCCTCACTAAAACTTACTAAGTTCTATTCAGGTGCTTTTTGAACATGACTTTCTTACTACTCAGCCTCCATTTGAGGCATGAATAATGTTTTAAATTGAGGTTATGAAACAAGACTTATGTTCAGAAAAGAATTTGAGTGCAACTTGTAGCTGAATGAGGTTGATTACAAGGTTGAAACCACTCTTCTGTAGCCATATTAACTAGGACTAAAGCATTAGATGAACTAGGAGCCTTTGGGTCAAACTGTCTTTGCTGATAAGGTTGCCTATAATTTTGATTTTGTTGGTAAGGCTGCCTATTTCGCTGATTTTGCTGATAAGGAGCCTGATAAGGTCTGCTAGGTAATGAAAGTTTATTGTCAATTGAAGTCAGCTTGTTCCCCATAGTTCTACAAAGCTTTTAACACATCATTTGATGGGGCTGCAATAGTAGGTTCCACAATGGTGATAGGCTAACGGATAGGTGCTAAATCTACCAAAAAAGGCATTGAAGGTCTCAGTGCTAATTTTCTAGCTTGAATAAGACTATTTTCAGCTCGGATAGCGAAATATCATAGGCTACTGAGAGAGTTTCTCCTCCCAAAGACTGAATCATAGTTGAAATATCACTATTTAAAGCTCTTAGATAATAAAGGAAAGCATGGTCAGCTTGAGGCTTAACACTTGGTGGAATTCTTTCCCAAGTTCTGGCAAAACATGATGTTGAAACTAGACATAAATTCGTTGGGAGCTATTTTAATGGTAGAAAGTTGTTCTATAAGAGATAAATGATCTGAATTATCTTTAAATTGTTTCATAAATTTATCACCTAATTCATCCCAAGTTCTTATGTATCCATTCTCTAGATTTCTATACCATTGCAAGGCTTGTCCTTTAAAGGATGCAGCTAAAAGTCTCAAAGCCACATCTTCATGGGTAATATTGTGAACTGCACATAAGGTTGCAACATATTTAATGTGCTCTGTAGGTGTAACCTAATTTTCACCAGTGAATGATGGCAAATATTTTCATGGCAGCATTAGGGATATCATGAAAAATAAGAATCACTAATGGGCTGCCATTAGTAAAGGTCACAAAATTCCTAGGTGGTTGAAGTAGCCATTTGAAATACTGGGATTTGAATAGAAAAATTGATACTTGGTGAAGGCATATTAGGAGGAGGGTTATCAAAACTAATTC
Organism: Taxus chinensis; assembly: GCA_019776745.2. Taxonomy (NCBI): domain Eukaryota; kingdom Viridiplantae; phylum Streptophyta; class Pinopsida; order Cupressales; family Taxaceae; genus Taxus; species Taxus chinensis. The sequence continues at coordinate 721,341,842 of CM034147.1, read as the reverse complement.
TATTATAAGGTAAAGTGATTACCAACTCTTCTCCTTCTTGCATAATTCAAAGGTAAAGAAACAAACTCAGGAGGAATTCCTCTTACCAATGATCTTGTAGTCACTTTAGGCATGTGAAAACATGTTGTAATACTAGTCTGAAATCAGCTTTACAGAGTCACCAAATAGATCTTTAAATCTTTAGAATAAATTGTTACAGCTTTTTGTCTCGAAAAGTAACTTTTATCTATTGTAGATCTGTTGTAAATATTTGTAACTTGCATACAGATATGATTCATTGTCCCACCGGGCATGCCAAAAAAAACTTTATCTCTTGAAAGTGCACCCTGTAGAGAGATGCCTGCAGGTGTTCTAAGCTTGCAAAATGGATCTCTCTCTTTCGTAGATACAATGGAAAACACCTCAGGTTTGTGGGTATACCTATTTTGAGGTGAGTCACTGGTATCAAGGCCGGTTCCTTATTGATGTATCCTAAAATGATTTTCTAGAGTTTAAGGGTAAAAGATGACTAGTAAAAATTAAATTAAAACTGAGGTGATACACCAAACTTGTATGAGGTCTTTGAATGAGTACATGCACAATTGATATGGAAAGGATTTTTGATGCACAAGGCAACAATTTTCTGAAGATAATTAAGGGTAAACACTTTGATGTATTGAGGGATATAATAACAACAATACTACTAAGTTACACATACACATTAATATCATGCAGAAATTATGAATTTGGAACAGGGTAAGATGATTAATCAAGGAATTCAAAATTCACAAGATTAATAGAAACATAAACAAGACTGAAAATAATTGGAAAGGTAGAAAATACTTCACATTCAAAGGGAAAAACTGGTAAAAAATTACTTCAACACTCCTGTATCTACAATTCCTCCTCTTCCCCTTGTGCTTTTCCAAAGCACACAATATATAAAAATAATAATTTCCCCCCTTCCTAAAAATAGGATAAAATTGTAAATGCCCATGCATCCTATTTTTATCCTTCATCTATTAATAAATAAAGGAATAAAAATTGAACATGCAAATACAAAAGAGGCATTAATAGCCATAAGTTACAACTCAGTCAACTACAGTCGACTGTTCTATTTTTAAGAAAAGCATGAGTGATAATTTGCTAAAAATAAGTTTTGCTTGATGAGAAATTTTTCTTCTTTGTGCATGCAAATTCGTATTCTGGTATGTTCTTTTGGGAAGGCATGAAACCTTATCCATTTGCAGTGATAATATTAGCACTTTCTAACCATGGTTGAATCTGGTGAACTCAGGACTCAAATTAAGGTGAAAAAGTATTACAAACTTAATCATTTTTGGTATTTGCATTAAATTCCATTAAGCTAGCAAAGCTTTGCTAATGTTTTTCTTGGCTGTAAATTAGTAACTTCAAGCTTTCTATGTGAGTTTTAAATTCTGCCATTGATGCCAGAATTTGAGCTTGACTGAAGGTTCTCTAAAGAACTATGTCTTTTATTACCTTGAAAAAATCATCCACGTAGGACAAAATTGATCCAAAAATGGGCCTGGAAAATCCTTGTTTTCATGTTTCTGATAGAAATTGCATTTTTGAATATTTTTCCCACCCATTTTCTTTTAATCTAGGCCTTACACGTGTCTTAATCTGGTCAATGTGAGGTATTGCAGCTTACTTTTGATACTTTAACTGAGTTTTTTTGAAAAAAGGCTTAAAATTTTAAAATGCCCCAGTGGCCCGCTTCCCTGAATTTAACCTTTGATGCATGGGAGGAGTCATGGTTGACTTAAACACTTTTTCATTCCTTTTTTCAAAAAGGGCTCAAAATCTCAAATTCCAACCCGACACTCCGCTTTTGACTTATTAAATACGTGGATTTGTTTGGTCCTTAGCGGGGTCACATAGGAACTTTTATTTGCTCCTTTAATTAAAATTCTTAAATTGATCTGACGATCCACTTTTGACAATTCAATATGATTGACTTTCGATGCTTCAAAGGGGCCGCGGGGCTTTTTAAAACTTTACACCCTTTTTTCGACAGTTTCAAAGGCAAAAAACATTCTGACGATCGCTTCTGACTCTTTTAATGTGGGCCTAACATTTGAATTTTTTCCTTTTACATGAGCAGGTCTGCGTATCGTTTTACGACTTTACGCCCTTTTAGAAAAATTACCTCAAAAAAAAAAAAAAGGGCCGACCCCTCTGCATCTAGTTAGATTTTTTCGGGCCTGCGGGTCAATTTGACACTTTTAAAAAATGATGAAAATATGCTAAGTTGGCCAAAAAGACCCACCATTTTAATGTGTCAAGCTGGGGTTTGCATCATTTTTTGGTGATCAAAAGGGTCTAAGCATTGATCTCTATCATTTTGATTTCGTGGCTATTGATATGATGAATATAACACTCGAAACCCTATTTCTTTCATATTTTTTATTCTTGAGATCTATTCGAGCTAAAGGAACTATGTAAAAGAAAATTCCCTAGACGACGGCCATAGGAGACGATCTTTCAAGTCTCGGTTTATCTGTATCTATTGTCCTGTTGATCTCAGCTTTAAAACTCTTTGTTATTTAATGGCCACCATTTTGATCACTTCAAGCTCTGGGTTGGCTTATACTAGAAGATTTGGTCGATTTGACTAGTTTTGTTGCTTTGAGTTCGTCTTTTCTTCAAAAGATCTGTGTCTCTGAAGCTCTGCGAAGATTCTATGGCTGTCATTATTGAGGTTTGTGAGCTCAGTCCTTTCTGTATCATCGTTATTTTGAACAATATGGTAGCGGCTTCATGCTATTTTTTTTAATCTCCTGACTTCATATTGCTCATTTAGATCAGTATTGAGCTCGCCCTTTTTATTTGTCTCTTCTATTTCATCTTCAAAACATTGATACTCATTTTTCCTTTGCATTTTTAATGTGATTTCTGGAACAACATTGATCTCTAAGTTAAAAATCATTATGGGTTCCCCTTTTGGCTCTGAATTCAATGAGGGTTTTCTCTTTTTCAATTTTAACTAGTGAGTTCTTGATCCTTACTCTGATTTTAGTATCCATTAATGGGTCTTTCTCGATCAAAGCCAAGATCTACATTTTCTTCCTTAGATCAGTAACTTTATTCGTTCCTTTGAGTTGTATTGCAACAAATATGTATATGAACCTGTCTAATTGTCCTTCCTGAATGAATTATTTTTTCCAAAATTTGTATATACCCATGTATTTTTCAATTTATGGCTTGAGGTATTTCAACCCAGATTCGGGTATCCCTCCTTTGATATGGGCATTCAGACTTCTTTATTTCTTCTTGATTCTGTGATCTGTTTAATACTGCATTTCCTTTTATTACAACTTTGATATGTATGCTGGAAAGTTTTAAAATTTCCATTTCACATGGCGAAGCCCTGTCAAAATTTCCTCAGAATTCCTTCTTCTTTAGTTGCAATCGGGAACATATACTTATGAATTATCTACTTCATGTACCATAGGATGGAAGTCATTTGAGAAGTGCAACCTTTATCTAACAGTGAAGAATGTAAAACATGATTTATTTTCTTCTTTACTCCAACCTGTACCTGCACACTTAAGGAAAAAATTAGAAAATATTTAAGATTTTTGGCCTCTCTTATGTCCATAATTTTCTTTTCTTTTTCCTCCTTCATCCTGAGTGAGTATATCATGTATGTAGTATGATCTTCAAGTACTCTATATATCTTATTGTTAAGAGATCCATATGCATAAGAAAGGACAATGTAGGAATGTAAATTAACCCTGTGCTCTTAAATGATAATCTTGCTATTTTATTTTTTTCAGGTACAATACTTCCAGTGATGAATATGAAGAGGAAATAAGATGAAGATGAAGATACATCAACCAAAGGAGAAGACCCAAGGCAATGATGGGTTTACTCATACACCTCTATTTTCTCTTTCATGCATGTGTACCTCTTATTTCAGTAGTTTTACTTTACTTTCCAGTTACATCCCATAGCTTGTGTGGGAACATTTGAAATTCCTTACGAATAAGACATTGAATTATGAAATTGAGTTGTGCATTTATTTCTGCATTTAATCTTTCTGTATGGATTGTATAATGAACTAAACAACCCAATAATATAACTGAATGTCTTAATCATGAAGGAAAGATCATTAAGAATACCAGTAACATTCAGTAATGAACTCTGATTTGTATTTGCAATTGCATGTTTTCTGTTCCAAGAATCAACATTTCATTTATTCTACAATTGGATGTCTTCATCGAGATAACATAGTTGTCCTTTGGGGCTTTGTGTTCTTTTGTTGAAGATAGTCAAGAAATTGCAGACTATGTGATTTGGTATTTTTGTAACAGCACACATAGCTGAAAATTTCATGCAATCATTAATTAATTCAAAAGTAACAATCTTTTCTAATAGAACCTCCCCTAGCTTAGGTATACTTCACCAATGATATCCATCATAACCAAGTTTCAAGGTTTCCCATTTTTACACAAGTGTAAAATTTGTCAATAGTACCCTGCCAACCTCATGAAACTACACACCTAAGTCATACTAGTTGGAACAAGACAATCCATAATAGCTATAATATTGGAAGGATCAATGGTGATACCTTCCCCCAAATTATGTGACCCAAGTACTAAACCTTTGGCTGAAAGAATGCACACTTCTCTAGGTTCCCGTAAAACTGCATCTCATGAAGACACTGCAGGACCTGACGAAGGTGTTCCTCATTCTCCTCACACATATACAAATAAATAAACATGTCATCAAGAAAAATGACCACAAATCTGTTCAAAAACTTCTAGAATACCCCATTCATAAAACTCATGAATACTGCAGGGGCATTCGTTAGACTAAAAGGCACTACTATGAACTCGTAGTGACCATATCTTGTATGAATGGTTATCTTATGAATATCTATCTCCATGATCCTCAGTTGATGGTATCCATACTTAAGATCTATCTTGGAAACTATCATGGCTCCCTTCATCTGATCAAACAAATCATTTATGCATTGAAATGGGTAATGATTTTTCACCGTTAATTTGTTTAGCTAACAATATTCGATGCACAAATGCAGAGATCCATCCTTCTTCTTCACAAAAATAAATAGTGCACCCCAATGGGATACACTAGGATGGATTAGAAATTTCTCCAAAATACCCTCAATCTGGAACTTGAGCTCACAAAGCTCAGGGGTAGTCATCGTATAAGGTGCTCATGAGATAAGCTCTACTCCTGGAACCAAATCAATGTGAATATCTATCTCATGTGGGGAGGGAACCATGAAAACTCCATTAGAAATTAATCTAAAAAATATCTCAAGATAGAATGATCATCACGTGACGGGCCACTCGAATCATCCTCTAATTTCTCCCTAACCATGAAAACATACAACTGACAACCTTATCGCACACACCACTTCAACTACATAGTAGATATGGTGCGAATAGAGGTGAGTATCCTGACTCCCATTAACACTAACTCCACTTTCAAATTATTTTCACATGATATTACTTTACTGTAACAATCAACTATGCTCCTATGTGTAGATAAAAAATCCATTCCCAGAATAATCCTGTAGGAACCCAACTAAAGGATACAAAGATCAAAGGTCCTGAAAAAGGGTCCTAGGTCAACTATGAGATCCTTGACTAATGATTCCACTATGAGCTTGTATCCAGAAGCAATCTCCACACCCCAACTATGGATCATCCTAACTTCCACCATCCTGCATCGATCTACTACAAAGGGGAAATAAAAGAATCTGAGGAACCTGAGTCAAATAAGACAGGAATAGAAATTGCATCAATGTTACATGTCGTCTTAATCACCATTCTCTTGTTATTTTTGAATATGTACATTAACAAATAAGAGTGCAAAGCCTTATAAAGGCTGCGGGTGGAGGGTGACAGTTATAACTATCCACCATAACAATGTATTAAATATTAAACAATATTAAACTAATGCTAACATTCCCCCCCTTAATACATTGATCGTACAAATATACATTTCCTGATAATAGGTCCCCCCCCCTTAAAGAGAACACCGCAAAGAGGGTCTTCACACAAGCATGTGCCTACATGGTCTCACATGGTTTTTCTAAGGTTGACCAGAAACCTAGAGGGACAGGAACACTTTCCGACTGTTCACCTCGGTAGTTTTACAGGATTACCATGAACCAAGAGGATTTTACCTTGGTGGTTTTACAAGCATACCACGAACCCAAGAGGATGATACCTCGGTGGTTTTACAGGATTACCACGAACCCAGGGCGAGTACCGTGCACTGCTTTTAGTGCTTTTCTGTTCCCCACGACGCTCTTCAATTAGAAGGTCCCAAATAGGTAACTTCGTATCATTTGTACTTTATTGAATAACAAAACAACATGAACACGACACAAAACTGAAAGTGAAATAAACAAGCCAAAAATTGAGGAACAGGTCCTCAATACCTTATTCTGCCACAATCTCTATCGGCGGCCTCGTCGCTTGCGGCTTGCAAGAGGTCACTGGATTTCCTCCAGCCTCCGTTATCCTCCGTCCTCCTGTATAGATGCTTACAATACTAGAGATGATGGGAAGCCAATCTCATCAACAACTTCCTCACTCTCATCAGAATCTTGTGGATCTTCTATATGAGCAGTATTAGCTCCATTGTGTTTTATATTTCCTTGTAGAACATCTTTTGCTCGGATAGGACAGTTCCACATTGTACGACCTTTCTTCTGACAATAGTGGCATTCAATCTCTTGTTTAGGCCTTAGTTTATTTTTATCTGATCTCCTGTGAAATTTTCTATTTGTGAATAAAGTGCACTTACTTGTTGAGTATCACCTTCTGCAACATCGTCAGTTATGCGTTTTTCATCTGCGAGAAGAGCCGCGATCATGTCATCTAGAGATTTGGATTGAATTTGATGAGAGTAAAAACAACATTGCTATATTTAGAAGATAGACTGTTTAATAGGATCGCTTGGCATCCTCATCTTCTATCACAGCTTTGACTTCTGCGAGTTGTTGGAGCAGAGACCAAAGATTATTAATGTGACTAGACATAGAAACGCTTTCTTCCATTTTGAATCTATATAATGCGTGAAGTTTTAGGGAAATACTTCGCGTTCACTGCTTTCGCTCCAAATAATTGATTTAAATTATCCCACATTTCCTTAGCAAGATTTATTCCAAACCAACATGATGTCAATTCAGACATCTGAGGGGGATCGAAAAACCAGAGAGTAGAGTCGTGCCATTCCAAAATCATGTAAGCACCTGACATAGGTCGTTGCTAATTTGCTCGGCGTCGGTGGTCAGACACTTCCTGTCATTGCGCATGCTGGACGCAGACCCCATGAAGCATTTACGCCTCCCCACTTGAAATCTTCAGATTCTGTCACCTTGAACGGATCAAATTTTAGGGCTGAGAAATATTTGTCACAACTGGATGTACATGATAACTACTAACGGATCTTATGCTCAAAAATGGTGAAGTAGGACAGTGAGGGGTTACCAGAAAGCCAAACATGAATCAAATCTCTCCCGGTATAAGAGAAAATACAACCATACACCACTTGCCAATCATCGGTGTATGAAACAGCCTTCCCTCTAGTGCCAGAGTATGCCTGCTCTGATACCAATGACAGCAGAAGACAGTTACAAGATGGTTGAAATCAATATTTCAACTGTTTAAGTCTCCAATGCAGGTCTGTGATTACAAAGAAGAGAGCATAGCCTAATAAAGGCTGCGGGTTTGAGGGTCCACAGTTATAATCTGTCTCACCATAACAATGTCCATTAAGATATTAAACAATCATTAAAACTTCCAATGCTAAGTTCAAAACACTACCTAACAGGTTTCTTCACCTTCATATTCTTATCCCTTGACCGCATCAATTTAATCTGATCATTGCTTTAGTGCTCAATTACTCCACACTCCCAAGTGACATTGCAATATTCCACATATCATCTAGAAATATTCAAGTTTCCATGTACGAGAACTTTATAACATCTACACTCCTATTATTAGAGATGAAAATATTAATAATCATTAATCATAAACATGAAAATTGACCCAAAATTCTATTCACACGTACCCAAGCAATGATGTGACATGATACCAATGGAAGAAGACCCTATGAGATCAAGGGATACTAGTAATTATAAATGCCTCAATCAAATGATTCCATTTTATGGATGTGGTTGTGAGCTACTGTATCTACTCTCTTAAAGCAGGATCATGAGATCTTCTACATATCTTAATGAAATCAATCCTCGTATATTATTATTGTAAGAGTACATTAGCCTTATTAAGGCTTCGGGTCCAGGGTGACATGTTATAATATTTCCACCATAAAACATGTAATCAATGTTAAACAATATTAAACTAATGCTAACAGTTCCCCCATTTGGTGTGAATGTGGAAGAAACACCACCTTCTAACATATCAAGATGTTATTTTAGCCATGATCTCCTACCATAGGCTCCTGAAATTGGTGCTAATATGCCATCTTAGTTGCTACTTTATTATGAGGAGAAAGTTCTGCAACCATGCCCAGAGGGAAACTCACTCAAATAGAATCATGATGAAATAAACCTAACCAATCAAAAGTAGATCCTGTAGGTAAACTCAGTGGTCTGTCCACATGGAATTTTGTAAAATAATCTGCTTTCATTTATATTTTTTATTTTAATCTGAGCTGCATAGGTGGTCACATTAGGTGAACATTAGGAACTAGTCACACTATGAGGACTTGTATGCATATTTTATTCTTATTTTATACCATCATAAAAAAAATTAAAACATAAGTGAAGTGCCACTATAACATGGATGAGACCCCATAATTATGTTGCTTAATGGTTGAGGTGGTTGTTGTGGTGGTCTCCTTGAAGACTGTGCATTACCATCTCCACCTTTAGGAGGAGGAGCTGACCTCCTAATATCTTGGTAGAAATATTGTTCATCTGCATAGGATGGAAGATCCAAAGTCTTTATCAAGCCTACTGTATGGGGAGTATGGTCCACAATATAGGCCTTATCACTAGCCTATACTGGTTTCCATTTTAGGCAATGAATTTCCATTGTCCCTCTAATGTCAATGTTTAGTCCCTTGATGAACATATGGATACTCTTATAATCTTTATCAATAACATATATTCCACCATACTACACTAAGTTTTGGAAATAACTCTCGTACTCTAAAACCCTTTTCTTGGATGCCTGACGTAGGTCATGGAACGTTATCTATCCTCTCTTGAATGAAGACTATATTTATATCAAGTAATTGCTCCTAAACTAATCCTCGAAAGTAGCCCCTGAAGTCTATTTTTAACAATTTACATGGAGCATTTTGCTCCTTCAATTCATCAATTATTTATATTTATATTTTCTTCATCTATCAGAAGATAAAATGGCAAGTCTTCTAGGCCTTCGTGATTGCTATTATTCTCGAAGTAAAAATAGCATTTTAGCATCCGCTAAATGACATAATATTAGCCAATAAATTGTTCCTACATACATCAAGTGTATTCAAATGAATTTTAATCATTTTTTATTGAGTTTAATATGGAATGAAACTCTAGTGATATGTTGTACTACATGTTGTCACAATATCTACCAATTTTAGTCCAAAGTGATTTCTACTTTAGTGTCTATTGTTATACTTCCTATTTGTGATCTAAACAAATTCAAAATTATTGAGATGCAATATAAAGTCATTGGATAATTTTATATGGTATACATAGGTGTCATATAGTGCTATTAAAATAAGTATTTTAGTATATGATCTCTGATTTCCTTTTTATTGGTTTCATCTAGGTCTAACTTGGTTTGATTAATTTTCCATGAAAATCTGATACCATAGTGTATTTTTTGATGAACTGTAGTTGATGTTCTGAACATGTGATGCATGGAAATCCTAATTAATTCCATGGAGCATTTATTTGTAGACTTAATTTTTTTTGTTTTATTTTAAGTCATATTATTGGAAGGGTTTCAAACCCTAATGTATGATAAATTAATCTCCACCAATAATCACTACACTACAAAGGATGGAGCGGGTCTAAGTTAAATGATTAAATATTCTTAATTTACCTGTAAGGTCAATTAATTTAAATCAACTAGAAAGGTGTCACAATTAATTTACTTGGTTAAATGTTTTTCTCCTCTTTAATTAACATTCAAACCCATACTTAATAAACCTTATACTTAGTTACTTTAGTTCCATTATCCAAATGGATTTAATGTCCATTTCATTAATTTCGAAAACATACAAGGAACTAAAAAAATGACTTTGCACACAAGGGTATTTAAATGGCCCCATTCACCCACTTACACATACCTTTAAAATTATTTAAAACACCCATAATATTCATTCCTACCAAAAAATTTTAGGGTTGATCCTCAACCCTTGGATCAATTCAATTGTGGCCACTAGATCCTAGGGTTCAAAACTAAACCTAAATATCCTTATCAATTATTATTAAATCCTTTTCTTTACCCTAGTATCCTCATTTCGTCTATTTTCTTTTATTTAATTTACAGGTTGGAGAAATGGATTCCATGAGAGAAAGGAGAGAAGAAGCCATGATGAATTTCATGAGAATCAAGCTTAGTTTAGTCTAGATTTTAGATTTTCCATTGTAATGTATTTCATTTGAAGATTGAAATGGTTTCTACTCTAAATCTAGAGTTGTGATTTAGTAATTTCCATTTTGAGTTCTCTATTTGGGCCAAAACCCTACTTCATTTTGAAGTCAAGAGATTGAATGGTTTTAAAAACTGATTCGAGGATTTAAAAGATTAGAACATTGAATCTTTGTTTTTATTGCTTGGTGGAGGTTTCCTCTTTATCTTTACAGGATTAAATTTTGGTTAGACTAAGTTAAAATTTATACAGGCACATATTTAAATTTTTCCGTCGTCAGTGATGGAAACACCGCTAAAAGTAAGTTGGTGGTTCTAGGACTACCACCCTATCTGGGTGAGGATTCATGAACCACCACCTTGCCTTAGCGGTGATTCATAAGCCGCCCCTCTGCATACGGTGGCGGTCCTAATCTTTAAAAAAATAACCTTCAATTGTGAGATTTTCCATAAAAACTAAATTCACTATATTGTTTTAAGGGTCATCCTTAGCTTGAATTTACGTTCATAAAGTTTCTAGTTGAAGGGTTTAATCCATTTATTCATTCGATACTTAAATTACTAAATTTAAAAGAGTTCCTATTTCAATAGTAACAAACAACAACTACAAGATCATTTTTATTTCTTTCAACAAATTTTCTTTCAAGTTGAAAAGTAGAAATAAAACTAAATCTACTTCTAATGTTATTGTTTTTCCTTACAACAAAGTGTAATATTTCAACATAATGATTTATTTCAAATTTATTGCATCTTTCCATTTCCACTACAATCATTTATTCAAATAACTACTACCAAATTTTTTCCACATTCAATTTTTCCATGCATACACTATTAGTATTTTTTTCAACTTCTATGTTCTTTTTTTTATTTTTACAATAATGCAACTTCAACAATTATAATGAACTTTTTTTTTCTTGAGCATCACTCATTTCTTTCAATGCAAAGAACTTACTTTCTCACAATACAATTATAACTAAACTTTTAAACATGATTTCCATTTTGATTCATTCCTTTACATACTAAAATTTGATGAGAAAGGAAATTATAAAACTCCTCAATGAGATTCCTTAAAAATAATAATACAACTTGGTAAATGAAACTTACAATGCAACATTTGTTTTAAAAATATAATACTACAAGTCTTCTTCCTTAAATGGGAATAACAAGAAGGTTTTCTCACAAGGAAGGATTTCTTTTGGACATCAACAAATGCTCCAATTTTCACATCACCAAAAAGAGATCCACCATGTCTTCACTTCATCACAACAACAAAAAAATGGGGAGAGGCAAAACTTTCCACCCGGCCAATAATCCAATGAGAAGAAAAATTTATCCTCCTCATTGGCCGCCGAGCCCAAACCATAATGCAATAAAAGATGGATCAAATTCATGGTGAAGATTACTTAGCTTCCACATCATAATATAAATATTTCAAAACCATTTCATAATGTAATCAACACAAAATACAATCAAAAGAAGGAAACTAGCAAAATAGACAAGACTAGATAATGCAAGGCCATTGGAGCAAGGATCTATGGGGAGATCACTTATGCCTCCGAATGGAATTAGGTTCTCACCTTAAAAAACTCCAATAAACATATCAAAACCCCTACACAACTCTTATGCCTCCCTCAAGATCCTCTTATGCCTCCCACATTCTCTTATGCCTCCCTACAACCTCTTATGTCTCCCTCATAAAAAACTAAGTAAGAAATGCAAGCATTTTCTTGTCCAAGGTTTGGCACCCAACCCAACTCTCTCCCAAGACATGAAATAAACTCTTATGCCTCCCTACATATATGATCCTCATAGCCTTCTCCTACACCACACTTAGGCAATCTACCCAATAACCCAACAAGCATACCAAAACACTCAATAGCATACACACATACATAAATAGAATAAAAAAATTAAACAAGAGTGTAGCTTCTAGTTTTCTATGGTAGAGCTTGATCCGATATTCACACACCAATCTCCTTCAAGCCCAATCCAACACCAAAAACATCCAAAAAAATCCAAAAGCACTCCAAATTTTTCCAACTCCAAAATACAAGAGCATAAATGAAATGAAGTAACCCCCAAACAAACAAAATAACTTGCATATATAGAAAAAGGGGAGAGGAAGTTGAGGTGGCTCCATGTGGGATGCCACATCACTTATCCTCAAATCCACCTCACAAGTCAAACCTCAACACCAATGCACAATAAATTGGTGGTTGAGAGGAATGAAAAACCTCTTACACACACAATCCAAGGCCACACCCCCTAAGCAAAAAAATTAAAACCCATGTAAGAAAAGTGCAAATAAGTGTCACTTCTGTCTTATAAAACACATAATGGGGTTTTTTTTTTACTCCCCAATCCATAGGTAGGGTTGGTGTAAGAAATTAAGAGGTGTGGGATAGGCTTATCTTGTCCCGCAAGCCTCAAAAAATGGGCCTTAAGCCCAAATCCGAATTGACATGGTAAGGTAGAGTGTAAAACACTCCAAGTTACTTACACTCAACTTAAAAACACATAGTCCAAAAACCAACAACTCTAATAAATGACTTCATTTTTCACACCCCAAATCACTTAATAACATGATTAAATTACTAATTAAAAGCACATAAATCAATAATGATAAAATAATAGACATCACAATTAAATTACATACTCTAAAATAGAAAAAAAATAAAAAGGGAAAAAGTGCACACAAGCCCATGATCACAATTGGAGGTCATCCCCCTATGGGGTCCTCCTAACAAAATCAAAACACACAAACCACAACCTAACATAAGTCTCCATGGTCACCTTAGTTGTATCCATTTAGTATTCTGTTGTGGTTGGTCTCCAATCCCCCTTTTGATTGTTATGATAAAACATGTATATATACCCATGGCTTACAATAAATAAAATGTGTGTGTGTGTATACCCCTGCAATCTATGAATAATTAGTTTTAAACAAAAAAATTGGGTCAAGTATTGTCCATAGCCTGAATAGGGTAAAATATCCATAAAAATAAAAATAATCAATAATATTCGTGAAAAACCCTAGGAAAGGGATGTAATGGAATCCTCCGAATTTGTGTGTATCCTTCCAAAAGAAGCAAAAATCTTATAGCTCCATAAAAAAAATCCATGTCCTCCTCTCCTTCTAATCTGTAAGAAAAAATCAAAAGAAAATGAGGGGAAAAGTTTGAATGAAGACTCCATTAATATTTTTAGGGCTTTGAGTGAAACCCTAAGATCTAAGGGCTCATAGTGAGTCAATCTAAGGGTGGATGTTTAATCATACAAATTTAAGTCATTGATTTTTATGGGAATGAGTTATAAATAAAGTGAACAGTTAAATTGCTGAATGGGACCACTTATAATATTAGGAAGTTAGAATAAGTTATAACCCCTCTCTTTTAGACCAACAATTAAATAAATGAAATACGGTAATAGATTAAATAATTTATTTTTTCCATGGGTATTTTAGGTTATTACCCTAGTGATTTAACTTAATTAAAGGTAAATTGAAGATGGAATTTTTATAACTTAAAGGGATGTTTAAATGGGTAAAGTACGGGATTAATTAGTCAATGTTATAAAATAAAGATGAATGAAATCCTAGAAGGGGGTTGAACTCCAAAATGAATTTTGAATCAGATTAATAATATTAAATTAATAATTTGATTTTGATTAACTTATGAATGTGTACAAGTTAATAAATGTATAATTTCCTTTGACCGCAATTAGTGTCATCACCCTTAAGACTTGTTTAAACAAAAAAAATACCGTATTTTTACTTATCAATAAACCAGTGTTGTATTGGGTTTTTTTAGTTTTTGTGGGCATTATATATTATAGCAATGCCATGATATGGAAAATCCTTTTGAAGATGAAGTTTTTTTGGTATGGGAGATGAGTTTATTATGCATGAACAAAGGGAATTACATGAATGTTATTAAAGTCATACACAAATCATATCAAAGAATTGGTCAAGATGGTTGGGAAAAGTAATTTATTTGTTTGTCTATTTCTTGCAAAATAATTGTCACGCCAAAGTTCCTTCTCATGTTCAATTAATTTTTGTTATGTAGAAAGGTGCCATGAAACTTAAATAACTTATTTACATCTAATTTGAGTTCATATGATTCAACTGCATTTGGGTCACTCTTTTGTAATCATTTTATAAAATGCTCTGTAAGTCCACTTTTTAATTATAAAGATGTGCATCAGGAAAAAATAAGTACTTGAAATGTGTTGAAGAGGCAATATCTTGTTTTGTAGCAGTATGATTTATTGTACTTTCTTTTACCATTACTCATTGTGAAATCTATTATTTTTTTCATGAAAAGAATAAATATGAATAAAAAACATTAACATTTGTATATAAATTTGGTTCTGTATTACAATATTTAAAATTGTGCTTTGTTATTTTATCGTAGATCCCTGTGGAATGCAAAACATAATGTGAATATAATGGCACAGTTCTTTAAAATCATATATTTCGTTCATTGTAGGTGAAATATTAAACTCTAAAAATGGAAACATCAACCATAAAAATTAATATATGAATAATAATTCTATGATTTTAGAATTCTCTAATCAAGTGAAACAAATGCCAATCAATTTGTTTTCCTTTTCATATTTTTTGCGTAATGTTGAATATTAATTTGAAACAAAGAAAAATATAATGCAAATGCACTTTACAAGTGCATAAAAAAGGTGTAATATTCACTCAAGAATGTCAGTTATGTAAAAATACTCCTATCAAACATTTCTATACATGCAATATGTGCATACAACTTAAATTTGCAATGTTAACTTTAATGGTATAAAATTTTGTGAAAGATCCCAATGCTACCAAGAAATAGTCTAGTGTGTGGGAAATATTTGAAAATCATTTCATGTCTTGGCTTGATGGTTATGTTTGGATTTTCTATATTTTTAAATATTTTTTGTTGTTGTTTTGGTGCAAATGTCAATTTGAGGATGCTAGAAAGTTCAATGTGTTTGGCTTCACAAGTGTTTATTGTAATTAGGTAAACATTTCCAGGATCTATCATGTAATCTTTGTGTAAGACACTTTGCAATAGGTTTTCATTAAATTTGACCTAAACATGCAAATTCACAACAAATAGGTGGATCTATTTCCCAAGATATTATTAAAATGCAATTGATATGGATCCCACTATTTTAAGGAAATCATTATATTTGTCATTAATTGTACATTTCATTGCAAATTTGTATAATTCCTCCACACTCAACATTTTGTTCCTAGCTTATCAATTCAATTGAGAAATCGAATTATCATTACATAACCTATTTAATGCTTTACATGGTGTCTAATTATGAACATGGTTTTGTAAAGATAAAGAAACATTTGGTTTTCTGAAATTTATGTGTTTCTCTTATGTAACCATAACATACAAAGAAAATTATTGTTACTAATACAAGTTTCTATGCGTAGAGACACAATATATTGTGTTATTTGAAAACTATAACTATGTGAACCTAGTGTAACCCTATGAATTGTATCTTATAGGAATAATTATTGATTATATTGTTTATAATCCTTCAAATTTTTTGGATGACTGTCTACACTCTTGATCTTTGTTTCTCTGTCTCAATTTTAGTTTTTTTTTTAAATTTGGATTGAAATATTTGGTAGATGTATATGCCCTATCATGGTGTTAAAAATTAAAAAAAAGGAACATATAGACTATAACATTTAGGTTCCTAGAAACCAACATAGATTTAAAATTTATTACCATAAAAACTTCTAATAAATAGAAAAAAATGATGATTGAACCTAACATCTTTAGGTTTCAGATCAATTTTTAAAACTTTAAATTGTATTTTTTAAAATTATTTTCTCATATATAACTTTATGGTACACTTATTGTGAAATTTTAAAATTGTCCACATCAAGGAGGTTGTCCTCTGGTCATCTAGACCAACTCCATAGATAATTGTCCAATCCTCTCCAACACCTACAATAGGTGCCTTTGTGATGGATACTCTATCCTATTTTCTGTATTCTGTTTCACAATTGAATCGTCATCTCTTTCGATTTTCCCCGATCCTACAAATTTTAACTAAAGGTCTTTATTTCTTCATACCATTGATATTTGGAAAGAGTGTTAGAAGACTGGGAACCTGTTAAGTGTGCAAATCAAATTTATATTTCCCCTCATTAGTATGCCCTACATTCATAATCACAATCTTGTATTGGAGGGTAGTCAATTAACAAGTATCATAATGTTAGAGATAAGAGGATCAGATAGAAATTTGACTGATGGACCCCATTTCCTACCCTTTATTTCAACCTCATTATCACGATCTTATTTCTAGTGTATGAATAAAGCCCTTAGCATCACGTTCACTTGAATCAACATGAGGAGAAACTAGTGTATTTATAGGAGAAAATATTTGAAATCCAGAATTATGTGCGTAAGGAAAAGAATTAAGAACATGTGACTAAATTAATTACCATGGGATGCCTTGCAAGTTCTAGTTGCATCTTAACTCGATGTCAGAGATGATCTTTCATTACTACCATTAGCTTGGGAAATTTTTCTCTTAACTCAAAATTTGTATACTATAGTTACCTTTCCTTCAGTCGACACTAATAAAGATGTATTTTTTTGAAAATATAGATAATGCATTTCTTTACAACAATGCAAAAATAAAGAAATAGATACATGTTATTAAAATTAGACATAATTAATTTATGTATTTTTACAAGAGATAATTTTTGTAGGGGAGAACTAGTTTCAAATAATTAGCAATTAAAATGTTGTTTAAGAAAATTATGTTACAAACTTCGTATTCAACAAGAGTAATCATTTAAAGCATTATAAACAGTGTGGAGAAGAGTTCAATGTTTCTACTATCAATATCCTAGAAATATAAATACATAGGTTTTTTAAAGTAATGGAGGAATGTCAAAATGTAGCTACTCATTATGAAAGGCAGTTGTTGAAGTTGTAGGATTGTGACGGATGTCATGCAAAATCAAGTGAGGAACTTGAAACAAGAAATATATAATGTTAATCAATAAACACAGAAAAATTAAAGTGTGTTAACTCAAATTAGTGGCGTGGAAGTGCTCACCAAAAAAACAAAATAGATGTGCTTAATTATGGCAATGGTGTTGTTAGTTGTAAAAGTGAATGTACCATTGATTTGGAGATAATGGAGAATAAATATAGTTTTGGAGATGTCATTTTTATATTCTTCATATGGTATTTTAGATATCTTAGGGAAGAATGTGCCTAGTAGTGGCTGGTACATAATATGGTGAAAGGAGCCATATTTTTTTTACAAAATGCATTAGATCATGTGTTTATAATGACAGTGTTTTGTTGAATTACAATTTGAACATAGAGAAACATTTTATTTTTCAGCAGGATTTGGTTTAGTAAGATGGTCACATTATAGATAAAATTCTTGGGAATTAGGAAGGTATATGTTCCTTCGACGTAGAATGTCAGTGATTTGCGTAGGAGAAAAGAAGTTGTTAGAGAGATATAACAAGAAAAAGAAGAGTTGAAGAAAAAAAATGTTGAAGTTAGTGGCTTACAAAAATCAGAAGTGAAAAGTACATGCCTTTTTGTTTGTATTTATGAGAGATTGTAAAGCTTATTTATTAGGCTAATTACTTAAAGGTTCATTGAAGGATGAAAGGATTTCATGTATAACACGAGATCCTTTTGGTCATTATCTAAATAATTTTAAAAAAGAAGTGGCATGGTTCCACATACAATAATATATTTTATTGTATGGCATAGAGGAAGGTGGAAATTTCTCAATTACACCTAAAGTAGAGAAGAAGCATGTATGAATATAATTGTCGAAAATAATATTTGAGGGATTATGTGTTAAAGAGAGAAGGGAAAAGAGTGTTTACTATTGCTTTTCCATGGTCAACGTTAGATTCATTTAAATAGAGGATGAACTAAACATTTTTGTGATGGATTCTTGCCACAATTGGACCAAAGGATCTAATTTTGAATCGAGAAGGTGAATCTACAAAATGTTGTATTTTCATTTTGGGTGTTAATTTCAAAGATAAACAAATAATAGAAATGTTTTCCATTGTGGTGTTTGAAATTACAAAGAGGGAGATCTTTCATCTCCTCTTTCATACTTGGATTTTTATTTGATAACAAAGATTGTAACATGCAATCTAAATCCCATAATCACTTTAGTTGTAAATTTCTACAAACAATTGTTGTTTATGTCAAGGTGATATTGATTTGTCCCTTTCGATAAAATAGATCTACATGTAGGATTTCAAGCTTTGATGGAGAATTATTCTTTACATCTGAAGGTCTGTAGACAACAAAGATATCACCTTCAAAACAAATTATTGGTTTTCCTGCAAAAAAATGAAGTAATTTGCATGGTTCATTTGAACCTGATTCGGGCCTAAAATGTTTTACACATATTAGGAACTTTGAATTTAAAAGTAGTGAATAGAAAATGCATTGAGAGCTCATATTAAGGAAGTGTTATCGGTTTGAAGTGTATAATTTGATTAGGAAAGCAATCTGACTCCAACTTCAGCCGCTATAATGGGATATCCTCCAAGTTGTAAGTGCCTTGGGTTGAGGAGAATCTTTCGAGTGGTCTGGTTTGTTTTATAGATATCCTAAAATAACTCTTTGGTGGGGTTGAGGGAGAGAAGAGAACATGAAATTAATGAATGTGGGTAAATAAGGCTATACACCAACATTTCCAAAACTCAAATTTACACAAGATACACTACTTGATGTTATTAAGAAGGGAAAAACGTCACTTTAGGTGCTAATTGATTGACTTTGACACTCACAAATTGCATGCAAAAGCTTCGAAGAAAACATGGGAGACCAGATTTAGGTTCTATCCACTTCCAGGCTGATTGGGGAACTAAATATGTACTTAATATGACCTATTAAAGCTTCACAGTAACTTAAAGAAGGTTCTTGTAAGTTTAGTAAGAATGAAAAGGAAATAATAATTCATTGAAAATACCATAAGTCATTGTTACACACTGATAAAAAATGAAATTGGAATAAAATAGTCTTTATTTCTTCAAGTAAGTGATACCACACAATATGGCATGGTCTAAGAACATGACCAGAACAATAAGCCCCCCTAACTCTTGTAAAAGAAAGGTACAAGTAGCGTGAATTCACCCCCCAAGCTCTAAAAATAACGCTTTCCAAAAATTAGCAAAGTTGAATATTTTGAAACAAATCCAATAATAACCATTACATGCATAATTTCAAATCCTAATTGCCAAAATACTATTTTTAATAATAAGAAGGCTAAAAATAGCCTACACTAGTCTCCAAAGCTTAAATAAGCCTCCGCATGTCTCTTACTCATCCTTGGTCAAATTTCTTTGACTCTTCAAACCTTCATTTTTCATGAGATAAGGTTATTGTATGGATCTTTTTTTGAAGATTAAGGTAATTTGGAAAATAAAAGGTAAAGTTGCAAAGGATAATTTTGTATTTATGTGCAAGCATTGGAAAGATAATCATGACTATTTTTTGACTTTAGTGACCTCACCTTTAACAAGGGTTAAGGTAGAAAGTACGGATATTGTGGAGATTGTTTTAGTAAAAAACTTCTTCTCACATATATACGTGTTAATTTTTTTTGTCTTATGCCCCTCTAAGGCATGCACATCATGGATAGTGTCGATTTTTTGGCTATTGCTAATTAGATTGTCACCCCACCATGTAATAGTTGATCCTTTAGAACAACTGAACCTCCCCACAATGGAAAGGCATAATGGTGTTTTGACTTTTTCATTAGAAAATTTTAACCACCACATGCCAAATTTTTTTAATGGAATAATCACTCACTCATGGCATACTATTGTTGAGGGTAAAAATCTTTTAACCATGGTAATTATTAATTTTACTAAAGTCAACAAAATGGTTTGGGATCGAGTTAGGGTGAAGGAGCCCTAAAAGTTATCATTTCATTTGTCTTATGTTTCAAGAAGCTTCTTGTGGCTATGGGGAAAAATGGAAAAAAAATAGATGCCATGGATTTAATTTTCTTGATACTTTAGCTTTGTTTTGACTTTGTAGTGACTACCATGATTAGACTAGTGCAATGCGGTCATGTTCTCTCTTGCGATTTACTTTTCCTTTTGGATGACTTGAGCTCATTTGGGTTCAAAACCCTTGTTCTGTTCGACTAGATTGCTCACACGCTTTCCTGTGTTACAATTGGATTGCTCATGCTCATTCCTTACAAAGTAGCTCACTAATGGAGCTCGGTGTTGGGGTTTAGAATCTTGAAAACTCTAAATTTTATGGTTCTGAGGCTGTTGTTGAGATCTTTTGAATCCATGGTGTATTCATCTGACCCCCTCATCTTGGTTTACTCATTCTTCGTCAGCCATTGTGACTTCTTATCGATTTAGTTTCACTATTCATTGGGCTTGAGTTAGTCGGATGTAAATTCACCTCTTGATAAGTTATGGAAACTGGCGAGCTTGTTTGTTGACTATGAATTTTATTATGCACTCGTATGACACAGATCTTAATCTCAAAACTCACCATCCTTAGTTTGTTGATATCCAAACCGAACATCTTGTTTTGATATCGTGCATTGACGATTACATTTTGTTTGAAACCATCTTGGCATGTAAGATTTGCACTCCGTTTACTAATTAAAGCTAAGTCGTATTTCAGGACCCTTTTCTTTTTTTTTATTTTAAAAAAGTAGTCAAATCATTTTCCTTTAATTAAGCTTCTGGGTTTGGTATGAATGGTTGAGCTCTTCATTTAAAATCCTCATATCAGGGTGTTTTCAAATTTCCTATCTTGACTCTCATGCTTACCCACGAGCCATTCTACCTTTCTTGTTTCCATCCTTTAAATTTAAAATTTCCTTTCCTTTGAGCTAGATCTTCATTTGTTATTCATTGTATTTAAGGATTTACCTTGTACCCTCTAGCTCAGATATAGGATTTGTTTTTATTTGGCTCGAGTGATTTACTAGCTCGCTACATAATAAATTTATCTCATCCTTTGATCTATTCCAATGAGTTTGTAACTTGTTCTTGTTTATGAGTGCTCATTCATTGTTTTCATCTGCTCGAAGTTTGATCTATGCTTACTCGATTCTTACTCATTTTTTCTTTGGCCAGGGTTTATTAGGCCACAATAATTTCCAATCCGGGTTGGGGTTCTTAACCATGTTATACCCATAATTTGTCCCTGTGTAAAACTTAGATCCAATCAAACTCCTACTCGAGCTTGGTCCTTTATCTATCTTATAAGCTTTGGAACCTTGTATTATGTTTGATTCATTTGATGGATCACTTCATGTTTAATGGTTTAGGTACATCCTAAATGTTCCTTGTATATCTGTTTTCAAGAGAACAAATGTAGTACACTTTGTTTTTCAAGTTTTCATAACTTCCAAAAGTTTGAAATTTTCTATTTGTTCCATCTAAATACATTAAAAAAGCATGGTCGTAGATATTATTGTGTTCTTCATTCTTGATGCGTTAGTGTGTCTATTTTAACATTGTAAATTTGTATCCTTTCCTCATGCAAAATACTTCATTGTAATATTTAAATTTTCCATTGATAAATTTGTTCTTAAGTTGGAAAATTGAAACCTGTAATGACCCAAAAATCCACACACGAACAACACAGTGAAATACAAGATAATTGTTTTTTTTTTGACTTGCCTGACACATAACATGACGCAACATGTCGTCACCAAGGATACAACTAACACTATGAACAACTTGATACAAGGATGGCCATAAAGGCAGCATGGAAACGTTCACACCTATCAAGAACAATTTACTTTTCTTCTGCGAAAGGACATGGCAAAAGACCAACCACATTACATAGTTATAGCTGAAGACATCCCACTTTGAAAATCTTCTTAAGATTACTGATTTACTAGAGACATCTTACAATTCTTAGCTTACGTTCTAGAAGGTTCATGATATGTTTCATACCATTCTTCTTATAGGATTAAGTTTCTTTTCTTTAATATAACTTGAGGACAATCCTAGGATCACCTATAATATGAAAATTCCTTGATTAATTTGTTTACAAAACCAGGAGGTAAGCAATTCCACAAGGCTATCTATCTAAACCCCCACTACTGAAACTCGTTTCATACCCACATTGCATAAGGAGGCAAGCGTAAGATCAAAAGGAGAGGAGTATCGTTAAGGTTCAGAACCCTAATCATCTTTGATCAAGAATTAAAAATTTATCATAGCTTAGACAAGGACTACAAGGTACCATGGTAATGGTTAGAGAGAGAAGATAATTTATTTTATTACGATCTATTTAGTTATTAACCGGTCTTTTAATGAGTCTTAAGAGTTCAATTGAATTTGGTAAAAGTTTCATTTAAAAATCATCTTGATTAAGTTCGTCAAGGGATACACAGGGGTTCCCAACATGGAAGCATTATACTTAATGTGTTTTTATTCAAACTCTTGTACTAGATAAGATCTACCGATATCCCTAAAAGCCAACAGTTATCTTACTTTTTAAAATTAATTAACGTTTCCCAACAAGAGGACAATGTTTAATCCATAGCTTAAGGTTAGCAATGGTAGGTTTTTTTTTTTTTCTTTACATCATTAGATAAACACTTTCTTTCCAATTAAAGACTCTTAATTTTATCAACCAAATATAACTTCATTATTATCTTCTTTATTTATTCATCTATGTATTCCTCTTCTTTTATCTTTGATTATCTTTAGAAAAAGGGGGTTTCAACCCACTAAAATATGCCTAGAAAACATTGATACTAGAACCATGGAGGGTTACTATACCAATAAGCATTATGACCTAAAAGAAGAAATTATCGTTATTTAACAAGAACGCAAACCACGGTTATAACATTTCCATTCAACTTGGCACATGAACCAAAGGAGTCAAGAGATTGGATTTCACTTGGGTCAAGAACAAGGAGGTAACAAAATAAGCCAAGCCATGCTACAAAATTTCCATGACTGTAAATGATATCACCAAAAGAATACTCATAACAAGGTCAAGATTGAATATTATTTCTCACAAAGCTAATTTACTAGTTAACCTACAGAAGGACAAGACAACATCATCATGAAATTTCAGAACAACCCAAGGCAAGAGGTTTTCTAAACTCCTTTGCAAGCACTATTACAAAATTTACCTCACATTGGACATTTTTACAAGGAACTTCATAAATTGCACTGATGAAACCTTTACAAATCTTTCCTTTAATCTACTCGCATAATCCATCTACACAAATACTAGCTGTAATCAGTTCGCGAGAACTGAGCATGTTAAGGCTACTCATTGCAACAGTAAGCTAACATTTAACAATATCAAGAAAAGGAAAGTTCTAATTCAAAAATGGATTTAAAACACAACCCACAACTCCAAAATTATTCGCATGAGAAAGAAATCTAAACCATCCAGCAAGGAGAAAGTCAAAATACCAGTAAGAACAAAATCACATAAATCGAGGCAAGACCTTATGGGTTAGGAAAAAGAAGGTCAAGAGTGTTGATATCTCCTTCATGTAATCCTATGGGATTACGTGATTGGAATCCAAAACTTACTCCATCCAACTAAAGGGGTCCAAGAGAAGACAAAACATACTAATTATGATCGTAGGCGCGAAGCAAAATGACGTTATCCAAATCTCTCAGGGGGAGGCTTCATAGCAATAATTAGGGTTCGACCACCCTTAAAAGAAAAACAACTATAGTTTCAGTTTTAACCAAGGAGTTTTACCACTACCTTCTTATAGGATTTCTTAAACATAGGACTAGTTAACAATACAAAACCACTCTTCCAAAAGCGTACAAGGGAGATACAAAAAGGGCCATTATTCTACCAACAAACCTTATCCTAAACGTCAACTTCTCTACATAATATAAGGGGAGGCTAAATCCGAAAGTTCATTAATAATTTTTTTATATATTTCCGACAATGCCAAAAATTATTTTAAAATAAAAATTAAAAAATTGATTTCCTTAACAAAGCCACAAAATGAGACTTTTAGTAACCAATGTTCGAAGAATAAGATATTTGAGTCCGAAAACAAAGGGGGATTCGATACGCAGAGGGGTAAAACACCAATAATTCCCCAGACTCAAAAGACCCTACCACGAGTGCAAGCACAAAAAATAGGAACCAACACACATATCCATCAGGAAGGTTACGCAGTGCAGTCAGGCCTAGAAGTTCTATGAGCTCCTGGCCAATGGTATAGAAGATGGAAATTTTATCCGATCCATGTGGGCTTATCAAGGACATGTCTACCAAATATCAAACAGATGAACATAATAACCACCTATTATATTATCACTATAATCAGCTGTCATCTAACAGGAAACGAGTTCACGAGTCCAATACCATGGATTCACCTACAACTTTTGTTTCGGTCCAGCTATTAATAGCTTGCTTGCGACCCTTAATAAAATTTGTAGAGATTTCATTCAATAAAACTTACAATGTTTCCCCCTTACTTTAATCAAACAAGAGTTTGAACCAGGTAGTAGGTATAGTATTTTTTCTCAACACGTAGAGGCCAAAATAGATGTCAGAGTTATTCATCCTCTAGAACTGGGTACAAAAGTCAACCATGTACAGTTCTAAAGCAAAAACCCTAATGTCATATTCTAATTAAACAAAAAGTAAGGAATGCCCATAGGCTTAAACAATTTTTAGAACCCAACGTCACTATTAATGTACCTTTAGCTAAACATGAGAGCCCTAAACAGGAAATACATATTCATTCAAGGCAAATAGAGATATGAAGGCTAAACCTTCCATATAGTAAGCCTTCAATTACAAAATACCATTGAACAGAATTATTTTAAAAGAGAGTCATATAAGCAAACGAAACTCTATAACGTTTCCTTCCCTACGAACTAGACTGCATCACTCAATATTGCAGTAGCCCATTTAGACAAATATGAAATAGAGTAAGCTATAAGAGAGGAAAAGAACATTCCAAGCAAAACCAGCGAACTAGGAATGAGATTTAAAGGAACAACCAACACAATCAGGCAGCGATATAAACAACCACGAAAACATTTAGTCTAGGCACCATTCAAGAGGAAAGAAAATTCATTTCAAGATACTGAAAGAAGGTAGAAAACTACTACAAAGAGTATAGTTAACATGCCTGATTAGAATTCTTCCAATCCAAAAAGCACGTCGACCAAGGCTCGGGCAACAAACAACACAACCTGCGTAAATTCTCTTCCTAAGCCTGCTGAAGGTCCAAACTCTATTAAGGGCCATGTTATTGACTTCGTAAAATCAATTGTATAGTCTGAAATGTGCATCTCTGCCCATAGTTCGGTCGGGTCGCATTGACACCCGATTATCATTCCCTCGCTGATCTTCTGGCGACACCCTATCTCCTCTTCCCAAATATTGTTGCCATGCATCCCTGGGTTTCTCAGAAGTAGATCCAAAATCCTTCGAACACCGCTCCAAATTAGCCCTTAGCCACCACATACTATGAAATCCATGACCGTGGAAGGAGGAAAACTAGAACATGAGCTCTTCTGTGAGTTCCTGCTCTCTTCTCCTCAGCCTAATAGCAGTCTCTTCTGGTATGAGGGAGAATCCGCATAGAGGACAGGTTGTTTGTTGGAGATCCTGCCACTTGTCAAAACAATTTCTATGGAAGAAATGAGAGCACGGCAGTTCCCTTATTTGATCCCCTTCTTCAATCTTACATAGACAAACATCGCATTCCACCACATGGGTAATGTTTGCAGGTGTTTTGTAGGGCACAACAGGAAGGCTCTGCCTGATTTCATCAGCTATGAGGGGCAATTGGGCAAGCTCGGACCCCAAAACTGGAGCAGTCTCTGAAGATGTTTCGGGATTAGAATTAGAATATTCCCTTCTAAGCAGTTGGGTACTCCTGCTATTCACTTGTATATTATTAGCAGAAGAAGTAGAAAAGAATAGGCCCAAAATATACATAAATGATTCGGCAATATCATTTAAGGATTGGACTGGAAGGATCTTCAAGGAACGAACTGAGAGGACTGTGTTGACGAATACCAGAATTCCTGATGACACACCAGAGAAGCTTGGGAACCCCATGATTTGAGCTCAGACACAAGACATAATGATTACATCACGCTCCTGTCTCTGAAAGGCATCTACCGTAATGATAAATAAACCTTTTCCTTCATCAGATTGAGGACAACATCAAACTCTCGATGCAAACGTTTCAGCTGAAGCTTGAAGGCGTGGTAATTCCAACAGAAACCTTTATGCCTGCCAACTTAGTGATTCGCTGAAGAAGTTCATATAGTTGCAAGGAAAATTGTGCTTCATGAATATTTTGATATGATACAGATCGGCCTCTAAGAGATTCTCTTGCATGAGTTACATCGTAAAACCAGCAAGGTCTCATAAGAGAATCTTCACAAAAGAATTTCGTCAAGTCTCCTGGTAACACTCTCACTGTCAAAAAGTCGATTTTGATAGAAATGTCTTGAAGGAGGATCCCAAATTTGAGGATGCATGGATACTGCGCAGATAACAACATAGCTAGACATTCTGCTTGTTTGGAAGCGCTCAAACGGCTTCAACCATACTGCAATATGCCTGCCGCTTGGCTAAGTTACTGTCGTAGGCCATGCTATGGATCCATGACCAAAACACATTCCGCAGCACCCAATGAAAGGAGGAAACGCGCCTACTTCACTCGCTTGTAGCTGCACGCGGCCAGCAGAAGGAACAGGCATGTGACTACACAAAAAACAAAGAAAAAATCCCTCCATTCTCCTCAACGCAGCCAGGGCAGGAAGAAGGAAAGCGTTCAGGAGGAAACCAGGATAAAACGCCTCACACACGCCTGCTTCACTGGCTTGAAGCTCCATCAAGCAGTCATGTCAAACCAGACTGCGCCTAATGCATTGAATGACAGAATCAAAAGGAGATCCTGGTGAAGAAAAAACGCCTCCACCGACTCCCGTCTCTCTCATGCAAGGACAGAAAAAACACGGTGGTCAACAGTCAGTAGGTTGGGTAGTTGGGAGGAGGCCAAGGTGGCAGAAAAGGAAGTCCTCGATGCATTACATTCTTCTCCCCTTAAGAAAGCATCGTCCTCGATGTGACATAACACAATGGAAAAGAAATGGTACGCAACAAGGAATAGATAAAGAAGCAACACACCCTATGGTTTAAAATTTTAGTCGATTTAAAGGCACGGTCATAAGGTAGCCTTAGGAAACATTTGGTAGAAATTTTAACTTTTAGACGGTTCTGTGAAGATTGGCGAGTTCTTTCTTATTTATTATTTTCGTTAGTCTCTTTCTGTTAACATTATTCTTAGTTTAATTTTCTTTTAAAATTTCATCATTGAAGACTTTTGGTTTATTCCTTTTGGTGGGTGCCCAACATGAACTGCTAACACAACACCCTATCAGGTTCATAAGACACTACAGATGCACAAGCACGCAAGTAAATACTTCAAGATTGTATTACACCACAAAGGTCACTCAAATACGGAATGGAATAGGCACAGTCCACATAACATAGTACTCGACACACCATCAATGACTGACATACCAAAAACTCAAAGAAAGGAGTACTACAATCCACCAGACATTTCCTCAATTGCTTCGATGAAAAAAAATTCACATAACACCAAACCATGCTACAGGTACATAGTGTCCACAAGGGAATCAGTGACATATCCACAACATCACAACACATATCCATCTGACATGAGTAACACATACATCAAAAAAACCACTACCAAAACATCACAATAACTCAACATATATCCTGAAACATCAACCCTACAGGACAAATATCATAAGCCTCCCTCAAACTCTTATGCCTCCCTCAAGTCTCTTATGCCTCCCTCAAACTCTTATGGCCTCCCTCAAACTCTTATGCCTCCCTCAAGTATCTTATGCCTCCGTCAAACTCTTATGGCCTCCCTCAAGTCTCTTATGCCTCCCTCAAACTCTTATGCCTCCCTTAAGGAGGCCAGTTGACCCTATGGTCCAAGACACATAGAGTTTGAACACTCCTAACCCAAGTGACATAATAACGTGTGGTTCAACAACCCGCTAGTTATATGTACCCCTTGGGGCATACCCCCCATACAACGAAGCGGGTCCATAGGTCCAACCAATCCATGGTGCATCCCATGACCCTATTCCACACATCACGACATTAGAACCAGCACAACAATCCAATCAAAGTGCCAAGTGGCAAAGTACAAACCTTGGGCAAGACGGTAAAAATTCCAAATTTAAAAGAAGACAAAAAATCAAGCAAAATAAATGGCCAAATAGCAAAAGATAGTATCAAAATCCCCATGTTAGTGCCACAAACCAAGGAAATGCCCAAAATTGTAAAGCATTGCAATAAAGAAAAGTTGTTGGTCCTTACAAAATAAGGTAAAAAGCTCAATTTACGAATAAAATCAACTTATAATAATGTCACATTACGATAACTGTGTGGCCTTATCTAGCCACCAAAGGGGTACTCACCCGAGTTGCTAGCAATTGGACATCGAGCCTCAGCTCATAAAATACATATCAATAATACAACTGTCATCACCTCCATCTGAATCATCCCGCCACCACTTCGACAAGGCTAAACATAGTCATAGATACACTAAGGTTGCATACATACAACCGCATAGGGAGATAGGAAAGAATCACATGTTATCAACTAAACCGATTTTTTGACTCAAGTTATTGACCCATGGTACACCATTCCTCACTCTCAACATACACTTCTACTGATTTCCCTCAGGGATCGGTTAGCGTAAGGTTCACAACATAACATACAACAACATCACTAACATAACGATGGCACACACATAACTACCATAACGTCTTACATATGGTTACATATACAGGGTAGATCACGATCATACATTCACTGAGTGTAACACATCACTTTACCACATTCTGCACCTGTTGTCCACTCAAAATTCCCTGCTCTGTCAAAGGTAAATTTTCAAAATTTTGAGTCTAAGTGTCTTTTCTGTCAAGCTGGTGGTGTGGAAAAAGTCTTGGAAGTCTAAAAAATCTAAGTTTTGGGTCCTTTTGTAAGTATTTCGGGCCTGTCGGATATTTTTGTCCCGGTTGTCCCAAGTACAAAAGTGCAAGTTGTTCTCCGACCGGCCGAAATCCCCGAAATTGTCCTATCTTCGGGCCCGTCGGAAGTTTTTGTTCCATGTGTCCCGAAAGCTTTTGTGCAAGTCATTCCAATTTCGGCCGAACCATCCGAACCGCGTACTTCGCACTTTTCTGTCCCAAATGTCCCAAATCAAAAAGTGCAATCTGTCCCATTTTTGACCGAAACCTCCGAAATTGTCCCACTTCGGGCCCGTCGGAAGTTTTTGTCCCAAGTGTCCCAAAACTTTTGTGCATTGTTCCATTTTCGGCCGAAATTCCCGAATCGCGCACTTCGCTCTTTTTCATCCCAAATGTCCCAAATCAAAAAAGTGCGCTCTGTTCCAATTTCGCCCGGGCCGAGTCGTACTTCGGAAGTTTTTGTCCCGAAGTGTCCCAAAGTTAAAAAGTGCAATCTGTCCCATTTTCGGCCGAAACTCCCGAGTCGCGCACTTCGCTCTTTTTCATCCCAAATGTCCCAAAATGCATTTGTGCGTCCTCTCCCCGTTTCACCCGAATCGGCCGAGCCGCGTGTTTCGCGCATTCGCATCTCACATGTCCCAAGTGAACCTAATGCAATTCATACTTAGTTTTTCCCGCTCGACCCGAATGTGCTAAATTTGAATTTAAGTTGCGAGGATCAAATTCAAGAAGCAGTTACGAAGGACGAATTTCAAGACGCCAGTTACATCAGTTTTCAGAGATATCCATTGTCATCTTCAAGATGAAACGTCTGGTGTGTCCCTCGTGGCAAAGACATGGCTCAGACGTGGAAGAAATTCAAGAAGCGGTTTCTGAAGACGGTGGGTCCTTCTCAGTGACTGTCCACCTGTCACCTTCTTCATTCTTTTCTCTTCTTCCTATTCCTTCCGTATTCCTTGTAATTGGTTAAGGTATTGCGTTTGGCATTCCTTAACGATTCTCTAGTTAAAAGAAACGGTTACAAGACGTAACTGAAATTTGTAATCTATATAATGGTCTTTACACGCCATTTCGAAGGAGGAAGAACTTGGATATTTGCTGAAAGTGTAAATAGATCTTAAAGAAATCAATACAAAAGGGCTTTCCGTTCTTTGTCTATCTGATTCTTGTTGTCTCTGTGTTTTCCTTTAATATTGTGAAGATCATTTTGTTCCTAACTCGTTTAGTCTCTCTGATTGCATACTGTTCAGTTTTGCAAGTACAGTGATCTTGTACAACCAAGAAGGAACTTTGTGTCCTTGATTAACAAATCTGAAGAAGGTTATTTACGGAACTTTGTGTCTTTAAATTTAATCCCATTCAGCTAATGCAAATGATCTTGTCTTAAATCCTTTGAAGCTTCGCATACACGAAGAATTATTCTGCTATCTATAATTCTGAATGTTGCTATTCTGCTCATCTTCTTATTCCCCTTCCTCAGTCCTGGCGTAACTGATGATCCTTGTGGAAAACACTTTCGTAATATCCAAGTTTGACCATAAAATAATGTTCTGTGTATTTGTAAATAAGTTCGTTTCAGAATAAGGGAACCTCTCCCATTAAAGAGGAGGGACTTCTTGTCCCCTGACTGTTGCTCTTCTAAAAAGTCCTATTTGAAAACCAATAGTTTTTGGCGACTCCGCTGGGGAAAATCGCATTCCAGTACTATAATTTTTCGATCATCCTTTGATCTGGCGACTCCGCGTTTCACTCGAGGGAGAAGGGCCCTTGGTATCGAAGATTCTCAGTTTCAGCTTTTGGAGCAACAGGGTTTTCCTTTCCCTTCAAATAGAAGAACTCGTTCAACAAGCACTCCACCTGTTCGAGAAAGAAGTCCTTCAGAGCCTGCTAGTCCTAATCTACAAGCTTTAATCCTTGCTGGTGTTACAGTTCCCCTCCGAACCGTATTTCCAAGAAGAATGGCACAAGTACCATGGGGTCAACGTGTCGGGCCCCTGGCCCTCACTCAGCCTTTGCATGAGTTACCTAGAGGTAACCGAAAGAACTTCCCCAAATTCAAAGGCGACGGCAAAGTGCACCCTGATGAGCATATTGCAGCCTTCATAGTTGCGTGTGGAGTCTTGGGGGTTGAACATGAAGACGTCTCAGTAAGACTGTTCGTCGAGACGTTACAGGACAATGCTGCTGACTGGTTCTATCACCTTCCGGCTGGTGCCATCATCGACTGGAATACCATGAGAACTCAGTTCGAAAGTCGTTTCAAGCCAGCAGAAGATGTGCATGCACTGCTTGCCCAGATTTCTCAAATAAAGAAAGATCCATCGGAACCCATGAGAGAATTTGTGGCTCGATTCAACAGACTGATCAACAAAATTCCTGTGAATACTCGGCCGGTTGATCAAATCCAAAAATGTTTCTTTTTGAATGCCCAAACGCCTAAAGTCAGTTATGCTCTAAGAAGGGCTAATCTTGGAACGTTAATTCTGGATCAAGAACTGGCTGTTAGTGTCGAGGATGACCTAATCATGTCAGGGAAGTTGAAGAGAGATCCTCCCAAATCCAAATCTGCTGCTTCTTCCTCTTCCACCTCTGGACTCAATACTGATCCATTAGTCCAGAAACTTGCAAACGATCTAGTAGCCATAAAGAAACAATTAGCTCAGCATGCACCGTATGCAGATGTTCCGAGAAGAAATTTTCAACCCAGAAACCGTTTGCCAGCTCCCCACACAAGATTGGCACTTGAAGGACCTCCCGTCAAAGTTCCTGTGAATGCAACTTGCGAGGTCGAAGAACCAGAAGATGAAAATGAAGCTTGTGAGGAGTTCCTGGAGGAATTTGATGATGAGGCAGAAGAACCCGAGAGATCTCGAGTCAATTTCTTTACCACTGAAGGCATTGATGATGCAGATGACTATGATGAAGTGGTAGCAGATATGAACAGCGAATCCTTCGCTGTCATGACTCGGGAACAGACACATCAGAGGGAAAAGGTGACACAACCCCTGAAGAAGTCCAAAGAGCAGCCTGCAACTATTCCTGTAATTGCCAGAAGAGGATCTCCTATTCCTACCTCATCTGCTCCAAAGGTAAGTACTGCCAATCCTACCCCTAAAGTTACTTCTTCTTCTTTTTCTCCTAGGGTTGATAAGCCTAAGATTCCAAATGATGATGGACCATCCACCTCTGGATCCTTTGACATTGTAGATCATCTAAAAAGGACCAAAGTTCAGATTTCAGAGGCTGAATATTACCAAACCCATCCAAAAGCTTTTGCCAAGATGATCCAATTTGTAAATTCCCATTCCAAGACCACCTCCAAAGGCCTTTTGCCCACACCTCCTTCTGCACCACAGCCCAGTCTAGTAGCTGCTGTCACCTCACCTGGTGACAAGATCAAGCCTTTCTATGTAACACTCCTTATAGCTGGCCACAGGCTCAGTAACTGTGTCATAGATTCCGGAGCCTCAGATAATGTGATGCCCGCCAAAGTAGCTCATGCTTTAGGCTTGACCCTTACTCGTACTTATGGATCTTGCTACTCTATGGAAAGTAAGGAAGTACCTTTGGTGGGAAGGATTAAAGATGCACAAGTGGCTTTTGCTGCTTTACCTGAAAAGAAGGTCTTGGCTACCATACTAGTAGCAGACATTCCTCCTTCCTATGGAATGTTGCTAAGCAGAAACTTCTGTAAAGATGTGGGTGGAGAGATTCAAATGGATTGGTCACACGCTCTCATACCTGTCAATGGACAAATGAAGAAGCTACTACCTGAGAAGCAGTCCGAGTACATTGTGCGGAAGACAGATGATCCTAAAGCACAAATACTCTATGAGGACAGGGGCCATGGTAATTACATGATTTTGTCCCCTGATGAAATCCAACCCTGCAAAATATCACCTAAGGATCCCAGTGGTGTCTGGATCTTAGAATTTGATGGCAGTTGTTCTTCGGCTGGTTCTGGAGCTGGTGTTCTGTTAATATCACCTGAGGGCTGCCTGTACCCCTTTTCATTCAAATTGCAGTTCGAGAACACTAACAATACAGCAGAGTATGAGGCTCTCATCCTTGGACTGCAAGTGGCCAAAGAACGAGGTATAAAAAATCTTTTGGCTCGTGGTGATGCAGAGCTGATTGTGAAGCAAGTCAGAAGCCTGTTTCAGGTAAAAAATGGGAGGCTGAAGCACTATCGGAACCAGGTTTGGGATTCAATTGAATTCCTTGATGCCTTCTCCATTGAAGCAATTCCCAGAGAAAAGAACAGCAGAGCTGATTCCCTGGCTGTCTCGGGGTCACTATTGATTCCTCATCCTGAATTCTCTCAGGATAAGTTCACTATTGAGATGGTCCACCGACCTAGTGTCCCTGACAATACTAATAACTGGCAAGTCTTCAACGACGACCAGCATTTGCTTTCCTTCCTGGAGCTCAAGGGCAATTTTGAACAACTGTATTTCGAAGGAAGTGACAACCTGCCTCGTGAGAGCGTGTCTTCGGACCAAGCCGTCACCCAAGGAGAAGAAACTGATCAGGAAGGGTGCATTAAGCTCAAAGGAAACAAGATCCCCAAAGGTTTGGTGAGTTTGGAGGAGTTGTTTGATAAACATGACAGGTACGTGAGATCTAAAGCTTCCACTGGACCTCAGCAATCAGCTGAGTATGATAAAATTGATATTGGGAGTTCTGATGACCCGAAGCTGGTAAATATCGGGAAGTGTTGCACATCAGATGAAAGGAGAAGAGCAATTGACCTTCTAAGGAAATATAAGGATGTGCTTGCTTATTCTTATGAAGATCTAAAAGCCTTCAAGCCAAAAGAAATGCAGCACTCTATCCCTCTCAAGCCAGGAATCAAGCCTTTCAAGCAGAAGCAGAGGCAGTACAACCCAAAGATAGCTGACACCATATTTCAGGAGATTCAGAAACTGCTAAAGGCTAAAATCATCTTTCCCATTCACCATTCGACTTGGATTGCAAACATTGTACCTGTTAGGAAGAAGAATGGGGAGATCCGCATCTGTGTTGATTTCAGGAACCTGAATCAGGCCTCTCTGAAAGATAACTACCCTCTGCCTATGATGGATCAGATTTTGCAAGCGGTAACAGGCTCTGAGATGTTATCTATGCTTGATGGCTTTTCTGGATACAATCAGGTAGAGGTTGATACTGCTGATCAACATAAGACAGCCTTCACAACTCCTTGGGGTACCTTTGCCTACAAGAGAATGCCTTTTGGGCTGATTAATGCAGGTGCCACCTTCCAGAGAGCCATGGATCTGGCTTTTGGAAGCTTGAAAGGAAAATGTATAGTCATATACCTTGATGACCTGACAGTGTTCTCAAAGACAAGAGCGGATCACTTCGACCACTTGGAAGCAGTTCTGCAAAGATGCCGAGAGCATGGGATTTCCTTAAATCCTAAAAAATCTGTCTTCTGTGTTACAGAGGGAAAGCTATTAGGACACATCGTCTCAAAGGATGGCATCAAGATTGATCCTGAACGAGTTCAAGCCATCCAACAGATTCCTCTCCCTACTAGTAAAAAGGGCGTGCATTCCTTTTTCGGTAAGATCAATTTTCTAAGAAGATTCATCCCTGATTTTGCTGAATTAACTTTGAATATTTCTCAGATGATGAAAGGAAAGCAAGCATTTGGTTGGTCTTCTGAAGGAAAAGAATCCTTTGAGGGTATCAAGAAAGCTATTGCTAAAACTCCAGTTTTGGCCTGCCCCGATTTCAGCAAGGATTTCATTATCTACTGCTACGCTACAGATAGTACTCTGGCTGCTGTCTTAACCCAGGAAGATTCTGATAAACATGAGCTACCAATTGCCTTCATGAGCTATATCCTGAAGAACCATGAGCTAAAGTACACCATGATGGAGAAGCATGCCTTTGCAGTAGTCAAAGCTGTCAAGCAGTTCCGTTTCTATATCCTCAACTCTCACTCTACGGTGCTGGTCCCAGATACGACTGTAAAGTCAATTCTCACGCAACAAGAATTTGGATCCAAGAGGGGAAACTGGGTGGCTAAGGTCCAGGAGTATGACCTTGATATCAAGCCAACCAAGCTGGTTCGGGGAAAAGGTCTTTGCGAGCTCATTGCTGAAGGAGCCCAACATGAGTTATTGGAGAAGAAAGCTGATCTTCCTACTGTTCTGTTCCTGAGTTCAGTTGATGAATGGTATGCTGACATCGCTCATTTTCTCACCTACGGGGAATGCCCCTCTCATTTAACTGCTAAAGAAAAGAGGACTGTTAAATTGAGATCAGCACAATATGTATTGTGGGAAAATGCCTTGTTCAAGCGTGGTTCGGATGGGAGATTTCTGAAGTGTGTAGACAAGGAACAACAGAGAAAATTACTCTCAGCTTTTCATGATCAGGCATGTGGAGGGCACTATTCATCAACAGTCACAGCTCATAAGATACTCCGTGGAGGGTATTACTGGCCTTCCTTGTTCAAAGATGCATCCAAGTGGGTGGATAAATGTGAGGCCTGTCAGACTTTCGTGGGAAGACCTAAATTGGCTTCTTTGCCTCTCAAACCAGTTGTGATTGAGGAACCTTTCCAACAGTGGGGTCTAGACTTCATTGGTGCACTCAACCCTGTTTCTAGCGCTGGACATACTCATGTGCTAACTGCTACTGACTACTTCACCAAGTGGGTGGAAGCTATTCCAGTCAAGAGCACCACTTCTGAAGTAGTATGCAACTTCATTAAAGAGAACATCTTGGTTAGGTATGGTGTACCTAACAAGATTGTAACAGATAATGCCTCAAACTTCTCCTCAACTGAGATAATGGATTTCTGCTACGGGTATGGCATCTCTCTGGCTCATTCTTCAGATTATTATCCCCAGGGAAATGGACAAGCAGAATCTACCAACAAGAATCTGGTGACTATCATAAGGAAGTTGGTCAATGAATCTCAGAGAAACTGGCATAAGAAACTTTACGATGCTCTTTGGGCAGACAGGATCACACCTAAAAGAGCCATTGGAATGTCCCCCTTTCAAATAGTGTATGGAGTAGAGGCTCAATTGCCAGTGACAGTGGAACTACCAGCCTTGCACCTGATGAAGGCCATTGAAGACACTAGTTTCAGTGATGCTCTGGACAAAAGGATCATGTACCTGCACAAACTGAACGAGGATAGATTGGAGGTTGCTGACAGAATAGCTGCCCACCAGCAGAAGGTGAAGAGTCTGTTTGATAAGAAAGCTAGGAGCAGAGAGTTCCAAGTTGGTGATACCGTGCTGTTGTGGGACAAAAGACACGAACCTCGTGGTAGCCATGGAAAATTTGATTCTCTATGGCTTGGACCTTTCAAGATAAGACACTTTGCTGGTAAGAACTCTTTCTATCTTGATTACATGGATGGTTCCCCCCTCCCACTTCCTTATAGTGGGCAGTATTTGAAGTTGTTCAAGTCCTAGGTGACTAGGGAGTCCCTTGTATATTATGTACAGTGTTTCTGACTTTTTGCTTTTGGTGTGTTTCCCTTCTGTTGTTGTGTGTGTTGCCCTTGTATTGGTTTGTCCTTGACTCCTTTTACCCAATGGATAAGGCACTGGTCTGCTTCACCGAGTTGTCTAAGTTCTTGCCTTGTCTCATTCCATGAATTTACACCAAGTCATCCCCAGAAGGAGCCAGCTGTTGTCCACTCAAAATTCCCTGCTCTGTCAAAGGTAAATTTTCAAAATTTTGAGTCTAAGTGTCTTTTCTGTCAAGCTGGTGGTGTGAAAAAAGTCTTGGAAGTCTAAAAAATCTAAGTTTTGGGTCCTTTTGTAAGTATTTCGGGCCTGTCGGATATTTTTGTCCCGGTTGTCCCAAGTACAAAAGTGCAAGTTGTTCTCCGACCGGCCGAAATCCCCGAAATTGTCCTATCTTCGGGCCCGTCGGAAGTTTTTGTTCCATGTGTCCCGAAAGCTTTTGTGCAAGTCATTCCAATTTCGGCCGAACCATCCGAACCGCGTACTTCGCACTTTTCTGTCCCAAATGTCCCAAATCAAAAAGCAATCTGTCCCATTTTCGGCCGAAACCTCCGAAATTGTCCCATTTCGGGCCCGTCGGAAGTTTTTGTCCCAAGTGTCCCAAAAATTTTGTGCACGTTGTTCCATTTTCGGCTGAAATTCCTCCACTTCGCACTTTTTCATCCCAAATGTCCCAAATCAAAAAAGTGTGCTCTGTTCCAATTTCGCCCGGGCCGAGTCGCGTACTTCGGAACTTTTTGTCCCGAATGTCCCAAAGTTAAAAAGTGCAATCTGTCCCATTTTCGGCCGAAACTCCCGAGTCGCGCACTTCACTCTTTTTCATCCCAAATGTCCCAAAATGCATTTGTGCGTCCTCTCCCCGTTTCACCCGAATCGGCCGAGCCGCGTGTTTCGCGCATTCGCGTCTCACATGTCCCAAGTGAACCTAATGCAATTCATACTTAGTTTTTCCCGCTCGACCCGAATGTGCTAAATTTGAATTTAAGTTGCGAGGATCAAATTCAAGAAGCAGTTACGAAGGACGAATTTCAAGACGCCAGTTACATCAGTTTTCAGAGATATCCATTGTCATCTTCAAGATGAAACGTCTGGTGTGTCCCTCGTGGCAAAGACATGGCTCAGACGTGGAAGAAATTCAAGAAGCGGTTTCTGAAGACGGTGGGTCCTTCTCAGTGACTGTCCACCTGTCACCTTCTTCATTCTTTTCTCTTCTTCCTATTCCTTCCGTATTCCTTGTAATTGGTTAAGGTATTGCGTTTGGCATTCCTTAACGATTCTCTAGTTAAAAGAAACGGTTACAAGACGTAACTGAAATTTGTAATCTATATAATGGTCTTTACACGCCATTTCGAAGGAGGAAGAACTTGGATATTTGCTGAAAGTGTAAATAGATCTTAAAGAAATCAATACAAAAGGGCTTTCCGTTCTTTGTCTATCTGATTCTTGTTGTCTCTGTGTTTTCCTTTAATATTGTGAAGATCATTTTGTTCCTAACTCGTTTAGTCTCTCTGATTGCATACTGTTCAGTTTTGCAAGTACAGTGATCTTGTACAACCAAGAAGGAACTTTGTGTCCTTGATTAACAAATCTGAAGAAGGTTATTTACGGAACTTTGTGTCTTTAAATTTAATCCCATTCAGCTAATGCAAATGATCTTGTCTTAAATCCTTTGAAGCTTCGCATACACGAAGAATTATTCTGCTATCTATAATTCTGAATGTTGCTATTCTGCTCATCTTCTTATTCCCCTTCCTCAGTCCTGGCGTAACTGATGATCCTTGTGGAAAACACTTTCGTAATATCCAAGTTTGACCATAAAATAATGTTCTGTGTATTTGTAAATAAGTTCGTTTCAGAATAAGGGAACCTCTCCCATTAAAGAGGAGGGACTTCTTGTCCCCTGACTGTTGCTCTTCTAAAAAGTCCTATTTGAAAACCAACAGCACCCAAAGTGCAAGCACCATATGATAGGGTTCATACACTCACCGTATGACCCAAAATCACAACATGAAGCATTACATATTTGCACAGTCATACATATGATGAACATAGTACATCTCAACATAACATCTACTGCTGCATAACAAGGTGGTACACACATTTCTTCAAAACATGGTAAAAGTAAAAAACATCATAATACAACTCATTTCTTTTAACATTAATCTAGTCATACAACACATTCATACACTTACATATCACAATATGTCACAATATTCCAACAGTCCATCATCCACATTAGAATTCTTTTCACACATCTCAAACAACAATTCACACTTGAACTCTTCATAGAATCCACAAGAAGGAGAGAGGATACTCCCATCCCCAACACATAAACATGATGAAAAATACGCACTGAGTGACATACACATCATGTGCATTCACAATATCACAATTACGACACTAATCACATCACGCTTGAAGCACATTACTCTTCCAATATAAATCATCATCATGCAGTATCATCATCTAACACAACCACCACCATGTAACATCACCATACAACACCAATCCGGCCCATAGGTTCGACAGCATGAACCTACACTCTGATACCAAGTGTAACGACCCAAAAATCCACACACGAACAACACAGTGAAATACAGGATAATTGTTTTTTTTTTACTTTCCTGACACATAACATGACGCAACATGTC
The DNA here is from genome assembly GCA_019776745.2 of Taxus chinensis. Taxonomy (NCBI): domain Eukaryota; kingdom Viridiplantae; phylum Streptophyta; class Pinopsida; order Cupressales; family Taxaceae; genus Taxus; species Taxus chinensis. The sequence continues at coordinate 721,302,049 of CM034147.1, read as the reverse complement.
ATCACCAAGGATAAAACTAACACTGTGAACAACTTGATACAAGGATGGCCATAAAGGCAGCACGGAAACATTCACACCTATCAAGGACAATTTACTTTTCTTCTGCGAAAGGAAATGGCAAAAGACCAACCACATTACATAGTTATAGCTGAATACATCCCACTGTGAAAATCTTCTTAAGATTACTGATTTACTAGAGACATCTTACAATTCTTAGCTTACGTTCTAGAAGGTTCATGATATGTTTCATACCATTCTTCTTATAGGATTAAGTTTCTTTTCTTTTATATAACTTGAGGACTATCCTAGGATCACCTATAATATGAAAATTCCTTGATTAATTTGTTTACAAAACCAGGAGGTAAGCAATTCCACAAGGCTATCTATCTAAACCCCCACTACTGAAACTCGTTTCATACCCACATTGCATAAGGAGGCAAGCGTAAGATCAAAAGGAGAGGAGTATCGTTAAGGTTCAGAACCCTAATCATCTTTGATCAAGAATTAAAAATTTATCATAGCTTAGACAAGGACTACAAGGTACCATGGTAATGGTTAGAGAGAGAAGATAATTTATTTTATTATGATCTATTTAGTTATTAACCGATCTTTTAATGAGTCTTAAGAGTTCAATTGAATTTGGTAAAAGTTTCATTTAAAAATCATCTTGATTAAGTTCGTCAAGGGATACAGAGGGGTTCCCAACATGGAAGCATTATACTTAATGTGTTTTTATTCAAACTCCTGTACTAGATAAGATCTACCGATATCCCTAAAAGCCAACAGTGATCTTACTTTTTAAAATTAATTAACGTTTCCCAACAAGAGGACAATGTTTAATCCATAGCTTAAGGTTAGCAATGGTAGGTTTTTTTTTTTCTTTACATCGTTAGATAAACACTTTCTTTCCAATTAAAGACTCTTAATTTTATCAACCAAATACAACTTCATTATTATCTTCTTTATTTATTCATCTATGTATTCCTCTTCTTTTATCTTTGATTATCTTTAGAAAAAGGGGGTTTCAACCCACTAAAATATGCCTAGAAAACATTGATACTAGAACCATGGAGGGTTACTAAACCAATAAGCATTATGACCTGAAAGAAGAAATTATCGTTATTTAACAAGAATGCAAACCACGGTTATAACATTTCCATTCAACTTGGCACATGAACCAAAGGAGTCAAGAGATTGGATTTCACTTGGGTCAAGAACAAGGAGGTAACAAAATAAGACAAGCCATGCTACAAAATTTCCATGACTGTAAAAGATATCACCAAAAGAATACTCATAACAAGGTCAAGATTGAATATTATTTCTCACAAAGGTAAATTACCAGTTAACCTACAGAAGGACAAGACAACATCATCACGAAATTTCAGAACAACCCAAGGCAAGAGGTTTTCTAAACTCCTTTGCAAGCACTATTACAAAATTTACCTCACATTGGACATTTTTACAAGGAACTTCATAAATTGCACTGATGAAACCTTTACAACTCTTTCCTTTAATCTACTCGCATAATCCATCTGCACAAATACTAGCTGGAATCAGTTCGCGAGAATTGAGCATGTTAAGGCTACTCATTGCAACAGTAAGCTAACATTTAACAATATCAAGAAAGGAAAGTTCTAATTCAAAAATGGATTAAAACACAACCCACAACTCTAAAATTATTCGCATGAGAAAGAAATCTAAACCATCTAGCAAGGAGAAAGTCAAAATACCAGTAAGAACAAAATCACATAAATCAAGGCAAGACCTTATGGGTTAGGAACAAGAAGTTCAAGAGTGTTGATATCTCCTTCATGTAATCCTATGGATTACGTGATTGGAATCCAAAACTTACTCCATCCAACTAAAGGGGTCAAAGAGAAGACAAAACATACTAATTATGATCGTAGGCGTGAAACAAAACGACATTATCCAAATCTCCTAGGGGGAGGCTTCATAGCGATAGGTAGGGTTCGACACCCTTAAAAGAAAAAAAACTATAGTTTCAGTTTTAACCACGGACTTTTACCACTACCTTCTTATAGGATTTCTTAAGCGTAGGACTAGTTAACAATACAAAACCACTCTTCCAAAAGCATACAAGGGAGATACAAAAAGGGACATTATTCTACCAACAAACCTTATCCTAAACGTCAACTTCTCTACATAATATAAGGGGAGGCTAAATCCGAAATTCGTTAATAATTTTTTTATATATTTCCAACTATGCCAAAAAGTATTTTAAAAAAAATAAAATAAAATTGACTTCCTTAACAAAGCCACAAAATGAGACTTTTAGTAACCAAGTTCAAAGAATAAGATATTCGAGTCCAAAAACAAAGGGGATTCGATACGCAGAGGGTAAAACACCAACGATGCCCCAGACTCAAAAGACCCTACCATGAGTGCCAGCACAAAAAATAGAAACCACCACACATATCCATCAGGAAGGTTACGCAGTGCAGTCAGGCCTAGAAGTTCTATGAGCTCCTGGCCAATGGTATAGAAGATGGAAATTTTACCCGATCCATGTGGGCTTATCAAGGACATGTCTAGAAAATATCAAATAGATGAACATAATGACCACCTATTATATTATCACTGTAATCCGCTGTCATCTAACAGGAAATGAGTTCACGAGTCCAATACCATGGATTCACCTAAAACTTTTGTTTCAGTCCAGCTATTAATAACTTTCTTGCGACCCTTAATAAAATTTGTAGAGATTTCATTCAATAAAACTTACAATGTTTCCCCCTTACTTTAATCAAACAATATTTTGAACCAGGTAGTAGGTATAGTAATTTTCTCAACATGTAGAGGCCAAAATAGATGTCGGGTTATTCATCCTCTAGAACTGGGTACAAAATTCAACCATGTACAGTTCTAAAGCAAAACCCTAATGTCATATTATAATTAAACAAAAAGTAAGGAATGCCCACAGGCTTAAACAAGTTTTAGAACCCAAAGTCACTATTAATGTACCTTTACCAAAACAGGAGAGCCCAAAACAGGAAATACGTATTCATTCAAGAAAATAGAGATATGAAGGCTTAACCTTCCATATAGTAAGCCTTCAATTACAAAATACCATCACAGAATTATTTTAAAAGAGAGTCATATAAGCAAACGAAACTCTATAACGTTTCCTTCCCTACGAACTAGACTTCATCACTCAATATTGCAGTAACCCATTTAGACAAATATGAAGTATAGTAAGCTATAAGAGAGGAAAAGAACATTCCAAGCAAAACCAGTGAACTAGGAACGAGATTTAAAGGAACAACCAACACAATCAGGCAGCGATATAAACAACCACGAAAACATTTAGTCTAGGCGCCATTCAAGAGGAAAGAAAATTCATTTCAAGATACTGAAAGAAGGTAGAAGACTACTACAAAGAGTATAGTTAACATGCCTGATTAGAATTCTTCCAATCCAACAAGCACATCGACCAAGGCTCGGGCAACAGCAACACAACCTACGTAACTTCTCTTCCTAATCCTGCTGAAGGTCCAAACTTTGTTAACGGCCATGCTATTGACTTCGTAAAATCAATTGTATAGTCCAAAATGTGCATCTCTTCCCATAGTTCGGTCGGGTCGCATTGACACCCGATTATCATTCCCTTGCTGATCTTCTGGTGACACCCTATCTCCTCTTCCCAAATATTGTTGCCATGCATCCCTGGGTTTCTCAGAAGTAGATCCAAAATCCTCCGAACACCGCTCCAAATTAGCCCTTAGCCACCACATACTATGAAATCCATGACCGTGGAAGGAGGAGAACCAGAACATGAGCTCTTCTGTGAGTTCCTGCTCTCTTCTCCTCAGCCTAATAGCAGTCTCTTCTGGTATGAGGGAGAATCCGCATAGAGGACAGGTTGTTTGTTGGAGATCCTGCCACTTGTCAAAACAATTTCTATGGAAGAAATGAGAGCACGGCAGTTCCCTTATCTGATCCCCTTCTTCAATCTTACATAGAAAAACATCACATTCCACCACATGGGTAATGTTTGCAGGTGTTTTGTAGGGCACAACAGGAAGGCTCTGCCTGATTTCATCAGCTATGAGGGGCAATTGGGCAAGCTCGGACCCCAAAACTGGAGCAGTCTCTGAAGATGTTTCGGGATTAGAATTAGAATATTCCCTTCTAAGCAGTTGGGTACTCCTGCTATTCACTTGTATATTATTAGCAGAAGAAGTAGAAAAGAATAGGCCCAAAATATACATAAATGATTCGGAAATATCATTTAAGGATTGGACTGGAAGGATCTTCAAGGAACGAACTGAGAGGACTGTGTTGACGAATACCAGAATTCCTGATGACACACCAGAGAAGCTTGGGAAACCCATGATTTGAAGCTCAGACACAAGACATAATGATTACATCACGCTCCTGTCTCTGAAAGGCATCTACCGTAATGATAAATAAACCTTTTCCTTCATCAGATTGAGGACAACATCAAACTCTCGGTGCAAACGTTTCAGCTGAAGCTTGAAGGTGTGGTAATTCCAACAGAAACCTTTATGCCTGCCAACTTAGTGATTCGCTGAAGAAGTTCATATAGTTGCAAGGAAAATTGTGCTTCATGAATATTTTGATATGATACAGATCCGCCTCTAAGAGATTCTCTTCCATGAGTTACATCGTAAAACCAGCAAGGTCTCAGAAGAGAATCTTTGCAAAAGAATTTCGTCAGGTCTCCTGGTAACACTCTCACTGTCACAAAGTCAATTTTGATATAAATGTCTTGAAGGAGGATCCCAAATTGGAGGATGCATGGATACTGCATAGATAACAACATAGCTGGACATTCTGCTTGTTTGGAAGCGCTCAAATGGCTTTAACCATATTGCAATATGCCTGCCACCTGGCTAAGTTACTGTCGCAGGCTGTGCTATGGATCCCTGACCAAAACACATCCCACATCACCCAATGAAAGGAGGAAACACGCCTACTTCACTCGCTGGTAGCTGCGCGCGGCCAGCAGAAGGAACAGGCACGCGGCTACACAAACAAACAAAGAAAAACTCCCTCCATTCTCCTCACGCGGCTAGGGCAGGAAGAAGGAAAGCGTTCAGGAGGAAAACCAGGAGAAAACACCTCACACACACCTGCTTCACTGGCTTGAAGCTCCATCAAGCCATCATGTCAAACCAGACTGCGCCCAACGCATTTAATGACAGAATCAAAAGGAGATCCTGGTGAATAAAATCACCTCCACCGACTCCCGTCTCCCTCACGCAAGGACAGAACAAACGCGGTGGTCAACAGTCGGTAGGTTGGGTGGTTGGGAGGAGGCCAAGGTGGCAGAAACAGAATTCCTCGATGCATTACATTCTCCTCGATGCATGGGGCATTACAAAACCTATGAAAACATGTAGATGATTGAACGATTTATTTCACTTCAATTTTTTTAGAAAAGATTTGTATTTTAGCACTGTATCTACTTTTCTTCCCTTTCACAATCTAAATATTAACACTTATCTTTTCATTTTACTTTATTGGCTGCATATTGTAAAATTTGAGTACATGTATCTCTTGGAATGTATCTTCATGGTTACAACTACATGGTTGTATTTCAATACATGATAGTTTTGATCTTTTGGTGCCCACTTCCCTTCGACACTTATTACTGTTGATTTTGATATTGTTAACTATACTTATGGATATATTGTATCATTTTGACTCAGCATGATGTTAGATGATAGAGATACTTGGACAATTGTTGGATTTTGATTCATAGTATGATGTGTGTGGATTATTAGAGACATTTTATATTGATGATGATATGTTGTTGACATAGTTATATATTTTTGACATGTGATATTTCATCATATTGAGTAGACCTTAACAATTGAAATAATATTGTGATCCTATTAATATTGATGAAATGTAGAATTGAGATGTTGCTAGAAATTGAAAATATTAACGTTACTTTCCGAGATGATAATTTAATTAACATGTAGATGATTTTGGATTTATATTGTATATTTTATCTTGGATGTTTTGATGCCGCCATGAGGCCAAAGGAGGTATTATGGGTTTTGCAGGTAAACATATCACAACAAACAACGGGGGGATTGGAGACCAACCACATTGGAATGCTAGATGAATTCGACAATGGTCACCATGACAACATGTGTTTTGTTGTGGTGTGTTTGAATTATTGTTGGGGGGTCCCCATGGGGGGATTACCTCCAATTGTGACCAAGGGGTTTGAGTGTTGTTCTTTATTTTAGTTTCCTTTATTTAATTTTTTATGTGATTTTATAGTGATATATTTTCCTTGTATTAATTAATTAAATTGTCTCTAGATTAGTATATTAATAATGTTACTAAACTGATTATAGATGGGGAAAAAAGAGGTCATTTATTAGATTAGATGGATCTTTGGGTTGTGTGTTCTAAGTTGAGTGCTTGTGATATTGAGTGTTGTACACTCTACCTCTTCATGGAAATTCGGATTTCTCCTTAAGGGCCAATTTTGGAGACTTGCGGGACAAGTTACACTTGTCCCACACCTCTTAAATTATACTACCAACCCTACCTATGGATTGGGGGGTCAAAAATACACCCCATAATGTTTTTTCTTAAGAAAAAAAGTGGCATTTATTGCACTTTTCTTACATGGGTTTTAAATTTTTTCCTTAGGGGGTGTGGGTTTGGATTGTGTGTGTAAAAAGGTTGGCATTCCTCTCACCCACCAATTTATTGTGCATTAGGGTTGAGGTTTGACTTCTAAGGTGGAGTTGAGAATGAGTGATGTGGAATCCTACATGGATCCACCTCACCCTCATCTCTCCCTTTTCTATTTATTCAAGTTATTTTACTCGTTTGGGGGTTACTTCGTTTCTTTTTGTGCTCTTACATTTTTGGAGTTGGAGGATTTTTGAGTGCTTGTGGATTTTGATGGATATTTTTGGTGATAGTTTGGGATTGAAGGAGCTTGGTGTGTGACTCTTGGATCAAGCTCTACCATAGAAAGGTAGGAGCTACACTCTTGTTAAATGTTTTCTTTTATATTGTGTATGTGTGTATGTTTTTTAGTGTTTTGGTATGCTTGTTGGGTGCTTGGGTAGATTGCCTAAGTTTGGTGTAGGAGGGGTATATGTGGATCTTACATGTAGGAGGCATAAGAGTTTATTTCATGTTTCAGAGGGATTTGGGTTGGGTGCCCCACATTGGACAAGAAATTCTTGCATTTCTTACTTGGTTTTTATGAGGGATACATAAGAGATAGTAGGGAGGCATAAGATAATGTGGGAGACATAAGAGATAGTAGGGAGGCATAAGATAATGTGGGAGGCATGAGAGGATCTTGAGGGAGGCATAAGAGTTGTGTAGGTGTTGTAAGATGTTATTGGAAGGCTTTAAGGTGGGCACCTAATTCCCATTAGGAGGCATAAGTGATCTCCCCATAGATCCTTGCTCCTTTGGCTTTACATTTTAAAGCCTCATATATTTTGTTGGTTTCCTTATTGTTTTTGTAGTTTTTGTATGAATTCTTCTCCTCATTGGATTATTGGTTGGGTGGAGAGTGTTTTTTCTCCCCCCTTTTTGTTGTGATCAAATGAAGAATGGTAGAGATATTTTTGGTGATGTGAAAATTAGAGCATTTGTTGATGTCCAAAAGAAATCTTCCGTTCTGAGAAAACCTTCTTGTTATTCCCACTTAAGGTGGAAGACTTGTAATATTGTGTATTTTTTTAAAATAAATGTTTCATTCTAAGTTGTATTATTATTTAAAGGAAGCTCATTCAGGAATTCTATAATTTTATTTCTCCTCAAATGGTAGTATGTAAAATAATGAACCAAAATGGAAATCATGTTTAAAATTTTAGCTATAGTTTGTATTGTGAGAAAAGAAGTTCTTTGCATTAAAAGAAATGAACTATGCTCAAGGAAAATAAATTTCATTATCATTGTTGAAGTTAATAGTATTGTGAAAATAAAAGGAAGAATATAGAAATTATAGAATACTAATAGTGTATGCTTGGAAACCTCGAATGTGGAACAAAGTTGTTAGTGGCTATTTGAAAAAATGGTTGTAGTGAAAATGGAAAGATGTTATAAATGTTATGTAAATTATTTTGTTGAAATAATACATTTGGTAGTAAAGAAAAATAACAACATTAAAATTAGATTTAGTTATTTTCTACTTCTGGATTTGAAGGAATTTTTTGAAAGAAATGAAAATGATCTTGTAGTTATTGTTGTTACTATTGAAATAGGAGATGCTTAAAAATGAGTAATTTTATTATGGAATGAATAGATGGATAAAACCCTTCAACTGGAAACTTTAGGAACATAAATTTATGTTCAGGATGACTTTTAAATCACTCTAATGAATTTTTTCTTTTGGAAAATCTCAGAAATAAAGGTTTTTTTCTAAGGAACATGACCGCCGCCCTATGCAGAGCAGTGGTCTCATAACCGCCGCTTAGGAAAGGAAGCGGTGTCAGAACTGCCACTTAGGCAAGGTGGCGGTTTGTGAATCATCACCTAGGTAGGGAAAAGGTCCCAGGACTGTAGAACTACTTTGGGCGGCGGTTCTATCTCTAATGGTGGAAAAATGTCGATCTGCGCCTGTGTAAATTTTTACTTGGTCTAACTAAAATTGAAACTTGTAAAAAGTAAAAAAAAGAAACCCCTGAAAGAAAATGAAGGTAAAATTTCATTTTTCAAAGAAAATAAACCTTCAAATGGTTAATTTAAAGTGCTCAATCTAATACATATTTAGGGAGGTAGGGTTGGCCCAAATAGAGAACTCAAAATAAAAATAATTTTGTAATAACTCCATATTTGGAGTGGAAACCCCTTCAACCTTTGCATGAAAGAAATTACAATGATAAATCTACAACCTAGACTAAAATAAGCTTGAATTTATAAATTCCTCCATATTTTCTTCCTTCTTTGCTCCCATGGCTTCCATTTTTCCAACCAGAAAATTAAACAAAAACAAAGTGACCAAATGAAGAGACTAGGGTAAAGAAAGATGATTTAATAAGAATACATAATGATATTTAGGGTTAGTTTGGAACCCTAGGATATAGTGGCACAATTGAATTGATCCAAGTGATGAGGATCAACCCTACAATTTTTTGGTAGGAATGAATTTTATGGATGTTTTAAATAATTTGAAAGGTATGTGTAGATGGGTGAATGGGGCCATTTAAATACCTTGGGGTGCAAAGTCATTATTTAGTTCTAGTATGCTTTAGGAAATTAATGGAATGGACATTGAAGCTATTAGGATAATGAAACTAAAATAACTAAGTATAAGGTTAATTATTTTGGGTTTGAATATTAAGTAAGAAGGAGAAGACATCTAACCAAGTAGATTAATTATGGCACCTTGCTAGTTGATTTTAATTAATTGACCTTACAGATAAATTAAGAATATTTAATCAATTAACTTAAATCCAGTCCATACTTTGTAAAGTAGATTTATTGGTGAAATTTTAATTTAATGTATCTTAGGGGTTGACACCATTGTAACCTTTTAACGTAAAAACAAAAAAAAATTGCCGTAACTTTCGAGATCAGTGTTTAATATTTTAATGTGTTCCTAGAACATAATTTTTTGTGGGCATTATAAATCTGATTTGAAAACTTGTAATTTGCATTCATTTGTACCTATATTTAGCCTCCTAACATCATGAATTGAAACACTCTATGATATGCATACTTGGATAAACCTTGTAAGCTCCTTCTTTGTTTTTTAAAACTGAATTACATCCTGAATCTCACATTCTAAAGTTGCATCGTTGTTGTATCTTACCATTGCTTCATGCATGGTTTCAAGGCCAAATAGTAGCTTGTTTTTCCTTCAATATAGATGTGGAATTTTTTTATCAAGGACGTACTTTGAGGAAGATCTATAGCATTCTTTTTCCTTGTAAATTTATACGTCTTAAAGAATATCTTTTGTTTAGATCTGGATCTCTTTCATTATACTCATTTGAAAACTAGAAAGCTTCTGTGCAATTATTATAGTTGTTTTTCTTCATTCATAATGTGAAATTATTCCTTTAACACATGTACCATGCAATGAATGGCTGTTTTCCCTCTTATTTTGTGGTGGCTGCAAATTAATAATATCATTTCAGATCTTCTAAACTTGTAAAATGTATAGCTAGAAATTTTTCATTTATTAATCATTCTGATGCAAGATATAGTCTGAACTATTATTCATTTTAGAATCTAGAGTTTGGAAACCTTCAATTATTTTAATGATGTAATGAATATTTGAAATCTTATAGCTGTGAAATTATGATATGTAGTTTTGAGATAAATACATGTAGCCTTTCATTCTCTGTAGCACATTATGACTTTGAAAAAATGATGCATTTCTTTTATAAACTGTAATACCTAGAATCTTCTTGAGTTGATGACATAAGCCTTGTGGAAAGGCTGCGATTTTAATTCAAAGGGATGTAATCATCATTATGTGATGTACTTGAAATGTTTTTGAAGCATCTCCTTGATTGATAGTTGATTTATTTATGTAAAATAGGTACTTTTCCCATCTGCAGACTTGTATTTTTTGGAATTTAAAATCCACAGACACATTCAAGTAATGGAAATCAATTTTCCATAGACTGCAGTGGAATTAATATTCCCATTATTTGATGAAACTCTTCTTATAAAATATGGAGCATACTTGCATTGAAGTTGATGATAAATTTGTGTATTTGTACATGTTGTCCCTAAATGTAATTTTTGACTTTTTCTATGTATCATACAAAGAAGTTTGTATTACTTTTTCATAAAATTTGTAGTGCCAAGCTTAACATAAATAATAATAATAATAGAAAATAAATGAATTGAATGCGTTAGATGAAGGGTGACTTGTAGTGATGTGTGAGCTAGACGATTGTTGGTGTCATGAGGTTAGCATGTGGAGGAAATATAAAAAGGTATGGGCATCCGAAGTGATTCGCAGACCTGTTCCATTCCTTGTCTAATAATGTAAGAACTTTATTAAGAATCCAAAGGCACTAATCATGTAAAGCCAGGAAAATATTGAAAATTTATCGGTCTTTGGATAGTTGTAGCCAGGAAAGACATGACAAGTGTTAACTTATGTGGCATGTGGAAGTAGTATGATTAGGTTATGTTTACCCATAAAGGTCTGATAAACTATCAAATTACTTGAATAATAATACAAACATTTTATTTGAGATCTTGATGCCAAAAACCATGGTGAAACCAAGAAAACGTTGCAAATTTAGCAGTAATCCATTAGCTGTAGCAATGCAAAACCCTGCATGGGGATCCATAGTTTCCATGATACCCATATTCACAAATACCTGATCAAGCATATCACGTTTGGAAATTTCATCCATGAACCTGAGGCACTCCAGGGCATATTTAATGTTGTAAAGTAAACTTTTTAAAGTGAGGATACACAACAGTACTACCAAGGTGATGGAACGAGGATCCTGGGTTTGTTTGGTAAAGACGTTAATAATAGTCATAAATGTTTGAGAATATTCATTGTGAGGATTTTCAAAATGATACCATTACATTGGAGCAGGCCAGAGTCCATGAAATTTTATTGTTGATGAAATCTATTCTTTGTCTTCTAGAATTGCAAATCAATTGTTGACAGCCCAGGATGGATCAAACATTGACCTTTAGTTTTAAGTGAAATAAGAAGAATCATGAGTAATCAGGTTTCCAAGAAGTTCATTGGTTCTTGGTCACCCTGGTATAAGAAAAATAACTATACTGATAACCATATTTCTTCAGAAGGAATAACAATTTAGTCTTGCTACCCACATTCTCACATGGGAGAAGTAGCGTGTAGTAAACAATACAACTAAGAGAAAATGATCGCAACAATAATTTCTTAATACAACTTGTATTTACAAAATATGTGTCATAGTCAGTGCAAATATTTTTTCAACAATCAGGAATTGCATTAGTTGCATTGAAATTTTTATATAGGGAAAGAATCAAATTGTCTTTATGGCAATGCATAACACCAATGATAGCTTGCAGAGTTTGAAAATAATGCACACAATTTTATTAATCTAAGTGATGAGCATTTTCCTATGGTCATTAAATTTTATAATATTTTAGTGATGTTAGATGGGAATGTACTACACCTTTTGTTCCAAAATAGTTGTCGTGAAGGTCACAGATACTAGTTGGAAAAGAAAATCTTTTTTTTGAATGACAATATTGGCAAGGCGTTGGGATAAAAAAAAAGGACAACAAAAACAAGGGCTTTGATGATGGAGATGAAGATTTTGAAATACTTGATGGCCGGGAATTATTTATTGGTGTAAAGGTATCCACATATCAAAATAAATAAAAATTACGTGCGTTCATGGAAATAATGTGAAGAAATGACGTTAGATATGAATGCTTTGACTCAGTTATTGGCCACACTTCAATGCAGAATGAGTCCAAAATTTTTGACTGACTTCATTCCTCCAAGCATAGTTCATCTCTCCTTATCTTTCATAATTCTTGTACTGTAGTTTTTTTTTTGCAGCGAACTAAAATTTTAAAACCTTATGATTATCATACATTTGGCTATTTTAGATAAACTTATTTCAAAACAATAATATGTCATATCGTAACTTACGCAATCCAAATATGCCTTGGTAGACAAGCATGAACTCAACCACTCATTTTAAAATAATCTAGAAAACTTCCAAACCAAACTATAATTCTACAGTACCCCTTTTTATTGACAAGTTGAGGTTGAGTTGCCTCTTTATATGTTGACTATTCCCTTGTTAAAACAAATAAATCACGATTATCATAGAGTGCAAATCAACCTTTGTAACTTTGGAAAGGAGATATTAGGTTTCCTTTGCATACCTTGTCATGTGAGGATTCAATTCATTCCTTGGATCGACCTCAATTGATCTTCTATGATCTTTTTCATTCTCCTCTAGGAGCTTTGTTACCTCGCATTGAACTTTTAGGAATTTATTAAAATTGAAAAGTTGGGTTTCATATTGGCTTGGAATTTGAACCCTGAAAAAATAAATGCTTATCTTCCTTCGTAAACCTCTAATATTTTTAACAAAAAATTTCCTAGAACCTTTAGTTCAGGGAAAAATATTCATCTTAATAAGTTGGTAAAGGAATTTTGTAGGCCTTCGGTCACAATTTGACTAGGTCAAACTGGACCAATTATGACTGGTGGCTCTAGAAAACTCGTCACCATTTGAAAACTGTCTTCCAGTTCTGAATTCCATCGGTTCCTATGAATTCTTGGTGTATATGCAAACACTTAGAAACTTACCCGTTGTGTTCTTACTCATCGAAAGCAATGTTTTAAAGTTTTTTCTTATCCTTTGAGCCTAGATTGAATGATTTTTTAACTAGAAGGAAAATTTAAACAAAAAGTTGTACGAACCCCTTCAGCTTACCAAATCCCCGTAGAAACTTGTTGACACTTGAAACTCTATCATGTGATTGTTAGTGCAGAATCATAGCACCCCTGAATGGCCTTGGTTTGAAATGGGGCATTCGGTGTGATTGCACAATATTGGACCATATCTCAAGCTATGGGACTTGCAAAACTTGAGATGGACCTCCAAAGAAGGTTGATTCCTACTTTCTAAACTACCTACCATAAGATACTCCATTACTGGAAAACCTAATCTATCCTAATATAATCATACCAAGGGGATAGGGAGAGAGAGAGAAAGAGAGTCAAAAAGAACCTAAACTAAGCGGTGATACACCAGAAAAGGAAGTGGCTGATCACAAATCTAACCTCCTTAAGTGGAGACAGGTGAGAAGAGGAGGGGGTGGACAAGACACACCATAGATCAAACATAAATGTAACCCAGACACCACTTCAAGAACCATTACGAATAGCTCCTAGAACCTGTAATAAACATCAGAGTATACACAGTATACCCTGCAATGACGAGAGGTGAGAAGAGACAATAAAATAAGCAAAGGATAGAAACATGCATCAAAAAATAGATCTTATTACTTGAAACGTTCACACAGCCCATCACTAGTGGGAAAGGTTCTAGAAAATTCCATTACATATCCATGAGAGGAGGCTTAGACTTCACATTCTACCCTAAGGAAGAAAGAGAGAGGAGGGTATAAGAGAAACAATGACGAAATGGTTGAATATGCCCCTCTTTTACAATACATAGAAGAATTAGAGGGAAAAGTTGAAATCTATCCCAACCACCCCTACGTACATTGAATCCTGCTATGAAATATCAACCAAACACCACCAATTCCCCTTGTAAATCCACTGACAATTTGTTGAGTCTACATCTCTATGACTGTTTGGCATGCTGATGAAGGAAGAATGACAGATCAAATCAAATTTGATCCGGTTGTTGAAGCAATTGGATCATATATTAATGGCATGAAGATGTTTTGTTATTTTTTCCCATCTAACCTTCTTAAAATTAGGGTTTTAGGCCTCCATGGTGTAAGGGAGTTCGAGATCTTTCCAAATAGTCTTCTCCCACCCAAATCCAAGCCTCCAGTCGAAAGATATGGTTGTCCGAAGATCAAGGTCGTGGGTGCACAATATTTAAAAGATTCTATCTCTACGGGGTTTACGTGGTAGCCTCGCAAATATTTAAGATTCAACCCTTTCCTTTCGCTCTTGAAATTTTGTCAGATTGACACGTAGCGGCTTCTTCTTGTGCCTTGGTTACCTTTGTACTTTGCTTAATTTCTTCCCATTGGCAGAGACACTGTACTTGACCCGAGACACGTGGAGACTTTGCGCTCATTTAGAAACTACCCCTAGATTTTTCTTTTAAAGTTACACAGTCGAGAGATGTGGAGGCCTCTGTAGGCTTTTGGACTTTTCAATGGCTGACGATACCTCTTCAGACTTTGACCACGTGGTGGGATGGGTCTCATTTGGGAACATCCTTTCGGGCTGCGCCTTTGAAATTGCACCGATGAATCACATGGATCCTTCGTGGGTCTTCCCTATTTCTTGTGTTTTAGATAAGTCCCTTTTGCTCAATGGAGCCATAAGTCTGACCCTAGACACGTGGAGGCTCAGTGCACATTTGGGAACCCACTCCAAATTTTACTTTTGAAGTTGCACTGTGCTGACACTTGGATCCTTCTACTGGTCTACCTCTGCTTAGACTTTTCAATGATCACTTTTTCCTTTTCAGGCTCTGGACATGTGGAAGATTGGTGCTTGTTTGAGTCTCAACTTTTTTTCGTGCCTTTGAATTTACACTGATGTGACACATGGCACCATCTGGTAGCTCTCTATACTTAGTCGATTCGGGCCTCGATCCATTTGACTTATATTAGACCCAAGACACGTGGAGAGTCTGTGCACATTTGGGAACCCACTCTTTAGACCCAGCCTTGGTGTTGCACTGATGATACACATGGAGGCTTCTATTGACACCCTTATACTTAGTCATTTTAAATGGCCAGATATATCCCCATTTTGGACCTGGGACACATCGAAGTCTCACGCTCATTTGGAAACCCACTCTGGATTTTTCCTTTGAAGTTGCGCCAAGTTGACACATGGACCTTTCTACCGATCTTATTATACTTAGTAAATTTAGGCCTGCTTTGTACCCTTTATTGACTTGGACCACGTGGCGAGCATGTTCTTTTTTAAGGAACTACCTTCGGAGTTTATCTTTGAGGTTACGCTGAGTCGACACGTGGCACTTTCCGCTGGCTCTGCCCCGTTATGACTTTTCAACTTTCGACTCTATCCGTTTTCAGACCTGGGACACATGGAATCTTGATGCTTATTTAGGGACACTATTTTGGATCTTATCTTTGGAGTTACACCAATGAGACACGTGGCACCCTCTGTGGGTCTGTAACCTTTCAACGGCTGATCAGACCCAACAGGTTCACGTGCCCGCACTTGAAACTTGTGCCATTTTTGTGAAAGGTGAAAAAATTTCAAAGTCCCTTGCAAACCTTCTGGCCCACCTTCACACTTGGGAAACATTTCCCCCACAGCTCGGCAGACTCACTTTTGGCAAAACATCATCCTCAGGCCCGTCGGTCCACATTTTCCACTTAGACAAAAATGATTCCTTCCCATATCCGCGGGCCTACAATTATTCTTTTGTCCCTTTGTGAAAAGTGGAAAAATGGTAAAATATCTCCCACCGCCCCATTGGTCCACAATTTTCCATGGAAAAAAATCTTCCCTAGGCCCACCAACCCGTTTTTTACAAAAAATCCTTCCTAGGCCTGCCGACCCGTAACTTGAAAAATACGAAGAGTTAGAAGGACTTCTTTATATCTCTAAAAAGGGGAAGAAATTTCCTATTTGATGGAAATGCTTTCAGGGGGCCTTAAGTGCATAAAATATGTAAATATTCAGATGGAAGCACAAAAGGGTTAAAATGATGTAAGTTGAACCAAAATAAGTGCGAGCTTATTTCGGTCAACAATTTGATGACTCATGGGCATCGCCTTCTTGCTAGGTGAAATGATCAGGTGCCTTGAAGAATCCATTGGGCATGGATTTTACCTAGTAAACACAAAACTGATCTGAAATTTGAAAATTTTGATCCCTGAGACACTTGCAAACTGTTGGAACTCGAGTAGACCTCACAAAATGCTACTTCCAATGTCTTGTACACGAGAAAAAAAACAACACAACACGCTATGTACAAAATTGGAAATCATACATGCTCCAAGTGGAACATGCAGAGTGTGCACAAACACTTCTTCTGTTGAAAAAGAACCTAGACCTACTCCTACACTAACTAGAGAGATAAGGGACACAAACAAATCCTGTAACTGGCAGGGAGAAGTATATTCCCTTCCTCAAGAGAGGAAACCATGCAAATGATTTGACACTAAATATGGCTTCTTGGATGAGTGAAGAAACTGACTAAAATTCGGTCCTCCACCCAAATCATCAAGGTGTCAACTGGAAACAAGACCAATGCCTCTTTTAGTTGCTCTTCATTTGGGTTGAAGAGGCATTGCAGCTAATCCTTGGTACTTTGAAGCTCAATCTCATGCCTTGAAGTGGTCATGACTTGTTTTGGCTTCTCCCTTGGCTCCTTGCTTTGAATTTCAACTCCAAGAATGGTGTCTTCCTACTAACCTTCTTGGATGGATGGTGTGAGAGAGATGGGGTTCTTGTGTTCTTTTCCTTCCTTCTCTTAAGAAGAACATGGAAGATTCATATC
This sequence comes from Taxus chinensis, assembly GCA_019776745.2. Lineage (NCBI taxonomy): Eukaryota > Viridiplantae > Streptophyta > Pinopsida > Cupressales > Taxaceae > Taxus > Taxus chinensis. Next base: position 721,284,896 of record CM034147.1, on the reverse strand, counting down.
TTCCAACCTTGGTTCCAGAGGGCTTTTATGAAGTCCAGGAAGGTGTATTTGGATGTTCTCCTTCATGGTGGAAGGCTCATGTGCTTGGAAGGTGGATGATGGAGGGGAAAATGATGTTATCTCCTCTCCATCAAAGTATTCCGTGAAGTTTGACAGATAATGTTCCTCCTTGTTTTTCTACTGTATGTGTTTGACCTCCTCCATGGTGTCCTCCAGATCTACAATTTTCTCACCATGGTTCCCCTCATCTTCAAACATGAAGTTTGAAATCTCAAACTATTCTTCAACATTAGAGATTGAAGGGGTTGAAGTGGGAGGAAGAACTGAAGGTTCTTATGTGGACTTATCCACACTTGTATCCTCTTAAACTGTATGGTCTTCCTCCATCATGGTTTCATCAATCAAATCAGACCCTTAAAAATGAAAGAAAAAAATATTCAATAATGTTTTCTTCACTAAGTGGCCTCAACTTTGATTTGATCTCTTCCAGATGTTCCTCTTCAATGGGACTTGGAGCTAGTTGTTCTTCCTCCTTAACTAGTTGTGCATCTTGGGTTAGATCAACATCCTTTTCACATAGAGTGCCGTTATGGGTACTACATTTAGAGAAATCAAATTTTTGTTTTCTCCTTCTTGTTCTTATTCTTCTTCTGCTGCAAACTCAGCCTCAGCCACAACTAGCTCTTCATCCTTGACCTCTTATGTTGGCTTAACCATCAAGGGGATATTTGCAAATTCAAATTTGGTAGCCCAACTCTTCATATTTTTTATCATTTCTTCTTTGTTGGGCTCCTCTTTTTTCTCTTCTCATCAACTAGATTCTTGAGTATCTTCCCAACATGGACTTGGGAAAGAAAGGGGAGTGGTAGATTAGGGTTCAACCAGTTTTACTATTGTTTTTGGTGGAGAGGGAGGTGGAAATTCTTGTTTTTTTGGAGGGAATGACTATTTGGTAAGGGAAATGGTAGAAAATTTAAGATGAGATGGAAGACTAAGAGATGGAGAAGGGAAGTCAACACTTGGGGCAGCAAGTGAGGGGTTTGACTCTTGACCATGCTGAAATGATAATGTTTGAGAAATGGAAAATGAAGGACAAGGAGCTAGTGGTTGACTTACCCATTGATAAGGTTGTCTCACACTCTGCTGATATGCCTTAATATCCTTTATCAACTCTACAAGTTGAAGCAGCATTATAGCCATGAAGTCAACCTTCTCTTGAGGGTTGTAATGTCTTAGCATAGGGCTGACCCATGGAAAAGGTGCCCTATAACAAATTTTGAATGCTTTCATTTTAGATGTGGCCCTTGATTGTACCATGCATTCCTCCATCCCTTGAATCTTCTCTAGTAGATCAGAATTTTCCACATAACTGTAACCATCATATGCATCCCCTTGTTCTTTATAAGCTCCATGGCCAAACTGGTTTTGACTCTGCTCATATGGGTAAGCATAATGGTTCTGGATATTATCATAATACTGATATGAAGGATTCATGAAATACATTGAAGGTGGACTTTATTGTTGCTGTAAGTGTGAATTCCAAGATGGAAATGAATTCATGATTGCATAACTTCATGGAATGGAAGAAAATGAAAGATATGGAAAGAAAAGTCAGAGGAAATGGATGATAGAAGGTTTGGTACTTCAGAGATGGGTTGTTGACCAGATGGAGTCACTAGACGTGCTTGCATGTGCCTCAAAAGGTTGAATCTTAACAGGAACACACCAACCTACTAAGAAGAAGTGGTAAGGTGCTTTAGAGCTGTCCCACTGGGCATGCCAAAACTGTTAGTGTGGTCACACGGTGGCTTACGATTTGTTGGTTATAATGAGACACCTTTGAAAGATGGAACTCTAACTTTTGTGATGTCCCATCAGGCATACCAAAATTGTTAGTGTAGAATCACAGCAGCCCTGAATGGCCTAAGTTTGAAATGGGGCATTCTGTGTGATTGCACAACATTGGACCTATTGACAATTTTTAAACTTGTGCAAAAATGGGTAACTTGAATTTTTTTTTACGATGGATAGAATAGGTGAAGTATACCTAAGCTAGGGGAGGTCCATCAAATTATGTCATTATTGCTGATTTATTGAAAAATATTACATGAAATCTGTAACTATGTGTGTTTTTATAAAACGTAACAGATCACATAGTTTGCAATTTCACGACCATTCTCAGCAAAAGAACACAAGCCCAGAAGGACGGTTTTGTTGTCTAGATGAGGACATCCTATCGTAGAGTAGGTCAAGTGTAAAGTTTTGGAATAGCAAACATAAGTGCAGATCATAGGAAATCAGAGTTTATTACTGAACGTTACAAGTTCTATTCAATGTTCTTTCCTTCATGATTAAGACATTCAATTATGTTACTGAGTTTTTTAGTTCATTATACAATCTATATCAAAAGCAGAAATGAAGAAAGAGATATACAATTCATTTACAGAATTCAATGTTTTATTCACAAGGAGAGTCAAATGTTTCCCACACAAGTCGTGGGATGTAACTAAAAAGTAAAATACAGGTACTAAAAATAAATATACACATGCATGAAATAGAAAGAAAAGGAGTATGAGGGTGACTCCATCATTACCTTGTATATTATTCTTTGTACAGAGCATCTCCTTTCCATCTCCTTCATCCTCAAGTCATGGTACCTGAAAAGCAAAAAATGAGTCAACCATCAGTTACGAGCTCAAGGATCAAACCATATTCCTACACTATCCTACTTTGTGCATATGAATCTTCCCCTAAATAGGAGATGTATTCTACTTGAAGGAAAAACTGAATGCATGCTTTAATAACTTAGAAAGAAGAAATTGAAAAGAAATAAGAAAACATGGACATAAGAGAGGCGAAAAAATGTAAATATTTCCTAACTGTTTTCCTAAGTGTGGAGGTACAGGTTGCAGCCAAAGAGAGAAATAAATAAGTCATAAGTACATGCTAAGAAGAAGTAAAAGTGCAACTCAAAGTTCAACAAACATTCTGCAAATGGAAGAGGGGTCAATGCATGGTGTTGTGTCCCACTTGTTGTCCCGAAAATGTGATAAAAAGCGGTGAATGCGCGTTATCCAAGGAGGGTTCGCGCGAAACAACCCATTCACCGCAAACTTGTTTCGTGTGAAGATACACACAAGCCATTATTTACCACAAGTCACAATTCATCAGGTTCGTGCGAACCGTGTGGTTCACGTGAACACCTTTCCTGCAAAGGGTGTTCACGCAAACCAATTTTTTTGTACAATGGAGGTGCTATGGAGGAAATCATTTTCCTCCACCCCGCCTCCTTCGCGCAAAGTTTGTGCGATCGACCAGAGCCCACCACACCAGCCGAGAGCCCACCACACCAGCGAGCCCACCAGTGATGAAGCCTAGCAACGACGAGCCCAGGTATGTTAGCAAAATCGTACCCATTTTTTAGAAAAATCGTAGCCATTAAAATACCATTTTTTTGCAAAATCTTGGCTAATTTTTTTTGGTAAAACCCCATTTTTTCTTCTAGAAATGAATTGAATGTTAAGGTCAACTCTGAAAATACTTGGTTGGCCATTTTGTATGCTACATTCTTGTTACTTGTAAATGGTCTCTTTGAGAAACTTTGAGGGAAATGGGCAATATTTATACCCTTCGATTATGTACATCTAATCAGATAATAAAAAGTATTCTTTTAGCAGGGTTAGAGAAACTTGTTTTTTACAATGGACGATTATACTGTAGTTTCAAGCTAATTTTATCTATCTTTATTTCTATTAGCTTTGATCCACGACTAAGGAAGAATTCATATGGTTGTTACCTGTACATTTTTCCAAGGTCCTTTTGGTTTCCCCCGTTTTGTATGCTACATCCTTGTTACTTGTAAATGGTCTCTTTGAGAAACTCTGAGGGAAATAGGAAATATTTATACCCTTCCATTATGTACGTCCAATCAGACAATAAAAGTATTCTTTTACCAGGTTCAGAGAAACTTGTTTTTTACAATGGACAAATATACTGTAGTTTCAAGCTAATTTTATCTAGCTTTATTTCTATTAGCTTTGATCCACGACTAAGGAAGAATTCATATGGTTGTTACCTATACATTTTTCCAAGGTCCTCTTGGTTGCCCCCGTTGTTCAATGTATTTTTTTGAAGGGCTTCTTTTATGTGCTGCAAATTATAACATAAAGGATCTTTTTAGTTTCTAGAAAAATGAGTATATTGTGTACCTCACAGCTGCCTATGCCATACTAAGATCCCAATAGTGGCATAATAGTGGAGAGTTCTCTGCCAGAATAGTGCATATCATGGAGATATTCCATTTTCACAAACCTTAATACTACTGCCACTGCTAGGAAGCTTTGCATATTTCTTCTGCAATATCTGTTTTAATGTGCCTTTAGGGCTGCTTCAAAGCTTCTAGATAAGATGGTATTTTAGTTTTCAAAGCTACATGGAAAGCACATCTAAATCATTTGAAGCATGTCTTGAAAATGTTGAAATGAAAACAAATTTTATGCAATGTAAAGAAATGTAAGTGCGTAAAACAATCACTAGTCTACTCAGGGCATATGATTGGAGATAAACTAAGAGTGGATCCAAGGTATCACTACTTAGACCATATAAGTGCCACAGAGATCAGGGATTTTATTGGAGCAATACATTTCATAAAGATTTTACAACTGCTCTCCCCCATCATTCAAATGCCTCTACATCCCATTGCAACAAATTGTAAGAGTTTTGATTGGGGTAAGAAACATGGTGGTGCTTTCGATTCTTAGAGTGGCTGTCAAGAGGAAGACATCAAGACAAAGTAATATGGTACCATCGAGGAGAAAGTGGGAATTTTCTTCCCACATCTCCATATCCCCTAACCTTTTAAGTAGACAAAAACCTCCCATAGGGATCAAGAAAATCAAACATCTTCAACATCCATTCTAAGTACACCTGGGATCAATCGACAAATGGGGCTCAAGTTGGGCATTTCTTATATGGTGGAAAAACCAACATTATATGCTTGTGTAGATGCACAACTACTAATTCCATCAAGGGGTGGTTATATAACAGTCAAACTTTGTAGGATCAATTTCGTAACTATTTTTCTACCTAAAGCAGGAGCTTAACCCAAGTGAATTAAATATTCAAAATAAAGGAAAAATGACGATCATTTCAATTGTAAGTCATTTGATGCATAAATTGTCACTCATAAAGCATGATAAAAGGTGAAGAGATGAGAAAAGTGAGAAAACAACTAACATTTTCTTGTATTTGAATTAAGAAAGCAAACAATATAATGTCTGTTGCATTCATTTTATTACTCTCTTCATAATATTTTTTTGACCATCATATGATCAAGGAAGCCCGTCAATTTCCACTTCCAGTTGGTTTTCCCCACTCAGATTTCTAGGTTAAAAGTTTTGATGTTCATTGTTGTTCTTTTCTGTTACATTATTTTGGTTATTTGTATTGGATGTTTCCATCAACACACACCACTAATTTAGATTCTTTAAGCATTCAAAACTATCAATTTCAAGTATAGTTCATGGGCTATAGCATATGATGATTCTACAAATTAAATTAAAAAAATGCACTTAAGAGTTTATAGATCACCATATAAATTCTCTTGAATAATGCATCTTATCTATTAGAATGATGGTTGGAATAAATGCAGTGGTGTGGCTAGTTCAAAAGGACCAGCAATTACAGTCGCTACACCAGATATTACTATAGTTTATTCAACACAGTTGAATTTTTGTAGTATTGTTGAGCACCCTAACATCATAAAATATAAATGTATGGGCATAACCATTAGGGAGAATAATCACATTCATACAATGTAAAATAGAAAGAAAGTTGTTCGAACTCTAGGCTAAATAATATGGTCAACCAATGAGAAAAATAAATGGTAAGGTGTACTAATCTTCACAAATTTTCTTTTAGTCCCGAACCTGGTGATGAGGTCTATACACAAAATTTGAGCAATATAAGGTTGGAGAGAAATTCTCATCTATGAATCTGACCTACAAAAATAGACTTCACCTTTGTATTTGACATATAATCTTATCTGTTAGATAAACATTTAAAATAGTACAAACACAACCACTGTTAAAATCAAAAGAGTTGTCCCTTAAGAATAGATATGAAATATACCAGTTACTATCATATGAGAGTTTCCCTGGATTGTTTTGTAGGGTTTGGTTGATAGTAGAGAAAATACATTACTAGGTAGAAGCCCTGGGTTCTAACTCTGCCAGGCTGAGGGTTTCCAAATGATTTTTTACAAGTTTGACCTCAATAATAGATCCAACTATCCAAAAAACGTATTTGTCTGACTACCAAATGTCCCTTGTTTTACTCACTCACAATATTCTATTGGGCCAGCTAGAAATGTAGTGATGGCTTGGAACATAGGACTTTCATCATCTACATCGCCATAATGATTTATAACTACATTTTTGGGGGAAGTCAACTGTTAACAACATAAAGTATAAGCATCATTTTGACTGCAATAACGTCATCACGATAAGAGACCTAATATACAATAGGAACACAAATAAATGGGAAACTCTTTGGTGGTGATAACAATCAGATAGTAAAAATGGCCAGTCTTTGTAAATCTTAGGTATCGCTGCAGAGCATTACACATGCTCCAGACATTTAGCATATTTGTCTATTAATCATAGCCAGTGCTTTCTAAATTTTAAAACTTCTAGTTGCTTACATGTTTGGTATCTAACATGTAGTTTTCCTCTTGTGATACTTATATGCATTGTATACAAAAATTATAAATAATATTAAATAATCAGAACAGAAATAATAATACCTTGCAAAACCTGTTTTGTGTTCTAAGTAGTCTTGAATAAACTAGAGGATGGAGCATTAACATTGTACATGCATTCCCATTTGGGTGCACATAAAAGAGATCATTGCATATTACCCAAATATAATGTTGGACTTTTAGGAAACCAAATACCCTTTACAGATTTCAAATTGAATGTCTTTTGCATGCAAATATACAACAATGTTGCCTAGAAACAAGCATCTAGATACCTGAATTTCTGAGAGACTGTGAACTTAAGTTAGCATCTATTAATCTAGTGGACCCATTGATGTCTAATAACTAAAAGGGGAAAGGAATAAAAGGAATTAATGATGATACACCAACTGATGAATTGACAAAACAAAAGACTTCTTTGAGCTTATGAAATGTAAATATTTTGACAAATTTCATAAAGAAATCATCCAAACAATACAGGTTCAATAAAATATTTAAACTGAGATTCTTCCAAAAACAAAACGATCCAATAAACAGAAGCGATGAAATTCCCTATGACCAGAGTTACATGATCAGACTTCGAAGTAGATGCTTGCATATTGGAATAGTTGATATTCTATGAAGACAAAGCATCAATATTTTCATATTCTTCTGCTCAAACATTGAAAGTTGATATTCTTTTGCAGATCAATTAAAAGAAAATAAAAGGAAATGAAAAATACGTGAACATTCATTTATTATTAAGGAATTTTCTTACTTAAATACTAGAAATAAACAGCTTCCTTGAAATGTAAAGTTGATTTATCCCTGAGTTTGTATACAAACACTGTGATGACATCAATAATAGATTACAAATAATTTCAATGTTTTTATTTATTTTTAAGCATGCATAAGTGGTCAACTTGTACATGTGGAGATATAGATGCATTAGACATGTCTTTTACCGATGTGTTTTGTTGTTTAAAATTGGATTGGTGTTCTATTTGATTGTGCTAATTCTGTATCATATGCACAAAAATTGTGTTCCAGGGGAAAGGTGAATCCCACTCAATGTGAGGCTTTGATAATGGTTTGTGCCCAGGTAAACTTACATTCTCTTGTAGAAACATTGCTTTGACTTTAAGATCATCTAAATGTATTCAAAAAATTTCATTTCTGAACTTCGCAGCATCACTTGGTAATATTTTATTATCATTTTGATTTGCAATTTATGTAATTTATTTTCCATATTAGTTGCATTGAACTTGAAAATTTCATATTTCTGTTTTCATTAATATAGGAGAATATCTTAGGATTTTTTTTCAATTAAAAGTACTATTAATTAGAATTTTACTTTCATTTTTTTTACAGTCATGGCTTCTTCTGGAACTCCTAATTTGTTTGAGAGGACCAATTTAGAGATTGCAAAATTTCAATCTATTCTCAAAAATCCAACTATAGTTGGGCAGTATAAAGCCCATTGCGAAAAAATACTGGTTGATCTTCGTAGAGTAGAGACAAGTTTGAAAACATATAATCCATTTGATTTCGAATCAATAAAAAAAAATTATTGATTCATTAAAATCAAGTGTCTTAGGAGTTGTAGGTTATAATGAGATTACATCACGACTTTCCGATAAGGAAGTCATTAAGAGGTCTTGTTGGAGTTTTTATGCAGACAAACGGAAAATAAGGGCATATTATGTAAACAAATGTTCATGTCCTTTATGTGCCCCTTTGATTTATCCTAGATTTGTGGCCTCTCAAGGCCAATTTCCAAATAATTACCAATTACCGTTATACTTCATAATGACGCTACATGTTGAGGTTCACTTAAACCTAAAGGTGAACTATTTAGACATCCCTAGTTATTTGGGGCAAGGGTGTGGCCGTATTAGCCACAGGTAGGCATATAGAAAGGAAGGAGCTCCTGCAGTTGTTGACGTACGATAGCTTGTACCAAGGCCACAACCATTCTTATCAGGATTTCAGGATGTCGCAGCACCTGTCGTTATGAGTTCACATGAGGCTACTACCGAGGGTCTTGCTGGCATTGCTTGCGAGACCCAATTGATCTCTTTTGACTGTGTGGGTTAGTACCTTCAGAGATGTGATATTAGCAGTGGAGGTGCTAGTAGCACCAATGATGCACATAGTGAGGTATATGCTCGTGCATCTTTGATTTCCCCAGATGACTTTGAGCTACTTATAGATCCCTCTCAGGCATGTTGGCTAGGATGCATCATCGCTGCTAACTTGTTGCGTGCGTATGAGGTGATTGCTTGGCATTGCAGGATTCCACTATCGGGGGTTTTAGATTTTATGGCTGCCACTGCTACAGATAGACTTCCTGTTGTTGGGATTGTCACACCTGATGTTCAGCACATTTTTGTTCCGGTGTGTGAAAATTAAACCTTTAATATAATTAAAATTTATTTTAATTGATCATTACTTTACAATTTATTAATATTAAAATTAAACATGTAATTTTTTGTTTAGGCTTCTGCTCCAGTGTGTGGAGCTTCATAGCCCACACCATCTACCGGTGTCACATACACACAGCTCTTGACTGAGCACAACATGGATCTCGATGTTCCGGGTCTGAGTCAACGTGGCTTAGTTGGCGACATATTTGCTGGTGTTGAGGTCGTGGATGAAAATCCCATACATTTGGAGACACGTTCCACAGAGGTATAAATACATGTGTTTTAATATAATTAATATATAATCTAAATTGAAATGTTTGAAATTAATGAACTTTATTCAAAAAAATTATTTATCAACTTCTTACATTTTATTTATTTTATTTCACAGGGATCTACGGGACAGAGATCTACGGGTAGTGTAGATACTCCCAACATCTGCACAAGGACAGATACTGAGGTAATCAATTGTACATATCAGTTATATGATGTATTGAATTAATCAAGAAATTGTTGTAGATTTTTGCTTATATATTTTAATATATGGTACATGTTATATATAGTTTATGACATGTATATTCCTTTTTTTTAACATGCAGGGTGCAACAGAGTGTAGTGAGGGGTCTGGCACTCGCCCTAGTGCATGGATGAGACTTAAGTGATATTTTATGGATTTCAAACATTTTAGACATACTTTTAGAGATTTTAGACATGTATATATATTCATACTCATTCTAGATATTATTTTTATATTTTGATATATGTCTTAGACACATGTAATATTAATATATTTTGATATATGTCTTAGACACGTGTATTTAAAATTAAAATGTTTTTTTTGGCATTTTTATTGTTTTGCTATACATGTGGATTTTTTTGATATTGTTCTTGGACTTGCTGGTTAGAATCTTTGTGAACATTTCAGATTAATATGAAAAGTAGTTCATGATGCTCTGGTACAGGAAAAAGAAAGACAAGAAAGGCATTATTGAGTATGAGGAAGAATTTGAAGAAGAGCACTAGCCAAGGACAAGAAAGTCATTGATGAGCACAAGGAAGAACTTGAAGAAGAGCACAAAGTTGGTTGTGTGCCTGGGAAGCCCAAACCCTTCACTTACTCAAGATCCAAGAGGATAGGTAGAAGACAAAGTTTTAGATTCAAAATAAATGGAACACAAGGCTAAGCCTACTAAGCCTACAACATATTGACATCCACATCACTATGAGGGGCAACAATCATTGGCGCATGGTGTGGAGCATGAAGGGAACTCATCTATGGATATACTGGGCATCAAAGGAACGCCAACTAGGGGTATAGTTGGAATCAAAGGAGCAATAGCTATGGACATCCATAACTTAAAAGAAGCAACAACTATGAACGTCCATGGAATCAGGCTCGCACAGCCAAAGCATGGCACGATCTAAGACCGGCACTTGTGAAAATATCATTTGGATAGTTGGATGATCAAGCTCGGTAGAAATTGTGTGCAGTGTTCAAAAGACCACTTTATCTAGTTTCTACACGTACTTAGATCTCATTACCACCTAACACTGCAAAGTACACAAACGGATTGTTCAAACCAATATATCAGTACATACCCCTTGAAAACCTAAAGCATCTGGCAGCACTGCTGCTACACCAAAAACTACCAGAGTTTTGAGCAAAAAGGGAAGTAGCTATATCCTAGAGATGGCAACAAATTTTCTGAAACTTCCCTTTTTGCTCAAAACTATCTTGTTCAGTACCACAGTTAGACAACAAATCGACAGGTTTATTCTCCCAATAGTGACGGCTAACTGTGTAGGAGCAGAAACTAGGGAGGAGGTCCCTGGACACCGAGAATACCATTTATAAATTTGAAGCTGGATGGAAAATTGAGACCCACAACCAACCCAAAAGGAAGTCGCCCTCAATTACCAATTTATAAATTTGAAGCTGGATGGAAAATTGAGACCCACAACCAACCCAAAAGGCTCGGCCACTTATTAGAAGCTTTGGGGATTGTGAGGGAGGGGGTGTGTAACACTCAGTTCTATGCATATCTCAAAATGCTATCTGCTCCTGCTATTCAAATTTAAGTTAGCCCATTTGTTCTTCTATGCATCTCTCAGAATACTATCTACTCCAGCAATTCAAATTTAAGTTAGCCCATTTGTTGGTATGCAATAATGGAAAGTCTCCATAGTCCCTACTCTGCATATCTAGCCGTCAAAATACAAAACAATACCCCTGGGTGTCTTCTTGATGAAATGTTTGACTGATCGCAGAACTTTCTCATTGTCTGTAGCATGCATCATCAATTTCTTTTGTAATATTGCCCCGTGTGCTAGTAATTTACATGGCTTCCTTTGATTTTGGGTAAGGTGCATGCAAATACTACAAGTATTCCGTTTGTGCAACCTCAAGACCCCACAGGAAATGTTCTGCTCTCTAATATATTGAAATGAAATAGGAACAGGTTTCCGTTTGGTATTTTATTGCTACAAAGTTAATAGAAAAGAAATGTGAGCCATCTATTGCTAAATATTTGAATGAACGAGAATGTAGTTGCTTGTATCATGTTTGTTAGTTAGGGTTCAATAGGCCAATTTGCCATGATAGTAAATATTCCTTTATACTTCTGTTATATCAGTGCTTGGATTTTTAGTCTATGCAATCAGAATACCTGAGTAGCTCCCAATAAACGAACCTAATTTTTCCATGTTTATTCATGACTGGGATTTCCTACCAGTTCTTTGCTATTGTTGTTGTTACATTTAGGATACAATTTCCGAGTGAGCTCATCTGTTTCATGCCCCGGGTGTAGGTGAATTTAAAGTTCAAGTTGACTGTTAAGAATACAAAAATTGAGTTCAAAATGTGAGTACAAAATTTGAGATCAAAACACAAGTACACAATTTGAGCTCAAAACAAGAGTACAAAATTTGAGGTCAAAACTCTACAATACCAGATTTGAACAATATATAAAGTAAATGTAAAACAATCCAATTGTGGGCTTCCACAAGAGGGGTCTCATACACTAAACTGGTGTCTCACTTGGTCCTTAAAAACACCTTTACCTTAACTGTTTTATTCAAGAAATGTGTAAGATCTTTTGAAAGCAAATTTATTAAATATCTAAATTTTTCGTAATGCTTATATTTAAATTGTACATATGTAGTGGATCTTCTTTATGTCTGTTGTTTGATAGAAGAGTTCTTTTCATTTTTCTTGATTAAAACAATTCTCTAGGTTTATGTATAAGCTGCCATGCAAATATGTACTTTCTCTGTAATCCTTTAACTTAGGATGAGTTTTGTGAATGGAATTAAATTATGTTAAGTTGGCATCATGAATATATGATAGAGATCACATTGGATGTGCTATCTTATATTTTCATGGCTTTCCTAGCTAGTGAAAGTGCCAAGAAAATATTCAACTTCATGAAATGTGTTTGGATATGTTCCAGAGGTGAAATTCATAACATATCATAATATATTGGATAAGTGTATCTAACATGTCATAACCAGTGAATCCTTGTGAATACCGGTCATATTAGGGGCTTTTCCTGGGAGCTGCTGCTTCTAGGCTTCCTCAAACTTTCTGCCTTGGATATGCTTAGTTGACATGTCATAACCAGAATATCAGTATGAATATCCATCATATCTGGGGCTTTGCCTGGCAGCTGCTGCTTTTAGGTTCCCACAAAATTTGTTTCTTGGATAAGTTTAGGTGACATGTCATAGCCAGAATATCTCTATCATATTTCAGACTTTGCCTGCAACCTGATTCTTTTAGGCTCCCAAGACTTTTGTGGGTCATACAGTGTATTAGAATGTTGTTCTTGAATACTTTTCAACTTATATTTTACTTAACAAAGTTGTTTGGCAGATATTGGCAGATTTGGTGGGTTGCCATGGGTATAAGGAGAGCAATGAGGTTGCTAACTTTTTGATCAATTATGAATTGCAAAGTGAGTACTAGTTATTTTCCTCTGCTTTACTTGTGCTCAATAAATATGAATTTTAAGTAGTACCATCGCACACCAAAATCCTGTCGAATTTTCTGGCAATGTCCTGAAATCTTTAGTGTGATAATGACCATTAACTTTGAACACAGATCACTAAATTTTGGCAAATCTTGTGAACGTGGATAACCTAGTAATATACCATTACAAATCTTGTGAACGTGGAGTTATTTATGCATCATACGCTAGGAATATACCATTACAAAGCCTTTGTTACTATATGAGTTGGAAAAAATCTTCCACACAATCACTTCTACATTACATTGCCACAACTAACTAATCTATAACAAATAAATGAATGAACTCAAGGATCATGTACACAATTTTGTATTTTTTTTCTTATTCATGTGGTTAATGATGTACAATAGGGATCTTGTATAAAGCACACAACACACTATGTGGATTGAGTGATGTGATATATTTTTTCATGAGTGGACAAAGCACACTATTTGAGCATAAAAGAATAAAATATGAACATGTATGCACCATAATAGTTTCTTATGAAAATAATACTATAATTCCATCAAAAATACATACAAAAATATCTCAAGAAGATGGTCTTGGTGGCGATGGAACAAAAAAAAAACTGTATATAAAAAAATAATCATAACAAAGCACACAAGCATAAAGGTAGACTAAGACGAAGTAGAAAACCATTGAGAGCTCTAATACCATATAAAAGTTAGGAAAACTCATCCACCGAATCACTTATGCACTCCATGAATGCATTTAACTAAGCCACAATAAACATATGATTGAACTTAGGGAGCATTCACACAAATTTGAATTTGTCTCTCATTCATGCGATTAATAGTGTACAATACGAAACTTCTATAAATAATAAGGAAATTTTATTTTACAATCACCATATAGTTGTCTTGAACACACTATTATTTAAATTGCCTAAATATGCACTCAAAAAATGGTTTGTGCACATATCTCTCAAACATCTAAACAACCTCTCTAATTTAAGCTTAACCTCTCTAATTTGAATTAAATCGTAAAAAATATCATCAACTCTCACCTAGGTCACATGTTTAAATAATATAAACTAGCAATCACACATGATGTGTGCGATGTTAACGCCGAAACAGACATATTGCTGAGCGGAAAAGGAAATTGAAATGGAGAACAAAGCACCGTAGTTCAATCGAATTCGACGATGAGAAATAAAGGCAAACTAGGCAGGCAGAACAAATTGTCGTAAAAAGTGTCAATGATAGACTTAATAGCATCATTTACAAGACAAGGTTTGAACGCATAAATTTATGGAAAACATGAATTTCTAGTTGACACAGAGAAAAATGTAATGTTGCAATTGATCCATAATCAGCCTATCATGAGTCAATAAATCATGTTTATACCATACATACTTCCATGTAACAACCATATCACAATACTTGTAAACCATAAACCATCTCACAACAAGTAAGAATCACAAGTATTAAACAACTTTATTGTATAGTGGTCTCCATAGTCCCTTCAAGTAGAAAATACAATGCTATCTAGCTTAATAGTTTATTACCAACAAGGTTTAGTAATTTATTCCATGTCCTTCTATATAATACCAAGTGGCTCTGCTCGTTGTTCAATGACTTGTAAAAATTTTTCATGGTCTTCTACATCTAGTCTCCATTTTTTGCGTTTACTATTTGTAGTCTTCACCTGCTGCAATTGTAACCCTGTAGCAATTATGTGATGGGTGTAATGATACACCTTTTTGTCTGGTTTGTAATCAACAAAGTGAATCCCACTTTGGAGGGCTTTCACTTGTTGTAAGTATGTTCCCTGCACTACAACTGAGCCAGTAAAAAATGTTGTCACTTCACTTGTTATTTCACATGTTAGCTTTGTTCTCTCCTCTGTGCAACACAACAAGTAGTACTCCACTTTCTCAATATTGGCTTCTTCAGCAATGACTGCAAATACATCTCCTACAACAAAATGCAAAGAAACATTCAATGATCGGATGTATAGTATAAATTATATACATATATATTTAATTATCAAATTATACTTGATCCTTTCAAATAAAACATACCTTGTTTAACCAGTCTAGATATGTGGTCATAATCAGTTGAAATTAATGGCACATCTTCAAAACTATCATCATGATCTGATCCATATGTGTCATCCACAACTAAAGGAACTTGCTTCCACTCACCTACATACCCATGTTTTTGACTATTGCACTCTGAATATGATTTGTTCATGCATTCATAACAAAAACAAGAATAATCTCTTGTACAGATTGTCCAGTTATTACTATCCATAGTCATCAAAGAGTGCAAAGACCTAGAATTGGGAATCCTTTCACATCCATACTTTGTCCTCCGATCAATACCTTCATTTAATCATGCTCAAAAGATCAATAAAGTTTAAAACAAACAACAAAAATCAGAATAAAAAAATTTAAAGTTAGTAACTTGTAGTTCACTTAATAAATCACATCAAGATTTACATATCTATGTTTTAAATGTGCATGTACCTGTTATCTCCCAAAATACTCTATGTGGGGTTGAAGCGTGTGGGGTTGAAGCGTGTGAGGTTGAAGCTTGTGAGGTTGAAACCTGAACTGCAAAATGTTTCTTACACCATTCAACAACAGTGTGGGCATCAATCAATCGATCTCCCTCATAATCAAAGCTTTGTTTCTTTAGAGCACATTTGATGCATGCACCCGCACCATCGTGTTCTCCCTTCCCATGACCACTCTAAAAAAAACTCCATAAATGAGGAATTTTGTGATGACGATGATAATGACTGAGTGCAAAGAAAGGGCGAGAGGATTTGAATTGTGATGCGCAACCATCTAACCAAACAAAATGGTGATCTATTTGTATTCCTCGCTGATGAAGATATTGAAAGAACAAACCAAAACAATGTTGCACAAAGTGGGTGTCATGTTCCTTGTCATCACTTATATAGAAGTGATACTCCTTCTTGATCATTCGCTTCACATATGTACTTTCAACCCCATCCAAATCCAATTGTGCATGCCTATAAAATACTTGAACCATGATAGTAACCTGGTCAGTATGATAATACTGTGTTTGAATTTCTTTTTGATGAGAAAATGAGTAATTCTCAGCAAAATCAACCACGAACAATATGGAACCAATAGGGAATGTGTCCCTATTAGTCTTGAATTGTGTAGCCTGCCACTTTGAATAGTGAGAATGTTTGATGTACGGACTAATTAAACTTCGGAAACTTTGCATGAATGTAGCAATGGGGATTTCCTCTTCTACCAAATCCAACCTGGTTGCATCTTTTCCAAGCCTTGTTGAATATTTTATGTATTTGAACCTACAAAATCAATTCATAACATGGACAAATTGTCATGTATTCATTTGCAATAAAATAAAAATCAAAATAAAATCTAACATCCAAATTTAAAAACATAAATTTATATATATCACCTCTTGCAAGCAACCAAGTTAACTGTGTCCAAATCTTCATTTGTTTTTGGCAATAATTTCAAGTCCCCACACTTGTCACAGACACCTTTGATGCAAGTCATACGATCATCGACATGATCATCAGATATGTTGCAAATAATTGAAGTTATGAATTCACTGACACGTGTAGGTGGGGCAATTTCTTCTCGTAACTTTCTATACACCTGAAAAAAACATAGATTTTGAAATACATTAATTTTAAATCACATGTCTCAAAAAATGATATTTAAACAAATTTTAAATATATAGATATAAATGAAAGCACGCCTCAAAATATATATACATTGAATCTATAAATTTTTATGTACCTGATAGTGATAATCAAACTCAACGTGATAGCGACAACAACATGTGTCAAGGACTTTATCAGCTCGCACATACCAAGGCTTCAAATTTTCAAACATTCGTTGTCCAATCTTAACATCTGGATTTTCTTCTGTAAACTTTATGTACATCTCATGTTGAGTTATTTCAAGCCAATGTTTTATATGTTCATCATAGTTATTGCGAGTTACCCTATGTTTTAAAACATCCCTCACATTCGGAGAAGGACGAGTCCTCTCAGTCCAAAAATCAGAAACTATCTTCACAATATTATCCTCTATTTTATCAGAACGTGGATTTCTACACATTAGTGCCCAATTTCCTTCCATAGTAGAGTCATCCAATGTCTTCCTCCTTTTTGCATACCTGCTAACCATCTTTCTAGATAAACCCAATGCCTTGGCAAAGGCGGTAACATGACGATTCTTTGTTGTATCTTCACTTACAACTGAAGTTAATATTGCTCTACGAGAAATACTCTTATCAGCAGACCTAGTTTTTGTACCCAAAGAACTTATTCCTTTAAAAACATTCCCAACAAATTCTTCTTCTACACGTTTTGAATTTTTCCGTCCAAAATCAACACCTAACAATTCTAATGTTTCCCTCATATCAACATGATTCAAGAATGTAACCAACAAATGTGCTCTAGCAACTGTAGTCAAATTAACAAATTCACCATATACTATCTCTACACTTTTTGTTGTTTTCTTTCGTGATAGTGGTTCTTGTTCGGAAAATTCTTTTAATTTTTGTAAATCCATCTTCACCAAGTGTTTCACATTTTTTTGGGAAGTAATTCCATAACTTTTGTTATCACTTCAGCATAATGTTGCGCATCATGATCTGTGTCCATAAACATACACATGGGATCCTATCAAAACCCTTGCCTTTACGCAATCTAAAAAACATAAATTATCATATTTAAACCTTAGAACTAAAAAAAAATTAGGATCTATCAAGGGTTTCTATACATATGTACCAATTTTTGCAGCGTTGTCTTTCACTTGTTGTGTCTTCTCTCTCTCTCTCTCTCTCTCTCTCTCTCTCTCTCTCTCTTTGTGCCCTCCTACGAACAGATCTTCTAGCATTCTTCTCTGCATTCTCTTCCTCGGTATATTTTCATTTCTCATTCTTTGCATTTCCCATGATTCATCCACTTCAATAATTTTCACCCGCACACATAAATCGTGATAGATCTGAATGTCTAAGAGTAAACTCGATACAAAACTATATGTGCATGCAACTCTATTTATATACAAATCTCAGTAGAAATTAGGTTATTTTTAATTTTAGTTTTCTATAACTTTAAAACAACTTTTCTAAATTTAATAGAATTTATATTTAATATGTAAAACAACTTTTCTAATTTAATATTACATATTTTTGGTTAAAAACAATTTTTAAAAAAACACACTTTAAAACACAAAAAATATGTAAAAAATTAAATTTAAAACATAAAAAGCGAACAATATTAAGTAAGTAACTTGTAAAACATTAAATTTAGAAGGGGAGACGCAATTGCGAATCATTAAATCTAGAAGGAGATGTTTTGGCGGTGCTTTGGTGGCGCAGGAGGGGGTTCGCGTGAATTGGGGTTCGCGCGAACCATGATCGGGCGAACATTTTGCACGAACCCATTCGCGCGAACCCTGATGAGTGGCAGTGATGTGGCACCTGAGTGGCACATTTTGGCTCCAAATCCTTTTGGGGGACAATTGTGAGCCAAAATCTGCCACTCGGGTGCCACGTAATTAGGGTAAATGAAATAGTTAACTTACAAAATTTTGACACAAAATTCATATTTTTATTAGCTTTCTAAAAATGTAATTTTCATTTTTTAAAAATCTGTTTTGCTATTTATTTTTTAATTTTTACTAACATACGGTATTTTAGGACAATCAATAGTACACAATCAACCAAATTTGAAAAATAGTACAATATATCAAAAAAAATTTGAAAAAAATATACTTAGTATTTGTTGAATTCTTCTTCTTGCCTGTGAAAAAAAAAAATTAATTTCGATATAAATATTAAAAGTTATTGGCATTGAAATATGGACGCCATTTATTTTAAAATATAGTTACTAAATAATTAATTAAAAAAAAATATAAGTCAAAAAAATATGAAAATTTGACAGCACATCAAAATTATAATCTTGAACATATATCTAAAATTTCATAGTGAAAAGATAAGTTTTCATTTTAAAAAACCACCGGGGGATAGTCATTCCTCTTTAATAACATAAGAAACAACATATGAATAAAATTAAGAAAAATACTATATTTTTTGCCAAATTTTTTTAAAAAAAAATATACATGTATTCTACACTCTAAACACAACATTTCGTTAGTTTGTGGAATTTCATGAATGTGTACGGTTTTGTGGCTATTACCTTTAGAAAATCAATTAAACTGAAAATTCATGTTTACTAAGGTACAAACCATACCAAAAAGTGGGACATTTTATTGTGCTTTTACCAATTATTTGAGCATTCATGGAGTTGTGTGGAATTCGGGTGCATAGCGCAAAGTTAGCTTTGATTTGTTTGTTGGCACATTTTATTAGATGTTGGGGATACTAAATTATCAACTATGATAAAGCTTGGGTTTAATTGATATATGATGGATAACATAGTTTAGTCGAAGATGTCTTTATGAATTTTGGAATATTGGATTATTTATGAGGACACATGACGGCATTTATATAACATTTATATATTTACGAGCATACATATCAAAGTTTTATAAAAGGAAATACAATATATAATGTGAGATTTTGCATGCTTCACATTTAAATTCCGTGTGATGTTGTGATATCATAAATTTGCATGTTTAGACTTGAAATCATTTTTGAAGTAGCAGTGTTTACACTTATATTGATACAGATGCGTTTAATGTACTGTATTGGGTGAAGGTGACATGTCATTCAAGAGAACATGGCTTTCAGGGTGGCTACGTAAATTATGCACAAGCGGCCCACAGGCTAAGTCCTAACCATGTTAACTATATCTCCTTAGTGTATGGTACAAGAATAGTTTATTTGGGCACCATGAGTGACCCTCATTTGTAATGTTGCATGTCATGGTAAAATTAATTATGTTTAGGGTGTTTATTTTGTTAAGTGAATTTAGGTTTGTGGACTTAATGAGTCCCCACTTGCATTAAAATTTGTATTTGGGTAAGTGTGGGTTAATTAGAGAGGATTAGGATGTGAACCCTTGATAGACATCCTCTGAAAAACACGAAATTGGGCTATTTATGGGCACTCCACAGTGACTCATGCACTATGCCTTTCTATCCGCCATCTCATCATTGGAGCCAACACTTTCTAAACTGGATTCCACTGAGACCACTGGACTCCTACCTATTAGGTACTCACTTAATTCCAAGGCAAATTGATGGAGTTTTCAACCTATTTAGCCTCTCTTTTGTCACCATCCATATAATATGGATTGGAATGTGTGTGTCTGTAAAATATTTGCTTCAAACTTTTCTCTTTACTTCTTTTGGGCAATTCGGGAGAAGGGTGTTTGAAAGTGATTTTATTTTTCTTCTTGTTTTTACTTGGGAATCATTTTTTGGAGGGAACTAGGGGTGACACTATGTCACCCCCTGCATTTGTGAGAGAATTTATGTTTCCTCAAATAATCCCTCATTGAAAGATAACATTTTTCTATCTTTGGCTTGGTGAAACTTTTTGGAGCTAGAGTCTACTCTGGATAAGGAATTGGATGAAGCTTAGAGTGTTTGAGAGATTTTGGAGGTAGGATCTTGATTTACCTCTATATTTGTATTTTCATGTTAGATATTAGAGTTGTATATGGTTGTATTTTGTGTTTGTTGCTTGTATTGTTTATTTATTATCTTTTTTGTATTATTTTTCTCCATCCATTATGGCTTGATGTAAGTTGTATGGGTGAATATTTACATTCTTTTCCCATCTCATTATATTTTCGTTGGAGTTTTATGATGAACAGATACATCTCAACCTCATGGCTTGATGGACAAGCCATGTAGGTTCCTTTTATTCTCCTCATATGGTTTGAGGTGGGAAAGGTGGTTAATATGGTTTGAACCCCCTTCCCCATTCTTGGAGAGGAAACCCATATGGGTTTGAAAATCCTCGTTGAAGGATTTAGATGGGTAGCAATAAGGAGGGATTGTCTATATAGAAATAAGGAGGCTTTTTGAATATTGTTAGTGTTCATTCTATGGTTGGACCACACCTTTTGGCACTTTCAAGTATCTATCTACTCTTCCCCATGTGAGGATGAATGTGGTTTTCTCCTCCTTTCTTTTGTTTGGAAAATGTTGTGTTAACTTTAATGTATGGTTATGTCTTGTATGTGAATGTGTTGTTGATTATTTCTTCCTTAAATCTTTCAATGCACATTTGTGGAAGCTAGCTCTCTCTCCCATGGGCTTGGGGGAGGCTAGCATGTCTAACCAACATTTGGAAAGTCATTTAATGATTCATATAGGTTGGGAGGTAAAACAAGCCTTTCTTTGTGTTATACTTAAACTATGTGGACATACAAAGAGGTCTAAAGCTTGAAGATGGTTTAGAGCATTTTTGGTGATTGTGGATGGTAACCATCTTCCCCAATTTAGGGAGACTTCTAGAATTCTTGATATCATGTGGCTTTGTGTTATGTCACAGTGTTATTTTCTCTTTTGTAAGCCTGACATTTTGGGATGTGTAGTGCCCACTTCCCTTTGACACCTTTTGATATTGATCAGGATATTGTTGACTATATTATGTGGACATTGTGAAAGTTTGATTTAGTATGATGTTAGATGTTATCATAGATTATTGTTGACTTTGATTCATATATGATGCATGATGATTATTATAGAGACATTTTATATATAGATATTTGATATATTGTCTGACATGGTTATCTTTATGGATGTTGTTTGGACATGTGATATTTGGATATTTTGAGTAGACCTAGGGAAAATTGAATTAATTATGATGATCATATAGTTATTGATGAAATTGTAAATGATGTTGTTATTTTCTTGGATATTGTTGTGATTCATATATATAAAGATGATTTTGGAAGTAATATTTATATATGTATTTGGATGATTCTGATGTGGCCATGAGGCCGAAGGAGGTATTTTGTGTTTTACATGTTAAAATATCACAACAAACATCGGGGGGATTGGAGACCAACCACATTGAAATTCTAGATGAATTCAACAAAGGTCACCATGGCAACATGTATTATTTGTGTGTATGTTTGATTGTTATTAGGGATTCCCATGGGGGGATCACCTTTGAATGTGACCAAGGGGTTATATGTATTTATTTTATTTGGTTCATTTGTTTAATGTTTGTATGTGTTTAATAAGTGATGTGCATTCCCCTTTCATTATTTATTAAATTGTGTGTAATATAATTGTGAGTAATCATATTGTTACAATAATTAATTAAAATGATTCATAAGAAATTAATTATTGAAGTTGTTGGCTCTTGAATTAAATGTTGTAAGATATGTGTAAGTAATGTGTAAGAGATGTGTAAGTTGATTTTGGAGTATGAAACATTCCACCTTCTTTGAAATTCGAATTTTTCCTTTGAGGATGATTTTGGAGGCTTTTGGGACAAGTTAAACTTGTCCCACACCTCTTAAATTTGTATACCCACCTTACCTATGGTTGGGGAGTTAAAATTAGACCTTCATTATGAATTTTTGTAAGTCAAGTTGTAAGTTGTAATTGCACTTTCTTACATTTTTTAATTTCATTCCTTATGGGGTGTGGGCTTGATTTGAGTGTGTAAGTAAATTGTCATATTATTCACCCACTTATTTATTATACCTTGGAGATTGAATTTGACTTATGAGTTGGAGTTGTGGATGTGTGATGTGGCATCCTACATATGGATCCACCTCATCCTCCTTCTCTTCTTCTTCTATATATTTGAATTCCTTAGCTTGTTTTTGGGTTGCTTCACTTTTGTTACTTCATTTTTGGGCGAACTTCTTTTGGTGTTTGAGCTCTTGCTTTTAGAGAAGAGTTGGAGATTGTTGAATGCTTGTGTATTGTTGATCTTGGACTATTTTTGCATTGGAAATCTTGATGTTTTGGAACCTTGGAACAAACTCCATCATGGAGAGGTAGGAGCTTGGCTCTTGAAATGCTCTTCTTTTATTTGTGCATATGTAAATGTTGTGAATGTTTTGATTATTGCTTGTTGGATGGTTGGGTAGACTGGCCTAGGTATGGTGTAGGAGAAGACTATGTGGATTCTTTTGGGGAGATATAAGTGTTTTGGGGAGGTATAAGTGTGGAGGGAGTTGGGATTTGGGTTCCACCTTGTAAAAATAAATAGCTTGCATTTATTTACTCGTTATGGGGTGCCATAAGAGGTTGGGGAGGCATAAGGAAATGGGAGGAATAAGGGGTACTTTGGGGAGGCATAAGGGCATGTCAGAGATTTGAAATGATATATTTTGGTGGTTTGTTCTCAGTGGTGATACCCATTTCCCCTTTGGGAGGCATAAGTAGCTTCCCCCATAATTTCTTGCTCATTTGGCTTGCATGATGAAGCCTGAGTATTGTTTGTTGTTTTCATGTAGTTGCAAAATGTAATTATGTTTTGGACTGTGTGTTGAATGTGAAATATTAATTTTGTGTTGTGGAAGCCTTTGTTGTTTCCATGAGTTGAAAAAAAATCTCTTATTGCAATATGGTTGGAGCTCCGGGGCCAATGAAGGAGGATGGCTTCTCCCTTTCATTGGATGTCTTGGTTGGGTGGAGAGCATTTCCTTTCCCCCTGTTTTGTTGTGATAAAATTGAAAATGGTGGATCTTCATGTTGTTGTTCTGGAGCTGAGAAAGAAGATGAGTTTTGACAGTCCTTTGTGAAATTTATTTTGTAAACCTTTTTCCCACTTCAAGTGGATGACAATGTAATATATTTTGTGATGGAAAGAGTTACTCTGTTTTGGAAAAGAAAGTCCCCTGTAATTGAATGTGAAAGAGATATACTCTGTAATTTAGTTCTGTTAAAGAGAAATATTTATGTCATTCTGGTATTTGTAATTCAAAAATAAATGGAAAAAGAAGTTGTAAATATTCCTTTGATTGATAATATATAAGTTGTTTCACCTTGTTCATATGATATTGTTTCCATTGGAAATCTGTGTTTAATATACAGTATGAAATCTCTGTTTGGAAAATTAAAAGAAAGGAAACATATGAAGAAAATATTGCACTCTGTTTCTCATTGAAATGCTTGATTTGGAAAAATGGGAATAGTAGGTTGCATTCTTTTTCTATCTTTTGGATTGAAGGAAAGATAACTATTTAAAACTACCATGGAATGAATTCAATGTTTTCATTGTATGGCAAATGAGATAGTTCAATCTCTATTTTTTTAAAATGTTATCAAACTTCATTTCTACTTCACCGTATACTTTACAAATTCCTTAATATCAAATTTCCAAAACAAACCTGCAAATCTAAAAGAGAAAAATGAATATATCAAATTAGACTTAATGAGATCAAAATGATCCCCAAACTAAACTAAAACACTTAAGAAATTTTTAAAGAACCCTTCGACTCAAGTAAAGGTGAAATTGCACAGTCGTTTCTTCGATGTAAACATTGGTAAATTTTCGAATGCAATACCAATACAAAAAATTTTAACCTTGCAATCCATCCTAAAAATTTCCAAGTAAAATCCTCCTTCATGCGTATTTGGCATGTTGAGAAAGAATTCATCACAAATTGGAACAAAATTAATAAGTTAAAAAGTACCAGTTCACTTTTTAGGTGACAGAAAGACGTTTTCTTAAAATTGACCCTTTAAACTTTATCAAAATAAAATTTTTAAGGTTTCTATGAAAAGAGGACGTCAAGATTGTTCCAAAAATTCCTTGTTTTCCAAATATTGAGTTCCCTATCAAAATTTATGGCCTTCTGAAGTTTTTACTTCATTTGGCTTAAAAAATAATCTAACTGTCAAATTTAATTGAATAAAATATTCTTGGGCAGACCCGCGGGCTAAAACTTTCTTTTTTTTATTTTTTCCCAAAAAGTTAAAATTCATGAATTTTCCCACCGCTCCACTAATCCAGAAGCCTTCAGTTTGTCTAAAAATGATCTAAGTCCAAAAAGTTAATTTGGTAAATTTTCCTCCATGGCCCTGTTACCCGCACCCCTTTGCCAATCATTGATCGACATGTGGCTACATTGGGTATTGGCTCCGCGAGGCTCAGATCGATTTTAACCTTAAGTTCTTTCAAAAATAAGTTTGGAAAAATTTGTAAGTTTCCTCTGCATCCCCGCCGGCCCACAGTCAATCAGGTGTTTCCACGTGGCTTCACGAGGCATCGGAAGAGGAGCAGATCCTTTTAAGCCTTAACACTTTAGAAAACTTTTGGGAAAAAATTCTAAATTATCCCTGTTGTCCCGTCAACCTGCAACCAATAGTTCACTAACATGTGGCATCTTCTCGCATCGTCAGAGGTGCGAATTCCTTTCAACCTTTTTGCCTTTCCTTTTGAAAAGTCAAATTTTACAAATGTTCCCCATCAGCCCGCTGACCCGCAGCCAATAAGAAGCTACCACATGGCCTCCATGAGTGTCGATGGAGGTGCGGGTGTAAAATTCACTTTGTCCCAAAATGGAAAAAGTGCTAAATGTCTTTCTCACTCCGTCGGCCCATGTCTGGGAAACATTTTCTTCGGGCCGCTCCACCTGCCTGCATTTGGGAAAGGTTTTCTTCACTATTCTGCTGGCCCGTGTTTGGGAAAAATTTTCTTCCCCGCTCCACGGATGCAATTTTCTCCTCTGGGTGAATTTTCTCTCCGAAGTATGTAGACCCATGTTGGGGAAAATTTTCACCCCAAGTTTCGTCGGCCCATAACTTGAGAAATATGAGGAATTCGGAGGACTTCTTTATATCACTGGAAAGGTGAGGAAATTCCATATCTAATGTGAATGTTTTTAGGAATTTTCAAGTTTTTTAATCATGGGAAAAATCAAATTGAATCTTTAACTGAGTTCTGAGAGTGGGTAAGTAAGAATTTACTCTGATGATTTTAAATATGTATTCTTTCCCCACCCCTGTAATTAAACCTTGCTCTTGTCATGGATCTTGTGGAATTAAATACCTTGGGTATTTAATTGTTTTTGTTCCTTGACCCTAAAATTTTAAATCAGGGAGTATCTAGCTAAAATGTCAATGTAATTAGTGATTAAAGTAATCCCTAAGGATATTTGAGCTAGGTGTGGATTTATTACACTTATTGATTTATAATGTGGAATTAGTAATTGTTATAATGGGAAAAGTTATAAGTTGAATTTAATTGTCCTTGAGACTTTGGTTGTTAACACCTTACAAAAAATTATTCCATAATTTTTCTAACTAAGCCTAGGTTGTTCTTGGTTCTCAAGTGGAAGATTTTAGCGGACATTACATGTTTCTCCTTCATTATGTTTTCAAATTTATATTTATATAAATTTATTTACTTTTGTTATCCATATCCCATGGATTTTTTGGTATCATTTTACTCTTTCTTTATGAATAAATACAATTTTCTTAATGTGATGAGTTATACATGTTTCCTTTGCACTTCTTTTTATTAACACGATACTAAATGAACCTTTTGGAACTGAACGCACCAAGGTAATTTCACATAATCATAAGGAATAAAATGAATTTATTGTACCTTTTCTTGATCCTTCATAACACAATAAACACAATTGATGCAAACTATACTTTACCAAATTCTACAAATTTACAACTGTATTTGTTATTTCATAATGTAATTTCTCATGTATGCAACCCTTCTTGCCTTCATCAAAGTCATGCATTAGTCTTCCAAGGCCGATTCATGGTTTTGCTAAAGACCACATATTCGAAGGGTAGCATATGTGAGGCATCACATTCTGATCCAACACTTAAAGTTACTGATTTGCTTGCATGCCATCCCTAAAATTTGTTCAAAATTGAGAAATGGTGAACTTTTTTGTATTTGTTATCTCTCAAAAGTGCACCCTTGTTGAGATATGACAACAGGGGTTCTTAGAATTCTTTATCTCTCACTTCCATAGATACAATGGAAACCCCTCGGGTCTATGGGTATACCTATTGTTAAGGTGAGCCTCTGGTATCAAGGTTGGTTCCTTATTGATGTATCCTAAACTAATTGTTTGGGGTTTTTTAGGGTAATTATATTGTTGTAACTGAAATTGAAAAGGCGTGATAGACAAAATTGATTGAATATTTTGATTGAGTACATGAACAATATATTGAGAAACAAATTACGGAAGCACGAACCAATGGGTTTCAGTTTGATCCTAAGGAAAACACTTGTGTGTTGAGGGAATAAATTGCAACAACACAATAGCTAACATGCACACTAAGAATGTATAGAAAGAACCAAAATTGGAGCAAGGTAAGATAATTAATGAGGGAATAAAATTCACAAGAATTAATGGAAAGATACACACTAGTACAAATAATAGGAAAGGCAATAACTAGTTCTCATGCAATGGAAAAACTAGAAAAATATGCTTCAACACTCTTGTGTCCAAAAATTTCTTCTTTTGTGCTTTGCCAATGCACACAATATATAGAAAAAAAATATTCACCCACCCCTCCTTAAAATAGGATTCAGTTTGAACTCGTCCATGTATGCTAATTTAATCATTTATCATGAATAAATAAAGGAATAAAATAAAAATGTTGTTTACAATGAGGTAAAAATAACCTTTAATTAAAAAATACACTTTAGTCAAAGTGTAGTTGACAACGTCAATTCTTTTACAATAAACAAATTTGGGTGAATATTTTGGCTAATAATAGCCCTTGCTTGATGTGCAAGTCTTCTCCTATGTGCATGCAACTATTTACTTTGTCTTGTAGGTGATGATTAAATAATCATATTTAATTTTCTGATGTGACACTTGCATATTGACCAACTTACAATGGAAATTTTATCTTCTTGTTTTTCTGTCTTCTTATGATGGTATGAAAAAATACACTCCTCTATAAGTAAAATAATGCCTTTACTTTCAACACTTAGCAAAATAATTCCCTCAATAATTCACCCACTGTGGGGACCACCTGTGCACATGTGTAAAAATAATATCTTCCTTTTAATTTCATATCCTCCCTGGCATGAGATCTTTAGCAAGATGAAGGTATTTTTGTAAAGTCTAGGGTAATGGATCTTTGGCATCATTAGCCCCTAATTGACTTTGACATGGAATATAGTATCATCACTTGGCCTTTTTGAAAATTGGCATGTGTTTTGATTATATAATCATGAGGTTTCCTTCGAATATTTTGTAGATATAATAATCATTAAATATTACTTAGTCAACCTCCATGATCATTGTCATCATATGATATAGCTTAGAAAAGGCTATAGTCTAAATTTTCAACCGTGATTATTATTTAAATGATTCGGCCCCTTCTTGATCATTACATGGGACATAGATAAAATAAGTTTTTCAAACCTTAACTATTTTCCTTTGAATATTCATTTTCCCCTTTTATGTTGGCTCCACCCTTATCGTAATTATCGATGGCAATTTTTTCGAGGGTAACCATGGTGGAAATAGGGTTAATGATTTTGCGACACATGACCAATTTGACTTGGAGGTTGAGTTTGTTAATTCTTGGTTGAGTTAAACCACAAAAACTTAAAAACCTAATCATTCTTTGCATTTTCACAAGCTTGAGGAAGCTAATCAAACTATGGAAAACCTTTATTTACTTCCATGAATGAATTTTGAAATTTCTGAAGGCTTCTGTGTTTTTCCTATCCGGATGCCATACAAATATGTTTGTAACTTTTGTTGTTTGATAGGTTGGGTTTTGAGGAAACTTCAATTATTTTGGGAACTATTTCTAGATGTGGAGCTTTGTTTCTTGTGCATGAATGCCATTTCGAAGCTAGAAATCTTATTGGAGCTGGTATTTTCTTTCATTGAGTTGTAAATCTGTATTTCTTTCACTAGTTTCATATTTTCAAGCTTTTACCTTTTCAGTACATGTTGCTTCTCTTCTTTTATACTCATACCCATTTTGATGTTATTTTGTGCTTGTGGTTATTTATCTTAAATGGATATTTGAGTGTGATCATTTAACCACTGTAGCCATCATTATTGCGGTGCTTATGTGAGGCCATTTCATAGACTGGTAAGTCAAAAAGGACACCCTAGCTTGGTGCTTTCCTTAATGTAAAATGGGTATTATTATTTTTCTATTTCACAGACACCTAGACCTGGGGTCTATATTAGTTTTTGAGCTCTGAAATTTTATTTTTTTCATAATGATCTTGTTATTGTTTCTCTTTTGATGCATCTTGTGAGCTATATTTTTTGAACTATCAGTATTACCATAATTTTGTGATAAGTAAGTGTTTATAAAATGTGCATTTCCTTTACTTTGTCTTTTCAAGATTAAACCATGCTTCATCCAAGTTCTGCTCTGAGTGGTTTGGTTTTCGATGTTTCTTTGATTCTACTTTTTCTAGCAAAGCTTGATTCAAGATATTTAATGAAGAAACTTTGTATATATTTGGGTGTTTCTATAATCACATCATCATTTCATTTCTATGAATTCAAGCTAGCCGCCATGGTTCATTGCTTAGTAAGTTTGTGGTTCGAATTGTTCTTAATGATCATTTCCAGTTGTTCATTTTGTAGCACTTCATTAAGTAGTTGTTTGAATTGTTGGGTTTCTCATCTTCTAGCCCATGTATTAGTAGAACTTTTTGTATGGTTGCCATTGTTTAGAATATTGTATCTATGTAAAAACTTTTATATAGTTTTCAATGAGAACTCAGCCTATGCATTGCTTGATATTCTCCATGAATTCGGTATCGATTTGAAATGCCCATGTATAATAATGCCTTCCTTGAAATTTTATGGAGTTTTATGTGTCATGACTCAATCATATTTCTATTTTTTATTTTTTATTTCAGTTCACATTTGCATGAGTTGGGGTTTCTATTGGCTTTGAGCCATACTCTTGATCTGCATTTGCATGAGGTAAACTTAATGTGGAGGGATTTTGTTTTGATATCTCGACTATGTAATTTTAAATTTTGCAATGTCTTGCTATGCATCATCCTTTTCTATAAGCTACTAGATACTAGATCTTGGGAAAATAAAAGAAGATTGAAATCTGTTAATGTTGGGTTTACCTCATGTCTCAAGATCCTATGGTAAACTCATATTTATTTATAAAAAATGGAACTCTTGCTATTTTGATAATAGTTCATTGCTCCGTATTTGATCTTGTACTATTTTCATGGTAAGAATCCTTCAGAGTTTCATTCTCTCAAACTATTTCAAAAATCTGCATTCATAGTGTGAAAACTCTATCCATATTTGATCCCTAAAATTGTTTTGGTCAGATTGGTTCTATTTTTCATCTATTTGGGATCATATACTTTCCTTTATGATATATAACTATGTCGAACTGCAATCTTGTACTCTTGGGATGAAGCTGAAGAATTGGCTTCCACTTGATGGGTTGCAAATTATCTTGGTCAAATACAAGGACAATTATAATCTTGAGAGTGCATTCCTCTTTTTACTTCTTTGTGAACTTTTTATGACTTTTTTGTAGATTTAAACATGAAACTTCTGCATTGATTTGGCCATTTTTTAGGATGGAAATTTTCAATATTTGATGATCATGTTTGTTGAGAGTGGTCTACCTTTTCTAGAATCAAAATAATTTTTAATCATTTGTCATAGCTTCGTTACAACCTTTGAATGTTCTTTAAACTAAGCTATGTTTGAACTCTTGTATTCATTGTAGTATATAGTTGTTTTTTTTAAATATTGGCTCCTTATGCATCAAGTTCACTCTACATTGTTGTATCTGATATGAGAATTTTAATCTTTCTAAAAGAACTATTTTGGGAGTTATGTATCATGGAAGAAACATCTTCCTTATGTACTTCATTCAAATGGCTCACTTACTATATATAGTTAGAACCCCATTTTAGATCATTTTTGCATTTATTTTCCTCTCTGTAAAAAATTTTGTTACATGAAGGAATCAGTGATCTTATTCGTATTTTGAGCTGAAGTTACCTTTGGTAGTTGTTTAATATCTTGGCTCTGTAATTCATCTCTTTTTATTATATGTGATCATGTTATGAAACAAGAAAAAGTATCTTTACTGAGTTTCGGGAATTTTTCTCTTTATACTTCTTATAATGCAATGACCTAATTGTTCTTGATTGTAGCTTGAGCTAGTAATGTATTCGTATGTATGTTCTAAACTCAAGAAATGATGGCTTTTTAGTTTCTTTGTTGTATATTTTATGTGCTTCTGATAAATACTTTCCAACATACCATAAGTTTTTCAAGATTCTGTTTAAGTAACTGCATGATCCTTTTATTGATTTTGCACTCTAAATATGTGATATTTTCCTTTAAATATGAAGCTGACATCTCATAAATATTGCATTATTTTCTACGTTGAAAATGTCTTGAACCTAGTTGTTTTGATCAACCTGAAATCTCTGTATTGTATTCTTTGATATCACTCCGATTGGGATCTTAACAACTCTCCTCCATGTTGATCTACACACATGGTTTCTTGATTTTTGAGACTGTACCATTATATTAGAGTGTGTTCTCAATCTATGTAACTACACATTTCCTTCCTTTCTTGAAAATTATAGCATTA
Source organism: Taxus chinensis (assembly GCA_019776745.2). Taxonomy (NCBI): domain Eukaryota; kingdom Viridiplantae; phylum Streptophyta; class Pinopsida; order Cupressales; family Taxaceae; genus Taxus; species Taxus chinensis. The sequence goes on along the minus strand of CM034147.1, from coordinate 721,253,270 downwards.
ATACTTTGTTGAAAATTTATTCTAAGGATGTTGTCAACCCTATTCATAAATGTGACACTTGTTATCTTATATGGAATGGCAATCCTCTTTACTTTCACCTTAAACTTGAGCTTAGGCTTAATTCCTTCTAGCTTGACTGCTACAATTTTGAGTTCTTAAGATCATCATTTATTTATCCGAAAACTTAAAAATGTTCTTTAAGAGGCTCTCTTCATTGCTATAGCTTGTCCTCATGCACTATGTTTGTGGTGCTCTTCTTGAAGTCTCCCATGTTGTACTGAATTGAATCAACACTTATGTACTTAATTGGGAATGAACTTGTACTTCCTTTTTCTTTTCCCTTTATGTAACTTTTAATTGCTGAAAATGGTGCTTCTTTTTGGAGATCTTGAAAACATTCTTGATGATTTCTCAAGTTTTTAACAATAGCCAAACTTGCACATTCAATTTTATACCTTCTTGATAATATTTATTTTCTGAAGTACAACTATAAGTTTGAACTTGTGTTTTAGTTCTTGTAGTTGAAGATATAAAGCATCACAAATGTAAAAAGAACACAACCCTTTGGTGATATAGATCTTCGTTTTACTGCCTTGATGAAATAGTAAATTTCTCATGATGATTCCTTTCCATTGAATGCATCTAAAAATGATATTATGTACCTCCTATATTCCTCTATGTACTTTTGATTTCAAGTTCATGTTTATGAATGTTCATCTACTTAAAGTTTTGAATACAACAAGATCAAAATCCAGAGCTCTAACAAAATCTCTTTTCTCTTTCAGATACAATGTCAATAGCTGGTGAAGATGGTGGAGAAGAGCATAAAGGAAAAACAATCAACTAAAACTAATGGAAATCTAGTAGATGATGGATTCCATTCGTTCTTTGTTCACAAATTTATGTATATGTACTTTCATTTATTTTCTTGTTTTTCAGATTTATTCCCTCGGCTTGTGTGGGTTCATTGTACTTAATAATTATGAAATAAATGATAATTTCTTCATGTGATGAGTTGTATATTTATCTAATTTGAATTATTATTTCATTTACATGATGTAAAATTAAAAAATGTACAACTCATACAGAGTAGGAACCTTTCATTTACTTATAATTAATGAACTTAAGATAATTGATAACAAATGAAAAGTGAACAAAGATAAGTTGAAACCTACTTCATCCCTGAAGTGGATTTTCCCTCTGCAAGCTTTTCGTTGTTTGTCTTCTGATGATTGTGTCCTTCCCATTTGTGTCAAGGTATTGCATTATTTCCTAAGGGATTTGGTGCACAATCATGATAGAGATGTGATGGAAAGACATGCTAAGCAGTGGATAAACATTCTGAAATTGGAAAATTGACATTTCACTCCACTTTTCTTTCTGTGTTAGGTTCATCTATAAATCATTTCCATCTTAAAATGAAGTTTCGAGTTGACTTTTTCACATGGGGTGTGAAAATGTCAAGATTTCTTATGATCCTGCAGGGAAATCTTCCTGCTAGCTTTAAGACTAGTGCCTTACTCTTGTCCATTGGGCATGGAGTCAAAGCATAAAACCAAAATCTATCCTTTTTCGAAAAATTGATGTTTTTGAAAAACAAACTAAAGCTAGGAAATGATATGGTAACAAGATCATGTACATAAATGTACTTACTGAAATTGAAAGATGTAATGTGCATGAACTACACCTATTGAAAGTGAAATCCTAATCTATCCTACACAAGTTAGCTGAAAATTGTAGCTAATATAATCTTGCAATAGGAAGAAAAAAATAGCTTCCTTTTCTCCAAAAATGAGGCCATGAATTTAGCGTGTAAAATAGGTAACATGACAGAACTAAACAGAAAACATGTACCTTTTTTATGCTCCATAAATCAGTCTAGAAGCAAAAAAATGTCTCTATTTGATCTGTAAGCTGCTCTGGGATGATTTGGGGCTTGCTTCTCAAAATATGAAGCTCACTTCTTTACTCTGGAAATGAAACAAATACTGGTATTGTCATAACTTGTTGTAACTTGTACCAGTATGAAAAAATTCCTCCAAATAGCTAGAAAAATTGTTTTTCTATTCTAATCTGATTCTATGACCTCCTTTTCAAGACTAACCACATTTTGAGACTTTTTAAAGTTGTTTTTCCTCTTCAAACTATTGTAATTCATTAAAATGTTCATCATTTTCCTTATCAAGAACATTCTGAGACTGATTTGTGATATTTTCAGCCTTTTCAAGCTTTTGTTTATCATCTTCAAGTTGTTCCATTACTGCTATGACTTATTTTTCAATAGTACTATCAAATCCTTCTATTCTATCCATATTTTCCATGCATCTCGGAGGTTCGGGCTCATCTTTCATGAAAGGTTTCTTCTCTTAGCTCCTTGAAGCGTTTAATAATCTTTGTGCATCATTATAAGTAAGTAATAATGTAACAATCTTAATGCATGCAACACAATGAGGGTTTCACACTTAGCTGCACCTTCTTTTTTATCTAGAAACTACTCTTTCTCAATTTCCTTATCAAACATGAAATCTAATAAACTACAAACATGTTGCTCATTCCCTAAATCTGTTGTTTATTTTCAAATTTTACCTTAAAATCCTCTTCATTTCTTGCTAATTGTGATGACTCAGTAGTCTGTATGAGTATGGTGGCTTCATGTACACACCCTCAGAATATTTAGATTATTGATCATCATCTACCTGTTTTTGATCTGCTGTAAAATCAAACTGTACCATTTACATGGGTTTTTTCTCTATCTTTTGAATATGATCAAATTAAAACTTTGACACCCATCCTTGAAAATTTTGTAGGAATTCTAGCATGTTGGTTTCTTCGGTTGGCTGCCCCTCCTGGATAATTTTCTAATTTTCTCCTTCATGAACTTTTACTAAGGATGAAGGAGGAGAAGTGAGCTGGATTTCAACTTGAACTAGCAATTTTTGAACAAAATATTGGGGTACAAAGTATGTATTTAGAAAAACATCTGTATTTAGAACAGTAGCAGAAAGAAATCTTGGAAATGGATATTTCCTTTCAGTATGTGGTTGTGGAAAAGAACGAACATTATTTACAGTAGCTTGAAAACTTGGAGTTTGATAAATGGGATAATTTGGCTGGCAAGGAAGATATGTATGCATTGGATTCTGATTCGGAAGGTAAGTGGGAAAATCTAGTTGATAAGATTCCTCAACCTGATGCCTATCATTTTCTAATGCTTGTGATTTCTCAAATTGTTCCTTGATAGCTAAGTATTGTTGCACTAGTTCATGTAATTGAAACCGAATCTCTTTCTGCCATTCACAATCATAATAACCATTTTCATAAGCTTTATTTCGAGCATCATAATAATCATCATATTGACATTCATATTGATTTCCAAGGTTTGGGTCATAAGGGTATTCATTTTGATAGGGACCATAGTATTGATTTGAAGGGAAAAATGAATAAAAAGGTTGTTGATCTGATTGGTAATACTGCTGAAAATGGTTTTTATGGCTGCAAGACCTCATAAAATATAGAAATATGAAAAACATGTATGTTGCTTATAAAAAATAGTTAACAATAGAAAAATAACAAATCTATAATTTCTCGGAAAATACCTTAAAAAGTCTGCAGCTAAAGAATTTGATGATGAAAAATGTTGTACTTGTAATGACCACTAACAAAACACACAAGGAAACATAGAGAAATATAGGATAATTTTTTGGACTTACTTGAAGTATAGAACGACATTACAGATGGACACAATGGCTACAACTAAATCTTCAAACATCTCGACATAATGATGACCACATAGACAACAAGAAACATCCAACTCCCATCAAGGACAATTCACTTTTATTTAAGACATGAGTAGACATAAAGGTAAAAGAACAGGACACATTTATAGTTAGGGCATCCCATGGTGATGATCCTCTTAAGGTTATTTATTTTACTAAAGCACGTGATTTAATTTATAACTTACATTCTAGGAATTTCATGCTATGATTCATATAATCCTTCTTAAAAATTTATAATTCCTTTATTTTATACTAGAGGCATTTGGATTTGGGTAAAACTCTCCAAAACAGGATCATCTTTAATATGGTAATTACATGATTGATTAGTTATTAGATTAACGCATAAAGGGGTGGGCTGAACCAATCCCCATAGGGTTATCTTAAACAAACACAAGCTATAGAATCTCGTTCCAACTCCCATTACACAAGGAGATGAGTGTAAGCTCCTATCGAGGGAGGAACCATTTTAGGTTTAGATCAACAACCTCCTTATGAAAGGATCAACAATTAACTCTGCTCAAGAGAAGGTTACAATGTACTATGGCTAGGGTTCGAGTGAGAAGGTCAAATTTATTTTATCATCATGATCTCTTTAGTTATAACCAACCTTTTACTGAGGCTAAGAATTTATCAAGAATGGTTAAAGTTTCATTTAGCCTTTGCTTGATTAAGTTTAACAAAATAATACAGTTAGGTTTTTCAAAATTGATGAGTCAGAATTATGGTTTCTTAACTTTTTCCCTTACTTACTAAGACTTAGAATTCCCCGAAAAGTTATATATTGTTCACACTTTAATACCATTTATCATTTCACAACCATAAGGGTAAGGTTTATTAGTTTATCATAGTGGTGGAAGGTAATTCCTTTTACACAAGTAGATAGTTCCTCTTCTTCCACTTAAAAATAATTAGTAATTAGTAATAAAATTATTAATGAAATTGATAACAATAAATAGTAATAAAATAATAATTAGTAATCATAAAAATATTGTTAATAATAATAATAAAGTTGATAATAATAATTATCTTCGTGATAATTAGTAATAAAATTTATAACAATCGACAATAAACTAATAATAAAAATAATCATCGATCGACAATTAAAATAATAATATCATTATTATTGTTGTTGTTATTATAACTTAAAATAATTATTAATCATCATGGGCAACAGTCAAGCTCGATAATTAATAATAATAAAAATAGATCGACAATTCATAATAATTACTATTATGTGGATAATCCTTTTAACCGTACATGCCCTAACAACACCAAATCATCATTCAAGCCATCTATAGAATTTAAGAACATGATTTGCCTACAATGGGACAATCGTAAAGGACACTATAGAGGCCCACAACTAGAGGCATCGATAACAACACAAGAAGGCAAGACGTAGAGGGGATGCTAATCCTTCTCTGAGATAAGGTCAAAGTAAAATAATGGTCAACAGAAGCACACTCAACCATTCCATGCTTAGAAATAGGGTCACCAAGGAAAAAACTAGGGTAAATGTCGAATGAGGCATTACAACCTTCTAATGGTTTGTGTTCTTTAATGGGAATGCAGAGTCTAGTATGTATAGTAGAGGCATAAATTTTGAAATATGAAACTACAATAGGTGCAAGCAAAAGGAGGTGTAAAATACAAGGACATGAAAATTTTAGGAATGTAGACTTGATAACATTAATGAGGTATGATTTTCATGTCCCTATGGTACCTTTAATTATCATTCTTAATAGAAGAAGGTAGTTCTTGAAAGAGAAGTGTTATAGCATAGTGTCAAAATCTAGTTGTATATATATGGCTTGAGAATTCTCCTAATGTTTATGTTATTGAATAGGAAGATACTACTTCTATACATATAACTAAACAATAATTTGATAAGTACTCATTCTCCTAGAATCCATGCTCTGCCTCTAACCAAATATATAATTCATTTGCTACTCCATCCAAGAAGACCTTCTTATTAAAAACAATGAAATTACTTTCTTCCTTCCCTCTTATATACCTCGAAGAGATTAGTAATCATGTTGAGAGGCATAAAAAAATTTATGAGCACACATGTTTACATAAAAAACATTTTTTCATTTGGTAATTGTAGTGCCCACTTCCCTTCAACACTTTTGATATTGATCATGATACTGTTGACTGTATTATGGACATTATTATAATTTTGATTTAGTATGGTGTTAGATTTCAGATCATGGATTATTGTTGACTCTGATTCATATATGATGCATGATGATTGTTAGAGACATTTTTATATAGATGTTGACATGCTATTGGACATGGTTATTTATATATATATATATATATATATATATATATATATATATAGATGTTGTTAGGATGTGATATTTGGATATATTGAGTAGACCGAGAAAATTGAATTTAAAATCGATGATTATATAGTTGTTGATGAAACTGTAAGTGATATTGTTGATTGTCTGGATGTTGTTGTGATTCACATATATATTGATGATTTTGAAATTATATTATATCCATTTGGATGTTCTGATATGGCCATGAGGCTAAAGGGGTATTTGTATTGTGCAGGTTAAAAAAATATGACAACAAACATCGGGGGATTGGAGACCAACCACATTGGAATTCTAGATGAATTCAACATGTTCAGCATGGCAAATTGTATTGTTCATGTGTGTGTGTTTGATTGTTAGGGATTCCCATGGGGGATCACCTCTAAATGTTACCAAGGGTTATGTGTATTTATTTATTTAGTTCCTTTTTATTGATGTTTGCATGTGCTTATTTTTTGGTGCATTATCCCTTTCATTATTTATTAAATGGTGTGTAATATTGTGAGTGATCATGTTGTTAAGTTAATTAATTAAAATATGTCATAAGAAATTAATTAATCGAGTTGTTGGCCTTGAATTAAAGTGTTGTAAGTGATGTGTAAGCTAACTTTTGAGTGTGAAACACTACACCTTCTTGGAAATTCGAATTTGTCCTTGGAGACTGATTTTGGAGGCTTGTGGGAAAAGTTAAACTTGTCCCATACCTCTTAAATTTATTTACTAACCATACCTATGTTTGGAGAGTGGAATTTAGACCTTATTTATGCATTTTTGTAAGTCAAATTGTATGTTCTAATTGCACTTTATTATATGATTTTAATTTCAGTCCTTTGGGGTGTGGGCTTGTTTTGGAGTGTGTAAGTAATTTGTCATATTATTCACCTACCCATTTATTATGCATTGGAGAATGAAGTTAACTTTTGGGGTTGGGGTTGAGGATGTGTGATTTGGCATCCTACATGGATCCACCTCATCCTCTTCCCTTCCCTCTTCTATAAAATTTGAATTCCTTGCCTTAATTTGGGTTGCTTCAATTTTTTTAGACTTCATTCTTGGGTGAATTCCTTGTTGTTTTGGGAGCTCTTGCTGTTGGAGAAGGTTGAAGATTGTTGCATTCTTGTTATTTGCTGGTTTTTTGGATTGTTTGCTTGGAAACAACTGTTGTTGGAACTTGGGAAACTCCATCATGGAGAGGTAAGAGCTTGGATCTTGAAATGCTCTTCTTTTATGAATGTAAATGTTATTGTGTGAATGTTTTGGCATGTTTATGGGATGTTGGGTAGATGGCCTAGATATGGTGTAGGAGAAGACTATAGAGCTCATTTTGTGGGAGACACAAGTGTTTTGGGGAGGTATAAGTGTGGAGGGAGTTGGGATTTGGGTTCCACCTTACAAAGAAATATCTTGCATTTCTTTCCTTGTTATGGGGTGCCATAAGAGGTTGGGGAGGCATAAGCAATGTTAGGGTTTTGATATACTATATTTTGGCGGTTTGCAATTCAAGTGGTGATACCCATTTTCCCTTTTGGGAGGCATAAGAAGCATCTCCCATAGTTTATTTCTCCTTTGGATTTCTTGATGAAGCCTCAGTAATGTTTGTCATGCTTTAATGTAGTTGTAAACTACATTGTATTTCTAAATGTGTTTTATTGTGAAAATGTTGCTCGAGTGTTTGTGGAAGCTCATTACTGCCATGAGTTGGATCACATCTCTTATTGCTTTGTGGTTGGGGCTTGGGTGCTAATGAAGAAGGATGGCTTATCCTTTTCATTGGATGTCTTGGTTGTGTGGAGAGCATTGCCTTTCCCCTGCTCTTGTGGTCATCAAATTAGAAGAATGAGAAATCTGAATGTTGTTGTTCTGGAGCTGAGAAAAAGATAGTTTGACAGTCCCTTGTGAAATGAAATTTTATTGTAGCCCTTTCCCACTTTGAAGTGGATGATATGTATATTATTTTTAATGTAAAGATACTTTGTATTGACAATGAAAGTTGAAATTTGAAATTTAAAAGAGTTATACTCTGTTTTCTAATTATTTTGGAAAGAATGTGAAAGAAGGATACGTATTTTGTAAAGTTTCATTCTAAAATCAATAAATGATGTATTACCTTTCTCAAATTACATTTTGGTACTGAATATGATCTTTTAAATATAATTGAAATCTCTTATTGAAAGAATGAAATGTGTATGAGGGAAATGTAATAATCTGTTTTTGTAAGTGCATGATTTGAAAAGAATAAAAGTTGCATTCTTGTTTTAATTTTTGATTGAAGGAAAGAAAACTATTTAATACCAGCATGGAATGAATTCAATTTTTTATTTCATGGCAAAAGAGATAGTTTAATCTCTATTCTGGAAATGTATACACTTCTTTCAATTCACGGTATACCTTGTAAATTTCCTTTATCAAATGTTCAAATAACCCTGCAAATAGATAAGAGGCAAATGAAATAATCAATTGTACTTAATGAGGCCAAAATGATCCCAAACCCATCTAAAACACTTATGTAAATGTCTTAAAAACCTTCCAATTGAGCTAAGGCAAATCTGTAGGATTTTTCTTGTAAAAAGAAAATTGTAATTTTGAAATGCGAATCAATCCAACAATTTTACACTTGCAATCTATCCTGACACTTCCCTAATGGAAACCTCCATTTTTGTTTGACATGTTGAAGGAGAAAGAATGAAAAATTTGAACAAAATTTTATAAGTTAAAATTCACCAGTTTGCACTGTAAAATCCTACATCACGTTTTCATGAAATTGACCTCTTAACTTTATTAAAATAAAAATTTAATGATTCCTATGTAAAGAGGACATTGAGATATTTTCAAAAAGTCTTAGTTTTCCCAAAACTGAGTTCTCTATCAGAATTTATGGCCTTCTGAAGTTTTTCTTCATTTGGCATAAAAAAAAATTCTGTCAAATATATATATAATTAGGAAAATTTTCCTTGGTGGACCTACAGGTCCGAATTTTCCCTTAGCACTTTGGAAAAAAAATTTCAAAATTTTCCCCACCTCCCCGTCATCCAAAAATCAATAAGGAACTGCCACGTGGCATTGCAAGGCATCGGTAGAGGAGTGGGTTCTTTTCTACCTTTTGCATTTTTAGAAAAATTTTGTAATTTTCCCCACTGCCCCGCCAGCTCGCAACCAATCAGATGCTGCAACGTGGCGTCACGAGGAATTGGCGGACACACGGAATCCTTTTTACCTTATTGGTTTTCAAAACAAAATTTGAAAAAAAAATAATTTTCCTCTACCTCCCCACCGGCCCAAAACCAATCAGAGGCTACGATGTGGCACATGAGGTGTTGGCGGAGGAGCAGATCCCTTTTTAACTTAGCATTTCAAAAAAAAATTGGAAAATTTTATAGGTTTCCTCCGCCTCCCTGCTGGCCCGTAACCAATCAGAGTTTGACACATAGCACATTGGGCGTCGGCAGAGACGCAGACCATTTTGAGTCCTAGCACTTTTAGGCCGAAAAGACATAGTGTCTTAAATCGCTTTGATGGCCCGATTTTCCGCCGGGTTTTGTAAATCTGACACATGTCTTCTTCGAGCTCGCGGGGTGTGCAGAGGAAAATCATGATTTTCCCCCGAGGAAGGAAAATGCACCAAATTTCTCCTCTGCTCTGCCAGCCCGTGCATGGGATAATTTTCTTCCCTAGGCCCGCAGGCCCACTCTTGGGAAAAATTTCCTCCCAAGGTTCGCCGGCCTATAACTGGAGAAATATGAGGAGTTAGGAGGACTTCTTTATATCATTGGAAAGGTGAGAAAATTTCCTATCTAATGGAAATGATCTGATGAAATTTTTGATTTGTTAATTTTGAGAAAAATCAGGTTGAATCCTTTAAGAGAGTTCTGGGAGTGGGTAAGTAAGAATTTACTCTGATGATTTTAAATATGTATTCTTTTCCTCCATTATAATTAAACCTTTCTCTTGTCTCAGATCTTGTGGAATTAAATACCTTGGGTATTTAATTTTTCTGGTCCCTTAACTTTAAAATTATAATCAGGGAGTATTTAGCTAAAATTTCAGTATAATCTATGATTAAATTAATCCCTAAGGAGATTTGAGCTAGGTGTAGACTTATTACACTTGTTGTTTTTAATGTGGAATTCGAAATTGTCTTAATGGGAAAAGTTATCAGTTGAATTTAATTGTCCTTAAGACTTTGGTTGTTAACACTTTAAAAAATATATATTCCATAATTTTCTAACTAAACCTAGGTTGTTCATGGGTCTCAAGTGGGAGATCTTAGTGGGCATTATAGTGATGGTATTATGCTCGCTTGGAGACTCGCCCCCATTAAACATTGTTTGTTTCATTAAATTTTAGGAGGAAGGTATTGCGACAAATTTTTGTATCTGACTCTCTCCCACATGAAACTACCCTTTTCTTATATGCATATAGGGTCCAACCTGAAAATATGGATTTTCTTCCTCTTATCCAAGTTTCCGAGATTGGAGTTACAACAAATATCACAATGGGAATAAATGGCAGCTTCATTTCTATCTAGTAATTGTCTACACCTAACCAAGGTTTTTTTCACAATCCAACACATGAATCACCATCTTTTGAACTTTTTTTCACTAATATGAACTCCTTCTATACAAGCCTCTTCACAAGATTTCTTCCAATATTGGGTCTAGCCCCGAGGAAATCATTTTGAACTAGAACTTGTAAAATAATTTTTACCTTCCTTGACATATCACCCACTCCATACCAACTTTTAGATAAATTTAGAAAGTGAATGTGGCTATGATTATGAATACTTTCATGCTCCTCAAGTATTGAATGATTGGTAGATTTTGGATCAAATTTTTCCTAGTAATACAACAAGTCTTGACATCTTAGATATGTTGTGTCACCAAGAGTTTGATACCTAGAACACTTAGAGCCTTCATATTGCTCCCCCTTCTTTATAGGTTTTTTGTTTCATCTTTCATCCAAGTTAATAAGGTCAGTAATACATCACTAACATACGATCTTCCAACACATATTCTAAATCTACATTTTCTTTGGAACAACAATCAACTTTTAATAGTATCCTTCAGAACTTCTTGCAAAGAATCCATCTGCCTCTAGAAAAATTGATTAAATAGTATGAAATCATCAATCATATCTACAATTATTTCACCATTCCATCTACTTGACCACATTACCATGAGATGCATGGCTGAAATGGTTCATTGAAGAGCCCTGTTATCTCTTGAAAGTGCACCCTGTAGAGAGATGGCTGCAGGTTTTCTAATCTTGCACAATTGGTCTCTCTCTTTTGTAGATACAATGGAAACACCTTAGGTCTGTGGGTATACCTATTTTGAGGTGAGTCTCTTGTATCAAGGCCAGTTCCTTATTGGTGTATCCTAAATTGATTTCTGGGAGTTTGAGACTAAATGATGACTGTAAAAAATGATTAAAAAACTAAGCTGATATACTGAATTTGTATGAGGGATTTCATTGAGTATATGCAGAACTAATTTGGGAAGGATTCTTGATGCATGAACCAATAGTTTTTCTACAGAATATCTAAGGGAAAAACACTTAATTGTACTTAGGGAGAATCAAAAAAGTACTAATAAGTTTAACATGCACATTAAAATTAAGCAGAAAAGTTTCAATTTTTAGTAGGGTAAGGTGGTTGATCAAGGAATTTGCATCCACAAGATTAATATAATATAAACAAGTCTACAAAATAACTTGGAAAGGCAAAAAATACTTCACACTCACAGGGAAAAACTGGAAAAAATTGCTTCAGTACTCATATATCCAAAAGTCCTCCAAGCATCCCCTGTGCTTTGCAAAGGCACACAATATATAGAAAAATAAATTTTCCCACCCTTCCTAAAAATAGCCTAAGATTGTACTCGCCCATGCATCCTAATTTTATCCTTTATTTAATAATAAATAAAATGATAAAATAATACAAACTAATGCAAGAGGCATTAATAGCCTTTGATTACATCTCAATCAACTGAAGTTGACTATTCTCTTTTTAATAAGGGTGGATGAATAATTTTTAAAAAATAAGATTACTTGCTAGGAAAGCCTCTCTTCATGGGCATGCTACTTGCTCTCCTTCTCTGTTCTGATCCCTTTGCAAAGCATGTAAATCAACTCATTTGTTTTGATGTGCTAACTCCATGTGGGGACCACCCTTTGATATTGAAGTTGCGTATATTTCTATTTTGGCCACTTTGTGGACTTGGCACATCACTTGCGGTTTAGAACTTGCATGGGGTTAAAGGTAGAAGGTCACCATGATATGTTTGGCCACCTTGTGGACTTGGCACATATTATGATATCCGCCACCTTTGCATTGTTCACTACCATGTATAGTTGTCGAAACTTGACTTATTTGATACAATATATAGAAAAATAAATTTTCCCACCCTTCCTAAAAATAGCCTAAGATTGTACTCGCCCATGCATCCTAATTTTATCCTTTATTTAATAATAAATAAAATGATAAAATAATACAAACTAATGCAAGAGGCATTAATAGCCTTTGATTACATCTCAATCAACTGAAGTTGACTATTCTCTTTTTAATAAGGGTGGATGAATAATTTTTAAAAAATAAGATTACTTGCTAGGAAAGCCTCTCTTCATGGGCATGCTACTTGCTCTCCTTCTCTGTTCTGATCCCTTTGCAAAGCATGTAAATCAACTCATTTGTTTTGATGTGCTAACTCCATGTGGGGACCACCCTTTGATATTGAAGTTGCGTATATTTCTATTTTGGCCACTTTGTGGACTTGGCACATCACTTGCGGTTTAGAACTTGCATGGGGTTAAAGGTAGAAGGTCACCATGATATGTTTGGCCACCTTGTGGACTTGGCACATATTATGATATCCGCCACCTTTGCATTGTTCACTACCATGTATAGTTGTCGAAACTTGACTTATTTGATACATTGCATGGTTTGCACTTTAGAGATTCACCTTTTGGGTGATCATTGGCAATATGATGGTCGGCCATTGTGATTATTTGATTTTATACACTATAGTCTCGGAATTTGGAAAGCCAATGAAATTATTATTTGTCTGGTGATGTGGGATGGCCCCTTCCCCATGATGACTCACCCCTCATATGCTTTTTCGGTGGTAATTTGACCTGTGTTAAGTTAGCTTTGATATTGATGATGAAACCTGGGTCATTGATCTCTGTACCTCCGTATTTGATGCCATCAATTTATGACATGTTGTTAGGGTTTTTGTAGGCATTGAATGTTGTCACTAGCATATTACCCAAGTGGTTTGATTTGATCACGGAGCTTGATGTTTATCCTTTGATCTTCGTACCTATTGAATGATGATAGGTTATTACTAACTCTAGTTGAGTTAGGTTGAACTCAGTTGAGGTGAATGAGTTAAAATGCTCAAACTCTTTCATTTTGATCATTTTTTGGCTTGCTCACAGAGAGTGGAAAAGCCCTGGAAAAAATTTCACTCAACGCCATTGTTGAAGTTTGCTGAGTGTTTATGAGAGTGCCATTGTTGATTATTTCATACTCGGTTCTTCGTAAAAAAAGGGTTCTCTACATTTTTTGCTCCTTCTGAGTGAGTTTTATGTAATGAGGTGGCCATTGATGAATTTTTTGAGCTCAGTTTTTTGTTGGCCACCATAGTTGTAATTTTGAAGCTCATCTCTTCATTTTTTGAATGTACAACACTCGGGTCTAGTTCTATTTAAGCTCGGCCTTATGAGTTCTAGCCATCTTTTGAGACTCTGTATTGTTTTAGTTTTTTGAGGCTGTGATCTTGGAGTTGACTTTGAGTCTATTTATTTTCTGGCCTTTGAATCTGTCTCTTTTCAATGACTGCGAGCTCATTTTATTTTGAGTCTCCTGCAACTCTTTTGGAGTGGAATTCAAGCTCAGCTTGCATTGTTTTGGGGCTTCAATATTTGAATACTTTCAAACTCTCTACAACTCTAGGTAAGCCCTTTTCTATTTTTTTGAAATTGATTTCGTTCTTATCTATCACTATTATAATGATTCTTTATCTACTTGCTATGTTTAGAGCATCTTAGAGCCTCTTCAATACTTGTTTCCATTTTCCGTGACTCTGCTTTCATGGTCTTCATTACCTGTAACTCGAGCTTGGTCCTTCCTTTAATCCTTGTGCAATCCTTTTGATGTTCAACATTCTTCAAGAGATTCTTGAGCTTGTAAATTTTATTCCTGTCATTACCTGCCTCCATTTGATGATCTCTGAATGGTTCTTCTTGGTGGCTAACACTATTTTTTGTTTTAGAACCTTGCTCAATTTGTTAAGGCTCTGCTTTTCTTTTGACAGCGAGTTCTGATTGTTCAAATGGGAGAAGGTAAGTCTCGACCCTCTTTAAGTATTACTGTCACTTCAACGTCTGTCACTTTGACCTCAAAAATGATAATACCTCTTTCTTTGCATTTTCTATGTTATTTGTTGTTCAGCCATGGTCGTTTGAGTTGAGACTTGTTCTGAACCTGATCTTCTTCTTCTACTACTGAATAATTCCTTGAGGGTTTAGTCAGATTTCAACTACCAGTAAGTACTTGTTCTTACTCCAATCTTCAATATCAATCAATGGGTTTTTACAACTTAGGTTGAAAATGTACCTTTTTCCTTTATAGTGTAATCTGAAATTGATTGACTTAAAAGGAAAAAACAACATTTAAAGCACTTGAATTTTCTTCAACTTGGATGTGTATGCATTTGATTCATAGATTTTTTTTTATGTCTGAGTTTATGTTTCTAAAAAAAAATGGGTACTTGAAATCTTTCTTTCCTTTTGATTTTGTAATTTGTCTTTAAGGATTATAATGCTTTTCTGAAAGTTGGAATTCATTTCACATTGTCTTAAGCTTTGTACAATATGTTTCGATTTGACCTTTTAATACAACACCAAGTTTGTATTCTCTTCGTTACTTGTGAACCCTCTAAGCTTTCGAAAATTGGTTTCTCCTAAAAACCTTTTCCTAACCACTCCATGCTGAATTGATTTTGTAGTTGAGGATGACATTATTTTCTCTTACTGTGACATTCATCTCATCATCTTCTTGAACTCTACAATTGTGAATTCTTTTAGTGACTTTTCTAGGATTTGTAGACCACTTCTTGATCTTGATTCAGATGCTTTATTTCCTTTCTACAATTGTTTCTTACTTGGATGTTTGCTGGAAAATTTGAAATGTTAATTATTCATGGCAAATCCCTGGAAAAATTTTCCCATAATCTTTTCTTTAATGCATTTCCCAAAAAAATAGTTGTATTTTCTGATCCAGAATACAGAAAGTAACACTTTTCTTGCTGAAACTGATATAGCAATTGAGAACTGAAAAAATGTTAGTTGTTTGTCCTGCTCATGTTATGCTTTTTTTGCTTTTTGTATCACTTATCATTTTCATAGTTATTTTAAAGCATGTAGTAATTGAAAACGTCATGATGAAAAGTTGTTAATGTCCATTTTATATGGTGAATCCCTGTCAAAATTTTCCCAAAATCTTCTGTCTCATTTTGTTTCAGCTGCAATTCCTTCTTTCCATTTAACTTCAGCTTCTTGAAATCTGATTCTTCTCTTTTGACTACAAACTAAAAAGTGTTCTTTTATTTTCCAGTCTCTCTTCTGTACTGTAAATTCTTCCGCTTCTAAACAGTTACTAAAATTGGAGTTACATTCTTCCTTCTTCCCGTATGTACATATGATTTTTCTATTTCTTCCTAGTTGAAACCTGTACCAGCACATTTAAGAGACAGTTAGAAAAAATACTTAGGATTTTCGGCCTCTCTTATGTCCATTGCTTTTTCCTCTCTTCTTTTTTCTTTCTTATTTCTGGGTGTATAAGCGTGTATGCAGTTTGATCTTCCAGTAGAATATATCTCCTATTATTTGAGATCCATATGCATGAAATAGGACATTGTAGGAATATGGTTTGATCTCTGAGCTCATAACTGATAGCTAATTTCTTTTATTTTCAGGTATAGTGGCCTCTACAATGGACATACAGAAAGCTGGAGTAGAGATGCTTCGATCAAAGAAAGAAAACCCCAATGCATTTTTGGGTTCATTCATACTCTACTTTCTCTTTCATGGCATGTGTACCTTTGATTTCAGTAGTGGTACTTTACTTTCAGTTACATCTCGACGGCTTCTGTGAGAAACATTTAAAAATTCCTCATGAATAAAACATTAAATTCTGTAAATGAGTTGTATATT
Source organism: Taxus chinensis (assembly GCA_019776745.2). Taxonomy (NCBI): domain Eukaryota; kingdom Viridiplantae; phylum Streptophyta; class Pinopsida; order Cupressales; family Taxaceae; genus Taxus; species Taxus chinensis. The sequence continues at coordinate 721,236,961 of CM034147.1, read as the reverse complement.
TATTTTTGCATTTATGATTTTTGTATGGATTGTATGACGAAGTAAGCAACTCAGTAATAAAATTGAATGTATTAATCATGAAGGAAAGAATTTAGAAAACCTGTAACATCTAGAAATGAACTATGATTTTTTTTTTGTAATCTGCACTTATGTTTTTTGTTCAAAAACTTTACACTTCACCTTTTCTGCAATTGGATGTCTTCGATCAAGACAACATAGCTATCCTTCGGGGCTTATGTTTTCTTACTGAGGATAGTCATGAAATTACAATCTATGTGATCTGTTACGTTTTGTAACAACACACATAACTGCAGATTTCGTGTAATCTTTTAAAATAAATCAGTACTAATGACAAAACTAAAAATTCCCCCTAGCTTAGGTATACTTCACCAATGTTATCTATCGTAACAAAGTTTTGAGTTGTCCATTTTTGCATAAGTGCAGAAATTATCAACATTTCTTACGATCTTGCGGGGAAAGCTACCTGCTAGCTTATATACCAGTGCCTTTCTCTTGTCCATTGGGCATGGATTCCATACATGTAACCAAAATCTACCATCCGAAAGTTCCAACCCTTCCAAAAAAAACTAAAACTATGAAGAGATTTGGAAAATAGATCACGTGCACGAATACACTTATTGAATTGAAAAACAATACAATGTGCAGAAACTACACTTATTGAAAGGGAAATCCTAATCTAACAATCACTATAATATTTTCAATAATAGTGTTTGAGAAACATACCATTCACAAGAATGGGAATTTCCTCTCCATTCAGCTTCGAAATTTGAAAAGTATTGTGTTCTTTACAAGCTGGAATCATGTAAGGACCACTCCAGATTGTATCAAACTTTGGAGTGTCTTCCTGGCTTTGCATGATCAACATCCTTTTTTAACACAATATCTCCTTCATTGAAGATTATGAATTTTGCTTTCTTATTTAAAGTCTTCTTCATCTTCTTTTGATTCTTTTCCATATTTAAATAATCTTGATCTCTTAACTCTGCATAACGAACCTGCAATGGTTCATTCTCAAGAAGCTCCATTTGATGTAGCAAATCTAATGTGGGTAACTGAACTGAAATAGGCATTCTTTCTTCTTTTCCATACACAATTTTGTATGGTGAATTGCCAACTGATCTTTAAGTAGTTACTCTGTCATCCCAAAGTGTTGAATTCAACATCAGGTGCCAAGCTCTTTGATTATCCTTGAGGATTCTTTTGATGATCCTTAACAGATTCATGTTAGTACTCTCAGATAATCCATTACCTTGTGGGTGATAATTAGATGAAGAACCTAGATATATTCCATGTTTGACATCCCAATATAGTTATCTTTACACCAAGGAATGCTAAAGCATTATCTGATATGATAGTTGTTGGAACACCAAATCTGCACACTATACCTTCATAAAAAGATAGTATCGAAGTTTCATTAGCATCTTTCAAAGTTATTACTTCATTCCATCATGTAAAAAATGTGTAGTAGTTAAGATCCACTTATGTCCTTGTGAATAAGGTGGGTTTATCATGCCAATAAAGTCAAGACCCCACTGCACAAAAGGTTGATTAGTTGAAATAGGTTGTAAAGGTAGCGAAGCTAGTACATTCTTTTCCAACAAAGAAAGCAAATTTCTTACACTTTCCAATCCATTATAAAGTAGTCCTTGAATATGTTAGGCCAATAGTAACCAGCTTTTCATAATTTGTAACGTTGTGGCACGTGATGAGAAGTGACGTCCTATGCGGGTCCCTCATGGAATTCTAATAGTGATTTTCTGAATTTTATCATAGTCATCACATCACAGCAAGATCCCATTTATATCTCTTTTGAACAACACACTATCATACAAAAAGATAGGGAACAACTTGTAATCTGAAATATCTTCGTTTATTCTTTTCCATACCTTCTAGATAGGTGCTATACTATAAGTAGTTAACCAAATCAGTCATCCATCTTGATTACTAGGATTTCTTGAGCATGTTAAGGTTGTTAATTTTCTTGTTGGACCATGATGTTTGATTGCTGATATGCAATTTCAGCATGCTATTTTGAATCTTCGGGTTCTACAGCTTGTTGTTTTTCCATATAAGCAATTATATGTTCACATAAACCTTTACCTCAAACTATCTTAGCAACCCGGATATCAACATCATATTCCATAACTTTTGTTGTCCAACCAGCTCTTTTCTCATTCATATTCTTTATTTAACAAGAAAGCTTTCACACTTGGACGAGAAACAAGAACATGAATTTTATTGTTTGAAAGAAAGTACTTAAAATTATTTAATCTTATGACTATTGAAAGTACCTGTATTTTCAAGAAATGTGTACCTTGTTTCATAATTATGTAAACTCTGCCCAAAGAAAGTACATTGGCTACTCAATATTCTCATCATTAACCTGAGTTAAAACAGTTGAGATTGTTTAAGCTCCTGCAAGTGCATACATTATAAAATCTTTATTGAAATTTGGATTTACAAGACTAGGAGCCTGAGAGATAGATTTTTTGATTGCTTCAAAACCTTCTCTCCTTTTGCTTGGTCCAAGAGAATGTTTTCTCTTTCTTTAACATGGTTGTTAATGGTTTAACCAATGCTGTAAAATCTGGAACAAATCTTCTAACAAAGTTGATTTTCCAAGAAAACTTTGTAATTCCTCCTTATCATGAGGAAATGATAGTTGTGATATAGCTTCAATTCTGAAAGGATCAATTGCTAAACCTTGCTTAGAAAGAATATGTCCAAGTAGTTTATCTTGATGGACTTAAAATATAGACTTCTTGTGATTCAAGGATATTCCAAACTGGCCTAGCATAACTAAAAATTCTGCCTTAAATGCATTAGATGTTCTTCTAGAATCTTTTGAAAATATAGTAACATCATCTAAATAAATAAGGATACATTTATTTAATAAGCTATGCGAAAATCCATGTCCCATTGCATGCTGAAATGTTTGCACCAACATTTGAAAGACCAAAAGGCATTCTTTTGTAAGCATAAGTACCCGCATTTGGTGGTAAAAGTTATTCTATATCATATCTTATTCTCGGACTAAAATCTAATTGTATCTCATTGCAACCATCTAGAAGAGATGGTCTATTCCGAACCTGAGACTTTTCTCAAAATCTGATCCATATTTGGTAATTGGTAATGATCTTTTAATGATGCTTTGTTAACATCTCTAAAATCCTCACATAATCTGATTTCTCCATTCTTCTTCCTAACAGGAACAAGATTTTCCACCCAACTTGAATGCTTAACTAGAAAAATAATTCCTGATTCAATCCACTTGAATAATTCTTTCCTCATTAGAGGCTCTATTCTAGGTATTTATGCAGGCCTTTGTTTCTGCCTAACTGGTTTAGATTTTGGTTGCAAATCAATGGTATGTTGTGCTAAACTGAGATAAAACCCTTTCAGGTCTTGGTATCTCCAAGAAAAAACATCTTTAAATTATGTGCAAAGATTCAATCAAAGGCGCTATGTATATTTCTATATTTCAAATGCTACACGAACATCACGCCTTTATATAGGCCAAGAGGGAGGCAGCCGTGAGAGATTTTTTCCTATCATCAACTGAAATCCTCTTACCAAGTAATTATCACACAAATGTACTTGATATGCTTAGTTTTCCCCCCTTAATACTTTGCTCTTACAAATGTATCCCCTAAACAATATTGAATACTGTCCTCCAATGTCACAAGAGGCTTGAGTGAGAATTTATTTGTCATTAGTTTAACAATCTGGTCACCGTATAAATGGAGCTGTATTTTATCATTCATATACCTGTAGACAAATGTCAGCTGACATTCGACCTGTAAAAACCTACAGATTTGATCAACATTTTCATGGAAAACCTGCCAGTTCTAGCTCATTATTAGGCATAGAAGGCACTGACATTTAGATTAATATGGAGCTGAATGAGGCGATTGTTTCTCTATCAGGAATCCGGCTATATCTACAAGAATGCTACGCAACCAAACTGCTTCGCACACAGCTCTTCGCTGCAGTGCTTGTTTTTAACCTCTAGTGGATGAGAGAGCAACAACAGTTTGCTTCTTGCTGATCCACGAGATAGGTCTAGATCCAAGATGAAAAACATATCCTGAAGTGGATTTCCTGTCATCAATGGATCCTACATAGTCCGAGTCTGTATATCCCTGTAAGAAGAACTGAGTGTTCTTCTAATACTCCAGACCAAAGTCAACTGTACCTCAGACATATCTCAACACATGCTTTGCTGCTATCCAATGAAATTTCTTCGGCTCCTACATAAATCTGGCGAGATAGCTCACAGCAAAGCAAATATCTGGTCTGGTATAAGTCAAATAAATGAGACTCCCCACAAGCTGCCTATAGTGAGTGCCATATACCTATGGTGAATCCTGGAATCTAGATAGTTGCAAACCTTTTTCCATAGGTGTGGACATTGGTTTACAATCTGACATTCCATACTTTTCCAGGAGTGTCTTGGCATATTTCATCTGGGAGATGAAGATATGATTCTTCTTCTGCCATATCTCTAAGCCAAGACAATAGTGAAGTAGCCCCAAATCAGTCATGTCGAAGGATTTCTTCAGATCATTTTTTACATCATCTACAAGATTTTCAGAACTTGCTGTGATCATAAGATCATCTACGTACAAAACCATAATGACAATCTCTGTTCCTACCTTCTTGATATACAAATTTGTATCTGAGGGGCTATGAGTGAATCCATGCTGCAATAGGTGATCATCAATTTTTATATACCATGCCCTAGGTGCTTGTTTGAGTCCATAAAGAGACTTTCTCAGACAACATACCTTCTGTGGTTGATGCTCGTCTACAAACCCTTCAGGTTGGGCCATGTACACTTCTTCTTGTAGATCACCATTTAGAAAAGCACTCTTGACATCCATCTGTTGAATTTTCCATCCATTTTGTGCTGCCAGTGCACATACAACTCTGATGGTTTTGATCTTCGCAGTGGGTGCAAAGGTCTCGTCATAGTCAATTCCTTCTTGCTGAGCATAACCCTTTGCAACAAGTCGTGCTTTGTGTTTGTCGATTGAGCCATCTGCCTTATATTTTGTTTTGAAAATCCATTTGCAGCAAATGGATTTTTTACCTGGAGGTAGATCGACAAGTTCCCACGTCTGATTCTGAATCAGGGAATCATATTCAGCATCCATAGCCTGTTTCCACTGTGGTTGGTCTAATTCCTCACGAACAGTGTCAGGTTCAGTGCTCTCAACAACTGAACTCATGAGTGCAAAATTTACCTCATGTCTAGCTTGACTTCATGTTCTAACTCCCGTAGAAGTACCAAGAAGTGAGTTCAGGTGTGCATCCCTGATAGTACTCTAGACCCATTTCGGATGTTGGTGCTGTTGATGTGAAGATGTGTTTTCCAGTGTGCCAAGATCAACGAAAAATTCTCCACTCAGCTCTTCTTCTCTCTGAGAAGAATCATCTTGCTCATCATCTGGATGTGTGAGCAATCTATGTGACGAGGTCAGTACTGGATCTCCATTGTGTGGTAGGGAGTCAAAGGATGACTCATCACATACCACATCTCGACTCTCGTAGATCTTCTTTGTCTCAAGATCCATGAGACAATATGCCTTTGAGGTAGTACTATACCCCACTCCCTACCACACAATGGAGATCCAGTACCGACCTCGTCACATAGATTGTTCACACATCCAGATGATGAGCAAGATGATTCTTCTCAGAGAGAAGAAGAGTTGAGTGGAGACTTGTTCGTTGATCTTGGCACACTGGAAAACACATCTTCACGCTCAGCAAAAATTCTTAACAGAACAATCTTCTGCCTTTTTTTTGTTGTGCGTGCGTGAAGGAGTGCTAGAACATCTACGTGGAGGAGACTCATTGCTGGTGCGCCTAGACTTTGGTATTTGCTGTTGGCAACTGCATGGAGATTCAGAGTTGAGACTCATTGCTGGAGCCCAGAGCAACTGTTCGTCTCTACCCACAGAGGAAAGGAGAGATTGCTGAGCAAGATTCGTGCTTGTGACTGCTACGTGTAAGCAGAAGTCGGGAAATTATAAAACTGTGTCCAAGGTGTATGTCTCAGTTTTCAGATGCACAAAGCACCGCAAGCAATGCACCAAATATTTGGGCATTGAATGACAATGAAGACACCACTAGGCTGTTCTTTGCCTTGGTCAACGAGCTACACAACACTGGGAACATTCTCTTTGACCAGATTGTGCGCCGAGGACTGTTGGAATACTTTTGGTTCGACGTTCGATGTCAAGCATGGCGGATTCGTGCAAAACTTGAACGTGGTTATTCATGCAGATGACGAACGTGAAATAGAACTCCCACTACAGCATCGGCGATCTCACTACAAGAAGCCTATAGAGCCAATCTTCAGGATAGATTCCTTCAGTAAGCATTGTAGCCATTTTTGAAAAATACATAAATATGTCGAAAATGACATTTTTGAGTTTTTGAAAATGTCTGCTCCAAAAATATTGCTATCCGATGCCCAACTCTTGATAGGGCCAAATTTCACTGCATGAAAAACCAAAATTGATCACAAAGATCTTTGCAGCATGGATAAACTCCTAGCTCCCTCAGATGATGATCTGTTGGAATATGCGTGCGAAAGATATCATCACCCTTCTTTCTGAAGGTAGGAATACATTCGAAGATTCTTCTGGCTGGTGATTGTACATCTACGAAGATAAGAATCTAATGATCTTCATGATTCATACAAGTATGCATGATGGCGAATCTTTACGATGATGTAGGAAGAACTCTCTGCATGGGTGAACTGAAAAGTTGCTTTGACGAAAGACACTGATCACTAATGTTGGGGCTCACTCACAAGAGGTGAGTTTTGCAACCTTGGTGAATTATCTCCAGCTTTCTTTCGAAGACAAGGCTCTTAGCCAAACATAAGCCTCGGCAGAAGAAGCCCCCCAATGCATTCTTCATCTCAGCGGCCATGGCGGATCGGTGGTGCATATGCTCAATACGCACACGACTACGAACTGTTATCAACGGTAAAGATGGAAATCCCAATGATGCTCAGAAGCAGAAGGGCCACATTGCTACTCAGCTAAGACCAATATGACTTTCATTGTTCTACTCACAGACTGCCGTCAGAAGATGTCTATGATTGATTGAGGCGCCAATCAAACAAGAAGTTGTTCCATACCTGAGTGACCGGCCCACTATCTTGCATAAAATCAAGAGTCCAGGGATTCTTATTCCTCTTGGAGCTACGGTGCAGAACTGTCTGTAAGTGAACTTCTTAACTAGAATGCACTACTGAAAAAGGGGTCAAGTCCTGCAATTTCCTAGGGAGATTCAGTCATTGTCTGATGAAGGCGTTTTCAAAGGCTCATTGTTACTTGCTATATTTCAAATGGTTATCACCCTTTATATAGACCGAGGGAGGCAGCCGTGAGAGAAACGGTCTTTGCTTTAACTTCACACAAATGTATTAATTTGCTAACATTCACAGGCTGATAACACCAAAAGTAAATTTTTCCCTTCATGACTTCAAAATGTCATTGACATCTTAAAAGATCATCAGTGGATGTCTTCCATGTTCTTGAGGTACAATTGTCAACTTTATAAATGTTGTAATTGGATCCTGATCCAGAAAATTCAGCTTCCTACTGCAACACTCATGTTTTAAATCAATCAGGTAAGGGCCTTCTTAATATGAAGACTCATTTGTTCCAGACTATTGTAGGATCTTCTGCATGCTTGTTTTCACTCTAGAGGTTGAATATTAATGGCAAAATATTCCATTAAGTCTGAAACTCTATGGAAATGTTACAAACATTGATTGATTGATAACCAAATCAGAATCACCAAATATCTGAAAGTAAGCTATGAATTAATGCTTCGTATTTAGCTGCAGCATGTAAATTGGATACTCATCTTGGAAGTGAGCAGCTTAGCTCCAGAAGCTTCAACTGTTTTCTATTTTAAACAACAAGAAGTGGTCTGCATATAATACACACCAAAAAGCTCTCATTCCTTAGGATCATGAGAATGTTTTTAAACTTTTTTTCTGAGAAACACCATCTGATAAGCTACATCATTGAACTAATGTTGAATAATTAGCTTTGCAAGCTCAATGAGAAATCTGGCCAATGGTTCTGAATGTAGCCTTAGCAAACAATTGCAGGACCATTTTCACTGTCTCTAGATAAGCACAAGGAAAAGTATGGAGGTAGATCCACAACATTCTTGCAGAATAGAAACTTTGGGCCTAGTGTTTTGATTACTATTAGCTGAAGAAAACACTCTCAGGTTCATACTGTAAACCCAATAGGTAATTTCTTTCAACATAACTCTACTACATGCACCACTGTCCAATGCAATTATGAACTGGGTTTTCAGTGATAAATAAAAAGGTGGAAGTTTCATGAGAGCATTTAGAACTTTCTGAACCAAAACTCTTGTTTTCCAGTTTAATATTTGAAGAAATCTACTTAGCTTTCATGAAATCTTGCGTAATACTTAGAGCGTCCCACATTGAGATGTTAAAATTATGCTTTTTCATTACAGTTAACAATGTTAAAAAAAGAAACAGTTCTTAGAGACAAAATCAAATGATTTTCTTAGAGTAGGCCTTAACCAAAACTGATTCTACTTCAACTGCCTTGGATATTTGAGGTATAAATAGATTTTTCTCGGATACATAGGCTATAGCTAATGTAATGAGGGGGGGTTCTGCTCTTTACCAATTGAAACACTTGTTTTTCATTGTGGAACAACATTGATGTTCGCTGGTTTCATTCACGGCTGTAGATGTTTTAGTATCAGTGAAGGCTGGGTAAAAACAGTCCTATTTTGTTATTTTTACTTTCAACAGCTTTTTATTGAGCTCTAGTGGTGACTATAATGAAGTCATCTTGTCATTGAAGCTGACCATATTCTATTCAGGTGCTTTCTAAACATTAGTTTCTTGCATGCCCACACTCCATGTTGAGGCTATAAGAACAATGCTTCAGATTGAGGTTGTGCAACAAGATTCAGGTTCAGAAAAGTATTTGGGCAATTAGCAACTGAATGAGATTTGTTGCAAGGCTAGCACCACTCTTCCATAGCCATGTCCTGACTGGAACTAAGGCATTAGATGTACTAGGAACGTTTGTCATCAAATTGTCTTTGTTGATACCCAGGTTGCCTAAAACACTTTTGATTATGTTGGTAAGGTTGCCTATTTTGCTGATTTTGCTGATAAGGAGCTTGATAAGTGTCTTCTAGGAAATGCAAGTTTTTTTGATCAATGGATGTCAGTTTATTTCCCATAGTTTGCAAAGCTTTAAACATAGCTGAAGATGGGGCTATGACAGTAGGCTCTAGAATCGTAATAGGTTGTGAATAAGGGCTAAATCTGCCAAAAATGGCATTGAAGGGCTCGGTGCTGATTTTCCAGTTTGAATAAGGTTGTTTTCATCTTTTATAACAATGTTGTAGGCATGAGGAAGAGTTTCACCTCCCATAGATTGAATCATAGTTGAAATATCACTATTTAATGCTCTGAGATGATAAAGGAAAGTGTGATCAGCTTGAGGCTTAACACTTGCTGGGATTCTTTCCCAAGTTCTAGAAAAACGGATATTGAAGATGGACATGTACTCATGAGGGGATATTTTAATAGTAGATAGTTATTCAATGAGAGACAAATGGTATGAATTATCTTGGAACTGTTTCAACAGTTTTGTACCTAACTCATCCCAATTTCTTATGCTTTCAATCTCTAGATTTCTATACCATTGAAAATCATGTCCCTTAAAGGATGCAGCTAAAAGTCTTAAAGCTACGTCTTCATGGGTGATATTGTGGACTGCACATATGGTTGCTACATCTTTAATATGTTCAGTGGGTGTAACTTGATTTTCACTGGTGAATGATGGCAAAATTTTCATGGTGACATTAGGAATATCATGATAAAATAAAATTACTAATGGGTTTCCATTAGTAAAGGGCACAAAATTTCTAGGTGGTTGAAGAGCCATTTAAAAAACTGGGATATTGATTGAAAAATTGATACGTGGTGAGGGAATATTAGGAGGAGGGTTACCAAAATCATGTCTATTATAAGGTAAAGTATTACCAACTCTTCTCCTTCTAGCAGAATTCAAAGGTAAAGAAACAAACTCAGAAGGAATTCCTCTTACTGATGATCTTGTAGTCACTTTAGGCATGGAAAATGCTACAATACTGGTCTAAAATCATCTGCTGTGGAGTCACCAAAATATGATAAAATATTTAGAATAAATTTTCTGCAGCTTGCTCCTGAAAGTGACTTTTAATTTGCTATAAATTTGTTATAGATCTGTTGTATGTCTGAAACTTGCATGCAGATCTGATTCGTTGTCCCACCGGGCGTGCCAAAAAATGTTATCTATAAATCTGTTGTAGATCTGCTATAGGTCTGTGCAACTTGCATTCAGATCTGATTCGTTGTCCCACCAGATCTGTCAAAGACTATTATCTGTAAATCTACTGTAGATCTGCTGTAGGTTTGAAACTTGCATGCAGATCCAATTTGTTGTCCCACCGGGCGTGCCGAAAATTGTTATCTGTAAATCTATTGTAGGTCTGAAACATGCATGCAAATATGATTCATTGCCCACCAGGCATGCCAAAAAATACTATCTCTCGAAAGTGCACCCTGTAGAGAGATGGTTGTAGGTTTTCTAAGCTTGCAAACTTGGACTCTCTCTTTCGTAGATACAATGGAAAACACCTCAGGTCTGTGGGTATAACTATTTTGAGGTGATTCTTTGGTATCAAGGCCGATTCCTTATTAGATGTATCCTAAACTAATTTTTCTGGGGGTTTGAGAGTAAAATATGACTGTAAAAAATGATTAAAAAAGTAAGGTGATACACCGACTTTGTATGAGGGATTTCACTGAGTATATGCACAATTGATATGGGAAGGATTCTTGATGCACGAAACAATAGTTTTTCTAGAATATATCTAATGGAAAAACACTTAATTGTACTAAGGGAAAATATCACAATAGTACTAATAAGTTAACATGCACATTAAAATTAAGCAGAAAATACTGAATTTGCAATAGGGTAAGATGATTGATCAGGGAATTTGCATTCACAAGATTAATAGAACATACACAAGATTGTAAAATAACTTGGAAAGGCATAAAATACTTCACACTCAGAGGGTAAAACTGGAAAAAATTACTTCAGTACTCATATATCCAAAAGTCCTCCAAGCATCCTCTGTGCTTTGCAAAGGCACACAATATATAGAAAAATAAATTTTCCCACCCTTCCTAAAAATAGCGTAAGGTTGTACTTGCCCATGCATCCTAATTTTATCCTTTATTTAATAACAAATTAAAGGATAAAATAATACAACCTAATGCAAGAGGCATTAATATCCTTTGATTACATCTGAGTCAACTGAAGTTGACTATTCTATTTTTAATAAGGGTGGATGAATAATTTGCTAAAAAAAAGATTACTTGCTAGGTAGGCCTCTCTTCATGGGCATGCTACTTGATCTCCTTCTCTGTTCTGATCCCTTTGCGAAGCATGCAAAACAACTCATTTGTTCTGATGTGCTAACTGGATGTGGGGACCACCTTTTGATATTAAACTTGTGTATATTTTCAGTTTGGCCACTTTGTGGACTTGGCACATCACTTGCGGTTTAGAACTTGCATGGGGTTAAAGGTAGAAGGTCACCATGGTATGTTTGGCCACATTTTGGACTAGGCACATATGATGAGATATGCCACCTTTCCATTGTTCATTACCATGTATAGTTGTCGACACTTGACTTATTTGATATATTGCATGGTTTATACTTTAGAGATTCACCTTTTTTGGTGATCATTTGCAATATGATGGTCAGCCATTGTGATTATTTGATTTTATACACTATAGTCTCAGACTTTGGAAATACAATGCAATGATTATTTGTTTGGTGATGTGGGTTGGCCCCTTCCCCATGATGACTCATCCCTCATATGATTTTTATCGGTGGTAATTTTACCTATGTTGAGTTAGCTTTGATATTGATGATGAAACCAAGGTCGTTGAGCTCTGTACCTCTAAATTTGATGTCGTCGATTTATGACATGTCGTTAGGGTTTTTGTATGCATTGAATGTTCTTGGTGGAATATTCCCCAAGTGGTTTGATTTGATCGTGGAGCTTGATCTTTATCCTTTGATCTTTGTACATGTTGAATGATGATCATTGATTACTAACTCTGGTTGAGTTAGGTTTAACTCAGCTAAGGTGAATGAGTTAAAATGCTCTACATTTTGATCATTTTTTGGCTTGCTCGCAGAGAGCGGTGATGCCTTGGAAAAATTTTCACTCAACACCATTGTTGAAGTTCGCTGAGTGTTTATAAGAGTGCCATTTTTGATTATTTCATACTCGGTTCTTCGTAAAAATGGTTCTCTACATTCTATGCTCCTTCTAAGTGATTTTTGTGCAATGATGTTGCCATTGATGAAGTTTTTTAGCTCAGTTTTGTGTTGGCCGCCATATTTGTAAGTTTGAAGCTCGTATCTTTGCTATTTGACTTTACAAGACTCGGGTCTAGTTCTATTGAAGCTTGGCCTTTATGAGTTCTTGCCATCTTTTGAGACTCTATACTGTTTCTATTTTCTGAGGATGTGATCTTGGAGCAAACTCTGAGTCTGTTTCTTTTCTGGCCTTTGAATCTGTCTCTTTTCGATGACTACAAGCTTGTTTTATTTTGAGTCTCCCGCAGCTCTTTTGGAGTGGATCAGTTTGAGCTCAGTTTTCATTGTTTTGGGGCTTCAATATTTGAATCCTTTCTAACTCTCTACAACTCTTGGTAATCCCTTTTCTCTTTTATTGAAAGTGATTTCATTCTTAGCTATCGCTATTATAATGATACTTTGTCTATGTGTTATGTTTAGAGCCTCATCATTACTTGTTTCCATTTGTCATGACTCCGCTTTCATGGTCTTCATTGCTATAACTTGAGCTCAGTCCTTCCTTTAATCCATGTGCAATCCTTTTGATGGTCGGTGTTGTTTGAGAGATTCTTGAGCCTGTAACTTTTCGTCCTGTCTTTATCTTCCTCCATTTGATGATTTCTGAACGGTTCTTCTTGGTGGGTAACACTATTTTTTTAGACCCTGGCTCAATTTGTTGAGGCTCGGCTTTTCTTTTGACAGTGAGTTTTGATTGTTCAAATGGGAGAATATAAGTCTTGACCCACTTTGAGTATTACTGTCATTTCATTGTCTGTCACTTTGACCTCAAAACTGATAATCCCTCTTTCTTTGCATTTTCTATGTTGTTTGTGGTTTCGGCCATGGTTGTTTGAGTTGAGACTTGTTCTGAACCTGCTCTTCTTCTTCTACTACTGAATGATTAATTGAGGGTTTACTAAGATTCAACTACCAATAAGTACTTGTTCTTACTCCTATATTCAATATCAATAAATGGGTTTTTATAGTTTACGTTAAAAATTTATGTTTTTCCTTTATAGTATAATCTGAAACTGATTGATTTAAAAGGAAAAAAAAACATTTAAAGCACTTGAATTTTTCTTCAACTTGGATTTGTATGTATTTTATTTAGAGCTTTTTTTTTGTCTGAGTTTATGTTTCAAAAAAACAAATAGGTACTTGAACTCTTTCTTTCCTTTTGATTTTGTAATTCTACTTTAAGGATTATAATGCTTTTCTGAAAGTTGGAATTTATTTCTCATTATCTTAAGCTCTATACTATATGTTTCGATTTGACATTTTAATACCCACTGAGTTTGTATTCTCTTCGTTACTTGTGAACCCTCTGATTTTTCGAAAACTGGTTCCTCCTGAAAACCTTTTCCTAACCACTCCTTGTTAAATTGATTTTGTAGTTGAGGATGACATTATTTTCTCTTATTGTGATAGTCATTCATCATCTTCTTGACCTCTACAATTATGCATTCTTTTAGTGACTTTCTAGGATTTGTAGACCACTTCTTGATCTTGATTCAGATGCTTTATTTCCTTTCTACAACTGTTTCTTACTTGGATGTTTGCTAGAAAATTTGAAATGTTGATTTTTCATGGCAAAGCCCTGGCAAACTTTTCCAAGAATCTTTGTCTTTAATGCATTTCCAGAAATAGTAGTTCTATTTTCTGATCCAAAATATAAAAAGTAACACTTTTCTTGATGAACTGACATAAAAATGGAGAACTAAAAACATATTAGTTGTTTATCTTGCTCATGTAATGCTTTTCTGCTTCCTGTATCACTTATGATTTGCATAAATCTTTTAAAGCATGTAGTAATTGAAAACAACATGATGAAAAGTTGTAAATGTCCATTTTACATGGCGAAGCATTGTCAAAATTTTCTCTCTCCAGAATCTTCTGTTTCAGCTTCTTGAAATCTGATTCTTCTCTTTTGATTGCAAACTAAAACAGTGTTTTTTATCTTCCAGTCTCTCTTATGTACTGTAACTTCTTCCTCTTCTGAACAATTACTAAAACTTTGAGTTACATTCTTCCTTCTTCCTTACATGTACTTATGACTTGTCTATTTCTTCCTTTTGCGGACAACCTGTACCTTCACACTTAAGAAAATAGTTAGAAAAAATAATTAGGCTTTTTGGCCTCTCTTATGTCCATGTTCTTTTCCTCTCTTCTTTTCTCTTTCTTCTTTCTGGGTGTATAAGCATGTATGTATTTTGATCTTCAAGTAGAATATATCTCCTATTATTTGAGATTCATATGCACAGAATTAGGACAGTGTAGGAATATGGTTTGATCCCTAAGCTCGTAATTGATACTTAATCCTTATTTTCTTTTCAGGTACAGTGTCCTCTATAATGGAGATGAAGAAAAGTCTGGAGTATAGATGCTTTGATCAAAGAAAGAAACCCCCAAGGCAATGATGGGTTCACTCATACTCCTTTACTTTCTCTTTTATGCATGTGTACCTTTTATTTCAGTAGATGTAGTTTAATTTTCAGTTACATCCCATGGCTTGTGTGGGAAACATTTGAAAATTCCTCATGAAAAAAACATTGAATTCTGTAAATGATTTGTATATTTCTTTCTACATTTCTGCTTTCTGTATGGATTGTATAATGAACTAAACAACTCAGTAATATAATTGAATGTCTTAATCATGAAGGAAAGAATTTAGAAAACTTGTAACATATAGTAATGAACTCTGTAATTTTATGTTTGCTGTTACAAAACTTTACACTTCACCTTTTCTGTAATTGGATGTCTTCATCAAGACAACACAGTTGTCCTTCGGGGCTTGTGTTTTTTTACTGAGTAAATTCATGAAATTTCAGACTATGTGATCTGTTACATTTTGTAACAGACACACATAGCTGCAAATTTCATGTAATCTTTTAAAATAAATCAGTACAAACGACATAACTCTAAAACATTCTCCCCTAGCTTAGGTATACTTCACCAATGCTATCCATCGTAACAAATTTTCGAGTTGTCCATTTCTGCATAAGTGCAGAAATTGTCAACAAGCCCATAAGGTAATATTCCCTTCCTTTTAAAATAAAACCAATACAATTTTTCAATATTAACGAATTCTAGTTTGATAAACATATTCAATATGGCTGGGACAAGATATATCAGTTGTGAGGTCACAAAATTTCCACCTATCCCACTCTCATTGTTCTATGCCACCTAATTGTAATATCTTTCCTCTTTGGAAGAGAAAAGACTAATTCTGAACTTTTTCCCAAAGAATTTGTAATGTAGTGTGTTGAAGAGGATTAGGGATATTTTTCTTTGTTTTTTAATGCTATTAAGAAATATTTTCATTCTCCTTAGGATGTGTAGGAGACAACTCTTATGGCAATTGGATGTGTGGTTAGAACTATACATCCTTCTAATTTTGAAGGAGTATTCCCTCTTTTTTCCTACTTCTCCTTTTGCATGTAAGATGAATGTTTATGTTGTTTATGATACCTAGGTAAAGGTCATGTTCTTGAGGAATTTCCTGGTATGATGAACATAAGGTTATGTAGTCCCACGGAGAATTAAAGATTTAGTCCTTGGATGTAAGTAATCAGGTTACTTTTGGGACACAAATTGTCTCTATAACCTGAGCATGCCTTAAATCAAATTAAGTGATATATACATTTTAAGATGCTTCATGTTGATATGATTTGAGCATCATCTACATCCTATATTAATTAGTAATTGTACACATGAAGAATTCTGAGTGTGCACATGTCCCTAGTATAGACCTCTCATGGGAAGACTAGAGTGTTTGATCTTTCAAAGATAATATTTTGACAATGTACCATAGAGTTTAAAAAACACATGATGTATTCCTTGAAGAATTTATTTCTATGCCAATTCATTTTTGCAATAGTTGTGACCTTAGTAAAAGTGTAGTAAAAATTATAATTAAATGTCTCCTAGTAATTGATTATGGCATAATGGCACAGCACCCCTGGGCACCTTACTCGCAAGTTAATGGTTGAGGTAGTCCATGTGAGTCATCAGAACCCATGGAGTTCACAAGTACCAAATTATGGGAATTTGCATAGTGCAAGTAACCCATTAGAGAAGGTTGTAAATCGAGATGATCGTAGCCTAATGTCAACTAATACAAAGTGCTGAGAGTTACAGATCTAACCCTACATCATAATATGATCCAAGAAGAAAAAGATGGATAAAAATGTATATAAATATGTTTCCTATGTGATAAGGGAAGGTGATGCACCAACGAAGGATAGTTGAGTAACTCTTTCATAGATAAACTTCAATGACTAGCCTTGCACTCTTATACTAAAAATAACAATTCAATACCAGTGGAAATGGATACCTTGACAAAGCAGATTTTCACTATAGGATCTTATGAAAGTTCTTACCAAGTATAACAAAGAATGAGGGTTTGAGAGCATCCATATATATGATTTTATTTCCTCTCATATTTGCATACCATACATCACATTTAGGGCCAAAGGCATAGATTTCACATTACAGGGAGGTTTCGAAATCTCCACAAATATCTTATAGAAAAATAAGAAGCTTGAGTTGGCAAATAAAAGTTTTACAACGCATATGTGTAAATGCCCACTTTCCTTTGACACATTTTGTTAATGACTAATCATGATACTATTGATTATATTATTCAACCACATGATTATGGACCTTATTATAGTATGATGGGTAGATGTTAGATCATACCTCCATTATTGTTGTATTTGATTCAGTTATGATACATGATGATTATTAGAGACATCATTTGGATATTGATGACGATAAACTATTGTTTGACATGGCTATATTATGGATGTTGTACGGACATGTGATATTTGGATATTGTCCTATTAGACATAGAAATGGAAATTATTAGATGATGATATAGTTGTTGAGTAAAATTACAAATGAAATTGGGTGGTAGATTACTTTGATATTGTTGTGATTCATATATCTAGATGATTTTGGAAATTATATTTATATTAGAGATTTGGATGTTCTGATATGGCCACGAGGCCGAAAGTAGGTATTTGTATTTTGCAGGTTTAAAAATATCACAACAAACATCGGGTGATTGGAGACCAACCACATTGGAATTCTAGATGAATTCAACAAGTTCACCTTGGCAACTAGTAATTTGTTTGTGTTTGTGTTAATAGGATTCCCATGGGGGGATCAACTTTAATTGTGACCAAGGGGTTTTATGTATTTTGTTTTATTTTGGTCCCTTTCATTATTTTTGCATGTGTTTATTTTGTGGTGCTTTTACCCCTTCATTAAGTATTAAATGGTGTGTAAATATTGCTGAGTAATCATATTGTTAAAATAAATAAATCAAATATGACTTAAGAAGGTAATTAATGAGAGTTGTTGGCCTCCCCACGTGACTTTAAAGTGTCTGTAAGAGACCCTAAGTGATGTGTAATTCTGAACTTTGGAGTGTGGAACACTCCACCTTCTTGGAAATTCGAATTGTCCTTGCAGGCTGATTTTGAGAGGCTTGTGGGACAAGTTAAACTTGTCCATAACCTCTTAAATTTAATTACCAATGACATACCTACGAAGTTGGAGAGTTGAGACTTAGACTCTTTGGATTACCCTTTTTGAGTATCTCAAAATATAGGTTTTAATTGCACTTTTCTTACATGATTTAATTTCAGTCCTTTAGGGTGTGGGTTGGATTTGAGTGTCTAAGTAAACTGTCATATTATTCCACCCACCTATTTATTATGCATTGGAGAGTAGTTGATGCATGGGTAATTTTAGGGTTAGGGTTGAAGACTTAGTGTGATATGTCATCCTACTTGGACCTGCGTCATCCTCTTCCCTTCACTCTTCTATAAAATTCTAATGGGTTGCCTTGTTTTAGGGTTGCTTCATTTTTGGATACTTTATTCTTGGGTAAATTCCTTGTTATTTTGGGAGCTCTTGCTTTGAAGAAGAAGTTTTCGGAAGTTTACTCTTGCAGCTAATAAACCTCACTTTTTCATGTGAACTTTCGGTTGTTGCATTGGGAGCTTTTTGAATTTTGGAAACTTGGGACAAATCAATCATGGAGACTTATAGGAGCTTGACTCTTGAAATTTTCTTCTCATGTATGAATGTAATATGTTAATGTATCAATGTTTGGCCACATCTTGTAGGTTGTTGGGTAGATGGCCTAGGAATGGTGTAGGAGAAGACTATTGGGTTATATTTTGTGGGAGGCACAAATGTGTGTTTAGGGAGGTATTAAGGGTGGAGGGAGTTGGGATTTGGGTTCCACCTTAGAAAATGAAATAGCTTGCATTTATTTTACATCGTTATGGGGTGCCATAAGAGGTTGGGGAGGCATAAGAAAATTGAGTAATAAGGGAAACTTTGAAATCATATAGGTGTATACATAGAGATAGTAAATTATATGTATGTATGTAATGTTTGTATGTATGTAGTGTAGGGAAAAATTTATGTCCGTTCTTTTTACTGTATGGATGTATCTATGTCTAAAATGTGGGTATATATAGACCAACTATACATAATGGTGGTGGTTTGTTCTCAGGTGGTGATACCCATTTCCCCTTTAGCGAGGACATAACTAACATCCCCCATAGTTTCTTGCTCCTTTGGCCTACTTCAATAAAGCCTCAGTACATGTTTTTCAAGAACCAAATAATATAGTTGAAAAACTACATGCTCTATTTTGGAACTATGTTTTATTATGGAAATGTTTCTTGTGTGTTTGTGGAAGCCTATTGTTGCCATGATTTGGATCACATCTTTTATTGCATTATGGTTAGGGCTCGGGGCCCAATGAAGAAGGATGGCTTCTCCTAACTTCATTGGATGTCTTGATTGGGTGGAGAGTGTTACCTTTCCCCTAATCTTGTTGTGATCAAATTGGAAGAATGAGAAATAGGATACATGTTGTTGTTGTGGAGCAAGTTAAAATGACAGTTGGAAAAAACCTTAGTGAAATGAAATCTTATTCACATAGCCCCTTTACAACTTTAAAGTGAATGATATATGTAATGGAAAATTACATTGAAAATGAAAGTTGGAAATGTAAAAGAGTTACATTCTTATCCCGTTTTGGAAAGAATGTGAAAGAATGATATGTATTTTTTATGTTGAATTTTTATAGGATCAAATGTAAAGGAGGTTCATAAGACCCTTTATCTTTTGAATTAATTGAATTTTTTGCCTTGTTCATCCAACCCAAGATATTCTTCCATTGGAAATCCCAATGATTTTAAATGTTCGATGAAATCCCTGTTCTGGAGTAATGGCGGAAAAGTGAAACACGTGTGGAGAAAATGTGTAATATTTTGCCTTGTTTTTATAAATATGATTTTGGAAGGAATAAAGAAGCTACTGTTCCACTGCAAGTTGTTTTTAGAATCATAAATGATTTAGGCACCATTTTTTCAAATTAGAACTGGCGATTGAAAACTTTTAAATGTAATTGACTCTATTCCAAAAGGGGAGAAATGCGTATAAATTTGTCTATGTCCCACTCAGGGCCCACCTTAGGACACATGTAAAAATTTCTCAAGGGCAGAGTTATGTAGAAAAATATTAAATTTTCCCAATAATTTGTAATTAAATTCAACTGAAATGCATCTACACTTTAAGTTTGGATCTTCCACATTATAATACTTCAAAGTAAAAAATGGCAAATCAAACCTGAGAGTCAAAAATATGAACTTCCCTCCTATTTCTCTGCAACACGTCTAGAAGTGCATTTAATCTTGATTTCTTTGAATGAATCTATAACCAAGGAATAACAAATGAAACATTAATTTGGATGCATAATGAAGTTTCCAAACTGGGAAGATCTAGAAGGTGTAACACTTAAGGAAATTCTAAGAAAACTTAGCAAAATCAAGCTCAAACAGATTTTGCTAGTTGTTGCTGCTGTCCAAGAAATGTAAATGTTCAAACTGGTCAAATCAATTAGAAAAATTGAATCTTGATGAAATATTACCCCCTAAATACACCTATGAAAAATTTTCCATGTCTGATTTGAGAATCATGTTGAGAGAGGGAGAAGAACAAATTTTGTCTGATTTCACAAGTAAAAATTTACTAGTTTATGTAAATGTAAAATCCTGAACATGTTTTTCTTGGAAAATGGTTGACCCCTTAAAATCTATCAAAATCTAAGAATTAATGAATTCATGCAGCAAAGAGGACATCGAGATATTTCCATAAAGTCCTCCAAGTTTTCCCAAAATCTGAGCTCTCTATCAAAATTTATGGCCTTCTGAACATTTTCAAGTTACAACTTCGCGTCAAAAAAAAAAGATGGGAAAAAATTTCCCTTGGTGGGCCCATGCGGGTCCAAATTTTTCCTATTTAGATCTTGAGGAAAGTGTATTTTTTCATCTCTGAATGCGTGCGAGTTTTTTTCTAATTTTCCCTACTGCCCTATCAACGATATCAGTCCAATCACACATGTCTCAGTCACATGGCATCGGTGAGTGTACAGTCAACAGTGACTGGATTTCTTTTTAAGATTTCATCTGGGATTGAAAATTTTACAAATCATTTTCTTTCAAATTTGTCACCCGCCAGCTCATAACCAATCAGGTAGCCGCCACGTGGCATCACGAGGTGTGACGGTGGAGGCGTAGGTGAATGCTACCTTCTTAGAATCTTGGGGATGTTAAAATAATTTTCTCCCCACTGTCCTTGCCTTCCCCACGTTGGCTTAGGAGATGCCATATGTCCCATGCGGACTTACAAGAGTGTGGAGTGCTAAGTCTAGGCTTTTCGCTTCCCACGTGGGCACATATTCTAGTTTAAGATACATGTCTCCCGCAACTTTTGTGGAATTTTCCCCGCACTGGCTTGGGAGATTTCACATGTCCATTGTGCACTTTCAAGCCCATCAAGGATTTGCCGTGAGTCCAAGTTTGTTCTTGTCTTCCCTCCTACGTGGGAAATCTATTTAAAAACATCTAATCCCATCCATACTACCCCTGTTATTACTTTTATACCCACACAAGACCGCAATCCCGCTCTTAGCCAAAGTATTTCAGGATAAGGCCCAGGTTCCCATAATGTTGAAAAATATGTAGCACCTTAGGGGGACTTCCTTGTTATGAATGGAATGTCCATGATCTGGAAGTGTCCTATCTCAATGGAGAGTCAGATCTGGTAAAATGTATGATCATATTTTCCCCAAGGTCTTATCTACAAAATTTATGCAAGTTAAGGGTATCTGTATCTCTTGTTAAATAACAGAGGTTACAAAATGAGGTTATCTTACCCTCTGAACCTAAAAAGGCAACCTTCCTAACCTTAAATAGTTGGACCAGGTTATGACCTTTAATAGATGTTATCAAATAAAATTATGTTCTTAAGAGTGCTTATAATCTCTCTAGACAAATCCAAGTAACATTGTTGTCTTGTAACCTAATTATAGATCTCCTTCCCAACTATAAAACAACATTATTATTCCATAATGATTTGGCTTACTTCTAAGTGCCTATGTTGTTCTTAGTGTTGCTGCAAGTGGCTCGTTTTAGCAGAGCGTTACATTTGGGTACCAACACCTGCAATATGCATCCAAACCTTGGGTCATTGAGCCCACTAGAAACTTGACCACATGAACCTCAAACCCAGCACAGTTTTAAATCCTAGAAAACAATTTAGTTGTTTTTTGAAATTACATATTTTAGTAAACATGAAAACTGAATAAAACCTAGAAATATAAACTAAGTCTTGCCTTGGTTGGTGTAGGAGGTAAATATGGTATGAGGGGTCTTTTGACATAGACCTAGACTTGCCACCACAAATCATGTTGTAGTAGCCATCCTACCCCCGATTTTACAAGACTCTTCAGGATGTTAATGTCGCTCTACAACGGAGGATCAACTAGGAGGACATGAAGCCAGACATGATAGAGTCCCTTCTATTGAGGGTCATGTATCTCCTCGACCCAGCAAGGAGAATGGAGGAGAAAACTCCCATGCAGATTCAACCAGAACTCTGAGTCTCCACAGAGGGAACAGGGTGAGTGAGTTTCAGGACATAGAGAGAGATCTCAGAGACCTAGGCTTAGGGATGAGCATACAGAGAGACCTAGAGGTCGTCAGACCACATAGCTGTAGATCACATCAGGGAGATCCTGGAAGCTTTGGCCATCACATTATTTTCCCTGGTAACATAGGTGATATTTTAGGTAGAGATACCTTAGTTGAGTGAGCTTGAGTGGATGCTTCAATCTATGTCCTTGGATCTAGCAACACTTTAAAGCCCATGTTGTGATCCATATACTAAAGGATAGAGCTGGATTCTTGAGACATGGAGGACAAAGAAGTAAAAGCTCTATCTTGATTCTGCGATAGTTACCTGGGAGCTCAATTAAGGAGTATTTCTTCCGAGTTTTATCTATTTTTCATGAAGAAAAAAATCATTCAATAATGGATAGATGAGGGGAATCCATGATATCCTCCGACAGGCATCTCTTACATTGGCTTGAGTATGAGAGTAGATTTCTTGATCTACTCTAGTATGTTGGTTACATGCAGGATGAGAAGGTGCAGGATCCACAGGTTCATGCAGGCCTAAATCATAGACAATGGAGGAGCAAGTACAGATCCATTATCCATAGATATTAGTTGAGGCTCTTCAAGAAGGCCTATATAGCCCAGAGGACTTATTCGGGAAAAGACCCAGCAGGCTAGAGACCTAGTCTATGAGCCGCATAGAACCTTAGATATAGGACAATAAAAAATTTAGGGGGTCAGTACCTCTTCCTCGTGGTGGACAGGGTTTAATGCATAGTCATCTTTTAGACCATAGCACTAGTAACAAATAGTCCCACCCACCTTATATACTCCACATAGATTTGATGCATAGAGAGGTCAGAGCATGGGGCCTCCTCCTTGGGGTCCCATTAGGACACATGGTGCCCAGAGAGCTCACTCAGTAGAAGCTCGCAAGCAGAGACCTCAGCAGACCGATCATCTTGGATCATCAGGATCCACACCATAGACCTCCAGAGTACCGGTCCAGACTTGCTACACAAGGGAGAGGATCAAGTAGTTATTTTGGTTGTGGTGTTATTGGAACATTTTTGGAGAGACTGGCCCATAGAACCCTAATAACAAGGGTAAGACATAGATCTCAGAGCCTACTATTGGTGATATGGGGCACAGTCATATGATGTATGCAGTGGTTGAGAACTTGTCAGGTAGAGCACCAGAGTACCAGTTATTGAGACTGTCAGGTAACATTGGTGGTATTCCTACCTCCATTCTGTTTGATTCTGGTTCTTTTGATTCTTTTATTACACCATCTTTAGTAGAGTGATGCAAGCTGGTGGCAGTTAGGCAGGGACATAGTTGGGATGTTGAGATAGCTTCTGGAGCCAAGATCTCTATAGACTCCTTAGTTAAGGAGTGTGTGGTGGATTTGGGACCTTTCACCACTACCTCGGATCTTCATATCCTTCCCTTGGGCTCTTATGGAGTCATCTTTGGTATGGATTGGTTGTCTGCACATAGGGCTAGGATGGATTATTACCACAATATCATATCTTGTGCAGATGATTTAGGAGTTGAGTCAATGGTGATTTCAGGGGTCAGGAGACCCTTTTCTATTCGCACCATCTCTACTATGCAACTTAAGAAGTGTGTACGACAGGGTTGTCAGATGTACGTTGTTACAGTCAGTGATATATCAGAGGATGGATCTAGTGGACCATCACTAGATGATCACCCCATTTTGAGAGAGTTTACAGATGTCTTTCTAGGGGAGCTACTAGGGTTACCACCCCCACGTGAGATTGATTTTCACATAGATCTAATTCTTGGAGCAATGCCTATCTCATGAGCACCTTATCAGGATGACCACCCCAGAGCTCTATGAGCTCAAGTTACAGCTTGAGGGCCTTTTGGAGAAAGGCCTTATCCATCCTAGTGTATCCCCTTAGGGGTGCACCGGTAATCTTTGTCAAGAAGAAGGATGGATCCTTGTGGTTTTGTATTGATTACCTTGTGGTTTTGTATGAATAAGGTAACAATCAAGAATCGTTATCCCCTTCCACGCATTGATGATTTGATTGATCAGATAAAGGGAGCCATAACTTTCTCTAAGATAGACCTTAAGTCAGGCTACCATCAGCTGAGGATTTCAGAGGTGGACATTCATAAGACCACTTTCCATATGAGATATGGCCACTAATGAGTTCACAGTGGTGCCTTTTTTTTGACTAATGCCCTCGTAGTATTTATGAGTTTGATGAATGGGTATTTAGGACCTTCTTAGATCGTTTCATGCTCATATTCCTTGATGACATTTTGATATACTCACATACACGTGAGGAGCATGAGGGGCACCTTCTCCAGGTTATTCAGTGCCTCCAAGAGCAGAAACTTTACAAGAACTTGGAGAACTGTGCATTCTTTCAGTCAGAGGTGTAGTATTTGGGTCATATCATTTCTAGGGAAGGTATCACTGTCGATCCTTCAAGATTAGAGCTATTATGGATTGGCCAACACCCACTACAATGGTGACTGAGGTACGCAGCTTCATGGGGTTAGTAGGTTACTACCAAAGATTTGTTCAGGACTTCTCTCGAATTGCTCACCCCATCACTTCCCTTTAGAGGAAAGGGAAGAATTTTTTTTGGTTGGACAGGTGTGCAAGCAGGCCTTCAGTACAATGAAGGAATGTCTCACTATAGCACTATTCTCATAGTGCCAGATCTACAGGGTGAGTTTTTCATTTGCACGGATGCTTCTTTAGCAGGGCTTGGAGGTGTGTTGATGCAGGAGGGAAGAGTAGTGGCTTTTGAGTCTCACAAACTCAAAGATTACGAGCTTAGTTATCCAACTCATGATCTTGAGCTTGTGGTAGTTTTGCATTCTTTTAGTTCGATGGAGGAACTTTCTGCTTGTTCAGAGATTCACACTCAGGATAGATCACTTGAGTCTTCGCCACCTCTTCATGCAACCCAATCTCAACACTCGTCAGTGACGTTGGATGGAGTTTCCTTGTGAGTATGATATGGAGATAGAACATGTGAAAGGGAAAGATAATGTGGTGGTAGATGCTCTCAGCAGATGGAGACTTGTGGCCATGGCCACCTAAGTGAGCACAGATTTGTAGAGCAGGATTCTTCAGTAGCTTCCTCTCGAGAATTTCTACTTTGCAGTTCGAGTAGAGATTGAGTCTTAAAGACCTCTTAAGGGGAATTTTGATGGTTTCTCACTAGAGGTGGATGGCCTTCTCAGGCACAGAGGTTAGATTTATGTTCCTAGAGAGGCAGGCTTGAGGCAAGAAATCTTGGCAGAGGCACATCGTGCACCCTATTCAACCCACCCTGGGGTGAAGAAGATGCACACCACCTTGAGACAGTTGTATCATTGGAGAGGACTTCGTAAAGACGTGGCCCAGTTCATGTCATGATGTTTAGAGTGCAAGAAAGTTAAGTCTGAGCATCAGCATCCAGTTGGCCTTCTCTTTCCTCATGCTATACCAGAGTGGAAATGGGACACCATTTCCATGGACTTCATTGTTGGGCTACCGATGTTGAGATATCACTATGATGCCATCATGGTCACAGTTGAAAAATACAAAAGTGGCTCACTTTTCTCCGAGTGAAGACCACTTATACAGCTAGTGTAGTGGCACAGGTATATTTGGATGAGATTGTCAGGTTGCACAGGATTCTACAAAATATCATTAGTGACTGCGATCCTTTGTATACTTCTCATTTCTGGACTACCATGCAACATGCCCTCGGGACGAAGATCAATTTCAACACAACATATAACCTTGAGATAAATGGACAGACTGGAGCAAATGAATTAGATTTTAGAGGACATGCTCGAGATGTATGTGATGGATCAGCAATCAAGATGGGAGGAGTACCTGTACCTGGTGGATTTTGCCTACAATAATAGTTTTCAGATTTTTATAGGCATGGATCCTTTTCATGCTTTGTATGGTAGAGAGTGCAGGACACCTCTTAGTTGAGACAGGTTAGAGGACAGGGTTTCTCTTAGACCAACCTTATTGCAGGACATTGAGCAGCAGATGATTTTGATCAGAAAGAGACTGCAGGAGGCACAGGATACGAAGAATAAGTATGCATATCAGTATAGGATGGACTAAATTTTTTATGTGGGCATGAAGGTTTTCCTTTGTGTCAGGCCACACAAGATCCCTATCCATTATGGAAAAGGTTCTAAGTTAGCTCCAAGATTCATGGGTACTTTTGAGATCTTGGAGCGTACCGGACCTTTGGCCTACCATATAGCATTGCCACCCAGCTTCTCTCACATACATGATGTGTTTCATGTTTCATTTCTTAGGAGATATGTTACAAATCCTTCTCATGTGTTAGATTGGACATCATTACAGGAGAAGAATTAGGGGTAGGTGATGGTGGAGCACATTTGTATCCTAGATCACAGGACCCTGAGTATTCGAGGCAGAAAGGTTGATCAAGTCTAGGTGCAGTGGGACAGATATGATGTGACTGCAGCTACATAAGAGGATGCTACTTTGTTATGAGTTCAGTTACCACATTTGTTCTAGTGAATTCCAAAAGGAAGTCGAGTCTAAGGGGAGGGGGATGTAGTGCCCACTTTCCTTTGACACCTTTTGTTACTAATCATGATACTATTGATTATATTATAGACATGATTATGGCTCTTATTATAGTATAAAGATAGATGTCATATCATGGGTTATTTTTTATTTGATTCAGTTATGAAGATGATTATTAGAGATACTTTGAATATTGATGATGGTATACTATTTGACATGGTTATATTATGGATGTTGCGCGGACTTGTGATATTTGGATATTGTGAGTAGACCTAGAAATGGAAATTATTGGATGATGATATAAATGTTGAGTAAAATTCTAAATGACATTGCTAGATTGCTTTGAGGTTGTTTTGATTCATATGTCTAGATGATTTTAGAAATTATATTTATATTATTTTGGATGTTCTGATATGGCCATGAGGCCGAAGGAGGGATTTGTGTTTTGTAGTTTTAAAATATCACAACAAACATTGGGCATTGGAGACCAACCACAGTGGAATTCTAGATGAATTCAACAAGGTCACCATGGCAACTAGTATTTGTTTTTGTGTGTTTTTGTGTGTTAGGGATTCCCATGGGGGGATCACCTTTAATTGTGACCAAGGGGTTTTATGCATTTTCTATTATTTTGGTCACTTTTTTTATGTTTGCATGTGTTTATTTTGTGATGCTTTTACCCTTTTCATTAATTATTAAATGGTGTGTAAATATTGAGAGTAATCATATTGTTAAAATAAATAAATCAAATATGACACAAGAAAGTAATTAATAGAGTTATTGGCCTTGAATTAAATTGTTGCAAGAGATGTGTAAGTGATGTGTAAGTTAACTATGGAGTTTGGAACACTCCACCTTCTTTGAAATTTGAACTATCCTTAGAGGATGATTTTGGAGGCTTGTGGGACAAGTTAAACTTGTCTCATACCTCTTCAATTTAATTACCAACCATGCCTACGGTTGGAGAGTTGAGATTAGACTTTTATTATGTTTTTTGAGTAGGCAGATTGTAGGTTTTAATTGCACTTTTCTTAAACAATTTAATCTCAATCCTTTGGGTGTGGATTGGATTTGAGTGTGTAAGTAAACTATCATATTATTCACCCACCTATTTATTATGCATTGGAGAATGAATTTGACTTTTGGGGTTGGGATTGAAGATGTGTGATATGGCATCCTACGTGGATCTGCCTCATCCTCTTCCCTTCCCTCTTCTATAAAATTTGAATGGTTTGCCTTGTTTTGGGGTTGCTTCATTTTGCAGACTTTATTCTTGGGTGAATTCCTTGTTGTTTTGAGAGTTCTTCCTTTGAAAATGTTTTTTGACAAGATTGTTGCATGCTTGTGCTTGGGTGTTTTTGATTGCTTGCACTAGGATAAAGCTTGTTGTTTTAGAACTTGGAACAACTCCATCATGGAGATGTAGGATCTTGAATATTGAAATTCTCTTCTTTTATGAATGTAAGTGCTAATGTATGAATGTTTTGGCATGTTTGTGGGCTATTGGGTAGATGGCCTAGTAATGGTGTATGAGAAGACTATGGGGTTATATTGTGTGGGAGGCACAAGTGTGTTTTAGGGAGGTATAAGGATGGAGGGAGTTGGGATTTTGGTCCCAGCTTATAAAGAAATAACTTGCATTTCTTTACTTGTTATGGGGTGCCATAAGAGGTTGGGGAGACATAAGGAAATGTGAGGAATAAGGGGTACTTGGGGAAGGCATAAGGGCATGTCAAGGATTTGAAATGATATATATATATATATATATATATATATATATATATATATATATATATATACATATGTTGGTAGTTTGTTCTCAGGTGGTGATACCCATTTCCCCTTTGGGAGCATAAGCAGCATCCCTCATAGTTTCTTGCTCCTTTGGCTTGCTTGATGAAGCCTAAAAAAAAATCATGTTTTAATATA
This sequence comes from Taxus chinensis, assembly GCA_019776745.2. NCBI lineage: Eukaryota > Viridiplantae > Streptophyta > Pinopsida > Cupressales > Taxaceae > Taxus > Taxus chinensis. The sequence goes on along the minus strand of CM034147.1, from coordinate 721,208,026 downwards.
GTTGAAAACTACATTCTGTGTTGGACTATGTTTTATTGTGATTATGTTGCTTGAGTGTTTGTGTAAGCATGTTGTTGCCATGAGTTGGATCACATATTTTATTGCTTATTGGTTATGGCTCAAGGGCCAATGAATAAGGATTTCTTCTCGTCTTCTTTGGATGTCTTGGTTGGGTGGGGAGTGTTGCATTTCCCCTACTTTTGTTGTGATTAAATTTGAAGAATGAGAAATCTGCATGTTGTTGTTCTGAAGCTGAGATAAAAAAAAGTTTGAAAATCCCTTATGAAATGAAATTTTATTATAGCCCATTTCCCACTTGAAGTGGAGGATCTGTGTATTCATTATAATGGAAAGATACATTGTTTTGGAAAGAATGTGAAAGAATGACATGTGTTTTGTATGTTGTATTTTGAAATCAAAAGGAAAGGAGGTTGTAAGAGTTTCATTTGAATTAATGGAAGTGTTTGCCTTGTTCATAAGATATTATTCCATTGGAAATTTGTAGTTAACATGTTCTATTAAATCCCTATTTGGAAAAGAGGAAAATTTAAACACGTGAGAAGAAAATGTAATATTCTGCCCTGTTTTTATATATATGATTTTGGAAGGAATAAAAGAAGGATGTTACAAAGTTGTCTTTTGGAATCAATAAATGATGTATCACCTTTCTCAAATTACATAGTGGCACTGAATCTGATCTTTTAAATGTAATTGAAATCTCTGTTTGAAAGAAAGAAATGCTTATAAAGGAAATGTAATACTCTGTCCTTTGAAATATGTAAAAATTGGAAATCATAGATGTATTATAGTTTTTGAATAATTTGAATTAAATCAATTGAATGCATTAGATTAGGTTTCAAAAACATTATAATACTTGGAATAATAAAATGGAAAATAGACCTTTTTTTAATTTGAACTTTGTCTTGTTTTTTTTTTCAATTGACAATTATTTAATCCCAAATGCTCAAACCGAATATGCAACAAAAGGAATAAAAACATGAAATATTAATTTGGGCATAATAAGAGCTAACCGAATTCATCGAGACATTAACACTTAAGGATATTCTTATAAAACTTAGCAAAATTAGGCTCAAATTGTTTTGCAGTCATGTTGCTGTCCAGAAATGTAAATGTTTAAATTGTAAATCAATAAAAAAAATGAATCTTGAAATCTCTCTTAGATACACCTAAGAACAATTTTCCCTTTCTATTTGACATGTTGAGAGAGGGACAAGAAAAAATTTAATAAGTTAATATTTACTAGTTTGCACTGTAAAATCCTGCAGAACGTTTTCCTGAAATTGACCCCTTAAGCTTTATCAAAATCTGAAATTAATGATCATTGAGTAAAGGGGACGTTGAGATATTTCAAGAAATTCCTCATTTTCCCAAAACTGAGTTATCTATCAAAATTTATGGCCTTCTAAAAATTTTCTTCCTTGGCGTAAAAAAAAATTGGGAATTTTTTCCTTGGCAGGCCCACAGGCCCTAATTTTTCCCTTAGCTCTTGGGAAAAATTTTGGGAATTTTTTTCTAATTTTCCCCGCTGCCCTATCGACCTGAATTCAATCGAAATCTACCATGTGGTACAACGAGGCGTCGGCATAGGGGCGGATCTCTTTATAAATTTAGCGTTTCTGAAAAATTTTGTGAAAATTTTCAAAATTTTCCCCGCCACTCACCGGACCACGGCCAACCAGGAGCCACCACGTGGCATCACGAGGTGCTGGAGGAGGTGTGGGTGAATGTTACCTTCTTATCCCTTTGGGGCTTTAAACTAATTTTCTCCCCGCCACCCTGCCTTCCCCGTGTTGGCTTGGGATATGCCACGTGTCCCTTGCAGACTTGTGGGAGCGTAGGAACAAAGTTGGCTTTCACCCCGCATGGGAAGATTTTTCAAAATGTATCCCACCACCCCCGCTCTCCCCGTACTGACTTGGGAGGCACCATGTGTCCCTAGTGGACTTGTGGACCTAGGCATGTAATGTCAACTTCCGTTTGACACCTTTTGATATTGATCTTGATACTGTTGAATTACATTATGGACATTATTATGGTTTTGATTTAGTATGATGTTAGATGTTGGACCATGGATTATTGTTGATCTTGATTTAGTTATGATGCATGATGATTATTAGAGACACTTCATATGTGGATGATGATATACTATTTGACATGGATATATTATGAATGTTGTTCGGACACATGATTTTTGGATATTGTGAGTAGACCTAGAAAATGGACATTATATGATGATGATATAGTTGTTGATATAAATTGTAAGTGATATTGTTGATTTCCTTGATGTTGTTGTGATTCATATGTATAGATGATTTTGTGATTATATTTATATCATATTGGATGTTCTGATATGGCCATGAGGCCGAAGGAGGTATTTGTGTTTTGTAAGTTAAACTATCACAACAAATATCGGGGGATTGGAGACCAACCACATTGGAATTCTAGATGAATTCAACAAGGTCACCATGGAAAATGTATTTGTTGTGTGTGTCGTATTTTGTTAGGGATTCCCATGAGGGGGATTACCTTTGAATGTGACCAAGGGGTTATGTGTATTTTATTAATGTGGTTCCTTTTTATTATTGTTTGCATGTGTTTATTTTGTGATGCATTTACCCCTTTCATTATTCTTTTAATTGTGGAGAATTAATGTGAGTAATCATATTGTTAAAATAAATAAATTAATCAAATTTGGGATATAAGAAAGTAATTATAGAAGTTGTTGGCTCTTGTATTAAATGTGGTAAGTGATGTGTAAGTATGTGTAAGAGTTGTGTAAGTCAGATTTTGGAGTATGAAACACTACACCTTCTTGGAAATTTGAATTTGTCCTTGGGGGCTGTTTTTGGAGGCTTGTGGGACAAGTTAAACTTGTCCCATACCTCTTAAATTTACATACCAACATTTCCTATGGTTGGAGGGTTAAATTCATACCTTCTTCATGCATTTTGATATGAATAATTGTAGATTTTTAATTGCACTTTTCTTACATGATATTAAATTTCAGTCCTTATGGGGTGTGGGCTTTTTGGAGTGTGTAAGTAAACTTGTCATATTATTCACCCACCTATTTATTATGCATTGGAGAATGAATTTGATTTTGTGTTGGAGTTGAGGATGTGTGATGTGGCATCCTACATGGATCCACCTCATCCTCTTCTCTTCCCTCTTCTATAAAATTAACACTCCTTGCTTTGTTTTGGGTTGTTGAACATTTTTCATACTTCCTTTTGAGTGAATTTTTGTTGTGGAGCTCTTGCTTTTGGAAGGAGTTTGGAGACCCTTACATGTTTTTTGGTTGTTGATTTTGGACTGTATTTTTGGATTGGAAAGATTTTTGTTTTGGAACTTCGACAACTCCATCATGGAGAGGTAACAACTTCGCTCTTGAAATACTCCTTTTCTTTATGAATGAACGTGTTCTTGTGTGAATGTTTTAGCATGTTTGTGGGTTGTTCAGGTAGACTACCTAGGAATGGTATAGGAGAAGACTATGGGGTACTCTTGAGGGAGGCATAAGTGTTTTGGGGAGGGATAGTGTGGAGGGATTTGGGATTGGGTTCCACCTTGTAAAAAGAAATAGTTTGCATTTCTTTACTCGTTATGGGGTGCCATAAGAGGTTGCGGAGGCATAAGAAAATGTGAGGAATAAGGGATACTTTGGGGAGGCATAAGGGCATGAAAGGGTTTGAAATGATGTGTGTGTGTGTGTGTGTGTGTGTGTGTGTGTGTGTGTGTGTGTATTGGTGGGTTGTTCTCAAGTGGTGATACACATTTCCCCTTTGGGAGGTATAAGTAGCATCCCCCATAGTTTCTTGCTTCTTTGGCTTACTTGATGAAGCCTTAGTATTTTTTTTCCATGTGTTAATGTAGTTGAAAAACTACATTCTCTTTTGGACTATTTTTTAATTTTGAAATGTGCATGTGAAAGTTTGCATTATAATGTGGAAGCCTATTATTGCCATGGGTTGAAATACATTTCTTATTGCTTTGTGGTTGGGGCTCGCGGGCCACTGAAAAAGGATGGCTTCTCCTTTAATTGGATGCCTTGGTTGGGTGGAAAGAATTACCTTTCCCTTGCCTTTGATGTGATCAAAATTGGAAGAATGAGAAGAATGTATGTTGTTGTTCTGAAGCTGAGGAAACATAGTTTGACAGTCTCTTGTGAAATAAAATTTCATTGTAACCTTCCCACTTGAAGTGGATGATCTTGTAAATGTTGTAATGGAAAGATGTTGTACTGATTTGTAAGTGAAATTTGAAATATAAAAATTTATAGTCTGTATTCGGTTTTGAAAGAATGTGAAAGAATCCTACGTGCTTGGTATACTATATTTTGTAATCAAATGGAAAGGAATTTGTAAGTTGTATTTTGGAATCAATAAATGAATGTAATGATTTTCTCAAATTCCATTGTTGTATTTGAATCTGATTATTTCAATGTATTGGAATCTCTGCTTGAAAGAAGAAAATATGTATGAAGGATAGTGCAGAACTCTATCTTTGAAATGTGAAAAAAATTAGAAATCAGACTTTGTATTCTAGCTCTTAAATGGTTTGATTAAATCACTTAAATTTATTAGACTATAAGGGAAGTGAATTTTCCATACTTGGAAGATGGAAAATGATAAAAAGATCCTATAGAAATTGACCTCTGTTTTGTTTGTTTTTAACTAGAAAATACTTCCTCTAAAATGCGCAGTTCGAACCTGCAAAATATAAATAACATTGAAACTTTAAAATATAACATGTTATGATATAAATGAACTTAATTAGACTAAAACACTTAAGGAAAAATCCTTCAAACATTGCAAAATCGGGCCCAAACCTTTCACAGTCTTTTCGCTGTCAGAAGTTGTAAAAAATTGAATTAGAAATCAATCAATCAAAATTACGTTCCAATACATCCTAAAATTATTCTTAGAAAAATCCTCCATGTTAATTTGACATGTTAAAGGAGAAATAATGACAAAATTGAACAAAATTTATAAGTTAAAATTTACCAGTTTTCTTTTAAAAAGCCTACAGGCCATTTTCTTAAAATTAACCCCTTAAAATTTATCAAAATCAAAAATTAATGATCTCAGTGCAAAGAGGACGTCGAGAGATTTCCAATAAGTCCTCATTTTCCAAACACCGAGCTCTCTATCAAAAATTATGGCCTTCTGAAGTTTTCTTCACTTGGCATTAAAATTTTGGGAAAACTTTCCTTGATAGGCCCGCGACCCAAATTTTTTTCCCTTAGGCACTTAGGAAATTTTTTGGGAAAATTTTTAAAATTTTCTACGCCACCCTGCAACAGCCAATCAGAGGCTGCCACATGGCACAATAAGAGTGTCAATGGTGGGATGGAAGCCCCTTTTGAAAAGCGTTTTCAGAAAATTTTGGGAAAATTTTCCAAGTTTTCCCCTCTGGCCCGCAGCCAATCAGGGGTTGCCACATGGCATCGTGAGGTGCCGACGGAGGTGTGGGTCTTTGAATACCCTCTTAGAGCTTTGGGGAACTAATTCATTTTTCTTCTCACTACCACACCTTTCCCGCGTTGGCCTAGGATATGTCGTGTGTCCTTTACAGACTCGCGGGAGCGCAGGTTGCAAAGATGACTTTTCACCTTGTGCGGGAAAATTTGCAAATGTCTCCCGCCGCCCCACCTTTCCTCCGCGCTACCTTGGGGAGCTGACACGTGTCCTCTTGTGGACTTGCGGACCCATGGGAGCACAGGGAAAAATGTGCTTTTTTCCCCAAGAGGGAAAAATTTTTCCCAAGGTCTCCCCACAGCCTGCCAACCTGGCCTTTGGGAAAATTTTCACCCCTGGGCCCGCAGGCCCGCTCTTGTGGAAAATTTTCACCCCAAGGCCTACCGGCCCATAACTTGAAAAATATGAGGAGTTAGGAGGACTTATTTATATCAATGGAAAGGTGAGGAAATTTCCTATCCAATGGGAGTGATTTAGGGAAATTTTGAATGCATTAAGTATGGGAAAAATCAAGTTGAAACTTTAAGTCTGTTAGAGAGTGGGTATGGTGAGGAATTTTCCCTTTGAACCTAATTGAAACTTCTAACCCTAAATTTTGTACCTTGTGACCTCTAATAATTATTAATAAAATAAAATTATACTCTAGTAGATTAGAACTATTTCTAGAACCTATTAGTGATAGTTGTTGTCTTGTAACATGGTTGTAGATTCTTTTAATAAAAAAAAAAATTTTCATAAATTTCCTAACTAATACTAGGTTGTTCTTGGGTCTCTAGTGGGTTGTTTTAATGGGTGTTACACTTGGTATCAGAGCATTGGTTCAAAAGCTTGGACCATTGGGCACACTAGAAAACTGGAGACATGAAACTTAACCCTAGTACACTTTTAAATCTAGAACACAATTTAGTTAGAAATTACATAATTTTAGTAAACATGGAAATTGAATAAAACTTAGAAAAATGAACTAACTCTCACCTTGATCTATGCAGGGGCGCAGATAGGATGAGGGGTCTTTTCACATAGACCTAGACTTACCACGACCAAATCATGTTGTAGCAGCCATCCTACCCTAGATTTTGTAGACTCTTCAAGATGTTAATGCCGCTCTACGTGTAGGATCAGTAGGAGGACGTGTAGCCAGACATGACAGAGTCCCTTCCATTGAGGGTCAGGTATCTCCTCAACCCAAGGAGGAGCATAGAGGAGAGAACTCCCATGCAGAGTTAGCCAGGGCAGAGTCACCACAAAGGGGAAAGGGTGACTGAGTTTTAGAGCATAGAGAGAGGTCTCGGAGCCCTAGGCTTAGGGATGAGTCATGCAGAGAGACCTAGAGGCCGTCAGACCATAGCTATAGATCACATCAGGGAGATCCTGAAGCTTTTGACCATCATATTATTCTAGTTACATAGGTGGATTTCAGGCAGAGGCTTAGTTGGTGAGCTTGAGCAAATGCTTCAAGCTCTGTCCTTGTTCTAACAACACAAAATGCTCATGTTATGATCCATCTACTGAGGGATGGAGCTGGTGTCTAGTGGAGGACAGAGGAGCAAGAAGCTCCATGTTGATTCTGAGACAGTTACCTGGGAGCTCTTTGAGAAGCATTTCAGGAATAAATATTTGTCACATAGGTTCATACAGCAGCGGATAGATGAGTTTCATGACCTCAGACAGGCATCTCTCATAGTGGCTGAGTATGAGAGTAGATTTCTGGATCTACTCCAGTATGTTGGTTATATGCAAGATGAGTAGGTGTGGATTCACAGGTTCATCCGGGGCCTGAATCTAGACATTAGAGGTGAAGTGTGGATCCATTGTCCACAGACATTAGCTGAGGACGTCGAGAAGACCTATATAGCATAGAGGAGACTCAAGGAAAGACCCAACAGGCTAGAGACTGAGTTTAGAGCCACATACAATAGATGTAGGACAGCAAATCAAGGGGGTCAGTACCTCTTCCTCATGGTGGATAGGGTTCAACACAGTCATCTTTTAGACCACAGCAGCAGCAACAGTCCTGCCCACCTTATAGACCTCCATAGAGATTTGATGCACAGAGAGGATAGAGTATGGGGCCTCCTCTAGGGGTCCCATCAGGACATAGGGTGCCCAGAGAGCACTCAAGAGCTCACAAGCAGAGACCTCAGCAGACCGTAGCTGGATCATCAAGATCCACACCATATACCTCTAAAGTACTGACTGGACCAGCTACACATGGGAGAGGATCAGGAAGGGTGTTTTGATTGTGGTGTTACTGGGAATTTTTGGAGATATTTCCCACTATAACCCTAATAACAAGGGTAAGACACAGATCTCAGAGCCTACTATTGGTGATATGGGGCACAGTCATAGGATGTACACAGTGGTCGAGAACTACCAGGTAGAGCATCAGAGTACAGTTATTGAGACTGCAGGTAGCATTGGTGGTATTCCTACCTCCATCTTGTTTGATTCTGGTTCTTCTGATTCTTTCATTGCACCATCTTTAGTAGAGAGATGCAGGTTGGTGGTAGTTAGGTAGGGTCATAGTTGGGATGTTGAGATGGCTTCTGGGGCCAAGATATCTGTAGACTCCTTAGTTAAGGAGTGTGTGGTAGATTTGGGACCTTTCACCACTACCTCGGATCTCCGTATCCTTCCTTTGGGCTCTTATGGAGTCATCTTGGGTATGGATTGGTTTTCTACACACAAGACTAGAGTGGATTGTTACCACAAGATTATATCTTGTGCAGATGATTTGGGAGTTGAGTCAGTGATTTCAGGGGTCAGGAGACCCGATTTCTATTTGCACCATCTCTGTTATGCAGCTTAAGTGGTGTGTGCGATGGGGTTTCCAGATGTATGTTGTTACAGTTAGTGATAGATCAGAGGATGGGTCTAGTGGACCATCGCTAGATGATCACCCCATTTTGAGAGAGTTTGTAGATGTCTTTCTGAGGGAGCTACTGGGGTTACCACCCCCACATGAGATTGATTTTCATATAGATCTATTTCCTGGAGCAGAAGCCTATCTCATGAGCACCTTATCAGATGACCACCCCAGAGCTCTATGAGCTCAAGTTGCAGCTTGAGGGCCTTTTGAAGAAAGGCCTTATCCATCCTAGTGTATCCCCTTGGGGTGCACTAGTGATCTTTGTGAAGAAGAAGGATGCATCCTTACGGTTGTGTATTGATTACCGTCAGCTGAACAAAGTAACGATCAAGAATCGTTATCATTTTCCACACATTGATGATTTGTTTGATCAGATGAAGGGAGCCAATGATTTTCTCTAAGATTGATCTTAAGTCAGGCTACCATCAGCTAAGGATTTCAGAGGTAAACATTCATAAGACTACCTTCCGTACGAGATATGGGCACTATGAGTTCACAGTGGTGCCTTTTGGTTTGACTAATGCCCCCGTAGTGTTTATGAGTTTGATGAATGGGGTATTTAGGACCTTCTTAGATCGACTTCATGCTCATCTTCCTTGATGAAATTTTGATTTACTCACGTGCGCGTGAGGAGCACGAGGGGCACCTTCACCAGGTTCTTCAGTGTCTTCGGGAACAACTTTTTGGGAACTTGGAGAAGTGTGCATTCTTTCAGACAGAGGTGCAGTATTTGGGTCACATCATTTGTAGGGGAAGGTATCACCATCAATCCTTCCAAGATTAGAGCTATTATGGATTGACCATGGCACCCACTACGATGATTGAGGTGCGCAGCTTCATGGGATTAGTAGGGTACTACCAGAGATTTGTTCAGGATTTCTCTCGGATTACACACCCCATCACTTCCCTTTAGAGAAAAGGGAAGAAGTTTCTTTGGTCAAACAGATGTGAGCAGGCCTTCAGAAACTAAAGGAATGTCTCACTACAACACCTATTCTTGCAGTGCTGGATCCACATGGTGATTTCTTCATTTGCACAGATGCTTCGTTAGCAGGGCTTGGAGGTGTGTTGATGCAGGAGGGCATAGTAGTGGCTTTTGAGTCTCAAAAACTCAAATATTATGAGCTTAATTATCCAACTCATGATCTTGAGCTTGTGGTAGTTTTGCATGCTTTGGTTCGATGGAGACACTTTCTTCTTGGTTAGAGATTCACACTTACGATAGATCACCTGAGTCTTCGCCACCTCTTCACGTAGCCCAATCTCAATGCTCGTCAGTGGCGTTGGATGGAGTTGCTTTGTGAGTATGATATGGAGATAGAGCATGTGAAAGGGAAAGAGAATGTGGTGGTAGATGCTCTCAGCAGATGGAGACATGTGGCTATAGCCACCTCAGTGAGCATAGATTTACGGAGTAGGATTCTTTAGCAACTTCCTCTTGACATCTTCTACATTGCAGTTCGAGCAGAGATCGAGTCTCAAGAGACCCCTCGAGGGGAATTTTGATGGTTTTTCTTTAGAGGTAGATGGTCTTCTCAAGCATAGAGGCTAGATTTATGTTCCCAGAGATGGAGGCTTGAGGTAGGACATCTTGGTAGAGGCACATCATGTACCCTATTCAGCCCATCCTGGCAGTGAAGAAGATGCACGCCACCTTGAGACAGTTGTATCATTGGAGAGGACTTCATAGAGACATGGCCTAGTTCGTGTCACGATGTTTAGAGTGTCAGAAAGTAAAGGCCGAGCATCAGCATCCAGCTAGCCTTCTTTTCCCTCATGCTATACCGGAATGGAAGTGGGACACCATTTCCATGGACTTCATTGTTGGGCTACCGATGTCGAGATATCACCACAATGCCATCATGGTCATGGTTGATAAATTGACAAAAGTGGCTCACTTTTCTACAGTGAAGACCACTTATACAGCTAGTGTAGTGGCATGGGTATACTTGGATGAGATTGTCAGGTTGCACAGGATTCCTGGAAGATCATTAGTGACTGTGATCCTTTGTATACTTCCCATTTTTGGACTACCATGCAGCATGCCCTCGGGATGAAGATCAATTTCAGCACAATATATCACCCTAAGACAGATGGATAGACTGAGCAAGTGAATAAGATTTTAGAGGACATGCTCAGGATGTATGTGATGGATCAATAGTCTAAACGGGAGGAGTACTTGTACTTAGTGGAGTTTTCCTACAATAATAGTTTTTAGAGTTCTATAGGCATGGCTCCTTTTCAGGTTTTGGATGGTAGAGAGTGTAGGACACCTCTTAGCTGGGATAGGCTAGAGGATAAGGTTTCTCTTTGACCAGCTTTATTGCAAGACATGAAAAGTAGGTGGTATTGATCAGACAGAGACTGCAGGAGGCACAAGACAGGTAGAAGAAGTATGTGGATCAGCATAGGACCGACCATAGTTTTGATGTGGGCATGAAGGTATTCCTTCGTGTCAGGCCACATAAGATCCCTATCCATTATGGAAAAGGTTCTAAGTTAGCTCCTAGATTCGTGGGCCCTTTTGAGATCTTGGAGCGTATCGGCCCTTTGGCCTACCATCTAACATTGCCACCTAGCTTGTCTCGAATACATGATGTGTTTCATGTTTTCAGTTCTTAGGAGATATGTTACAGATCCTTCTCATGTGTTAGATTGGACATCATTGCAGGTGCAGGATCAGGGGTAGGTGATGGTGGAGCCCGTTCACATCCTAGATAACAGGACCCTGGGCCTTTGAGGTAGAGAGGTTGATCAGGTTTAGGTACAGTGGGATAGATATGATGAGACTGCAGCTACATGGGAGGATGCTACTTCGTTACGAGTTCAGTTCCCACATTTGTTCCAATGACTTCCACGAGGAATTTATTCTAAGGGGAGGGGGATGTAGTGCCCACTTCCCTTTGAACCTTTTGATACTGATCTTGATACTGTTGATTACATTATGGACATTATTATGGTTTTGATTTAGTATGATGTTAGATGTTGGACCATGGATTATTGTTGATCTTGATTTAGTTATGATGCATGGTGATTATTAGAGACACTTCATATGTGGATGATGATATACTATTTGACATGGATATATTATGAATGTTGTTCAGACATATGATTTTTGGATATTGTGAGTAGACCTAGAAAATGGACATTATATGATGATGATATAGTTGTTGATATAAATTGTAAGTGATATTGTTGATTTCCTTGATGTTGTTGTGATTCATATGTATAGATGATTTTGTGATTATATTTATATCATGTTGGATGTTCTGATATGGCCACGAGGCCGAAGGAGGTATTTGTGTTTTATAAGTTAAACTATCACAACAAACATCAAGGGATTGGAGACCAACCACATTGGAATTCTAGATGAATTCAACAAGGTCACCATGGCAACTATATTTGTTGTGTGTGTTGTATTTTGTTAGGGATTCCCATGGGGGGGTTACCTTTGAATGTGACCAAGGGGTTATGTGTATTTTATTAATGTGGTTCCTTTTTATTATTGTTTGCATGTGTTTATTTTGTGATGCATTTACCCCTTTCATTATTCTTTTAATTTTGGAGAATTAATGTGAGTAATCATATTGTTAAAATAAATAAATTAATCAAATTTGGGATATAAGAAAGTAATTATAGAAGTTGTTGGCTCTTGTATTAAATGTGGTAAGTGATGTGTAAGTATGTGTAAGAGTTGTGTAAGTCATATTTTGGAGTATGAAACACTCCACCTTCTTGGAAATTCGAATTTTTCCTTGGGGGCTGTTTTTGGAGGCTTGTGGGACAAGTTAAACTTGTCCCATACCTCTTAAATTTACATACCAACCTTGCCTATGGTTGGAGGGTTAAATTTAGACTTTAATAATGCATTTTGGGAAGACAAATTGTAGATTTTAATTGCACTTTTCTTACATGATTTAATTTCAGTCCTTTGGGGTGTGGGTTGGATTTGAGTGTATAAGTAAAATGTCATATTATTCACCCACCTATTTATTATGCATTGGAGAATGAATTTGAATTTTGTGTTGGAGTTGAGGATGTGTGATGTGGCATCCTACATGGATCCACCTTATCCTCTTCTCTTCCCTCTTCTATAAAATTAGAACTCCTTGCTTTGTTTTGGGTTGCTGAATATTTTGCATACTTCCTTTTGGGAGAATTTTTGTTGTGTGGAGCTCTTGCTTTTGGAAGGAGTTTGGAGACCCTTGCATGCTTGTTGGTTGTTGATTTTGGACTGTATTTTGCATTGGAAAGCTTGTTGTTTTGGAACTTACGACAACTCCATCATGGAGAGGTAAGAGCTTGGCTCTTGAAATACTCCTTTTCTTTATGAATGTACATGTTATTGTGTGAATGCTTTAGCATGTTTTTGGGTTGTTCAGGTAGACTGCCTAGGAATGGTGTATGAGAAGACTATGCGAGTACTCTTGAGGGAGGCATAAGTGTTTTCGGGAGGTATAAGTGTGGAGGGAGTTAGGATTGGGTTCCACCTTGTAAAAAGAAATAGCTTGCATTTCTTGACTCGTTATGGGGTGTCATAAGAGGTTTGGGAGGCATAAGGAAATGTGACGAATAAGGAGTACTTGGGGGAGGCATAAGGGAATGATAGGGTTTATAAATGATATATATATATTGGTGGGTTGTTCTCAGGTGGTGATACCCATTTTCCCTTTAGGAGGAATAAGTAGCATCCCCCATATTTTCTTGCTCCTTTGGCTTTCTTGATGAAGCCTTAGTATTGTTTTGTCATGTGTTAATGTAGTTGTAAAACTACATTATGTTTTGGACTATGTTTTTACTTTGAAATGTGCATGTGAAAGATTGCATTGTGATGTGGAAGCCTATTGTTTCCATTGGTTGAAATACATTTCTTATTGCTTTGTAGTTGGGGCTCGTGGGCCAACGAAGAATAATGGATTCTCCTTTTATTGGATTTTTTGGTTGGGTGGAGAGCATTTCCTTTCCCCTGCCTTTGTTGTGATCAAAATTGGAAGAATGAGGAGCATGTATGTTAATGTTCTAAAGCTAAGGAAAGATAGTTTGACAGACCCTTGTGAAATAAAATTTCATTGTAACCTTCCCACTTGAAGTGTATGATCTTGTAAATGTTGTAATGGAAAGATGTTGTACATATTTGCAAGCGAAGTTTGAAATGTAAAAATTTATGCTTTTTATTCAGTTTATAAAGAATGTGAAAGAATCATATGTGATTGGTATACTATATTTTGTAATTAAATGGTAAGGAAGTTGTAAGTTGTCTTTTGGAATCAATAAATTAATGTAATGCTTTTCTCAAATTTCATTTTTTTATTTGAATATAATTATTTCAATGTATTGGAATCTTTGCTTGAAAGAAGAAAATATGTATGAATGATAGTGCAGAACTCTGTCCTTAAAATGTGAAAAAAATTAGAAATCAGACTTTGTATTCTGGCTCTTAAATGGTTTGATTAAATCACTTAAATGTATTAGACTATAAGGGAATTGAATTTTCCATAATTGGAAGATGGAAAATGATAAACAGATCCTATAGAAATTGACCTCTATTTTGTTTTTTTTAATACTAGCAAATACTTCATCTAAAATGCATAGTTCGAACCTGTAAAAAATAAATAACATTGAAACTTTAAAATCTAACATGTTATGATATAAATGAACTCAATTGAACTAAAACACTTAAGGAAAACTCCTTCAAACATTGCAAAATCGGGCCCAAACCTTTCACAGTCTTTTTGCTGTCAGAAGTTGTAAAAATTCAAATTGGAAATCAATCAAGCAAAATTACCTTTAAATACATCCTAAAATTCTTCTTAGAACAATCTTCCATGTTCATTTGATATGTTAAAGGAGAAATAATGAAAAAATTGAACAAAATTTATAAGTTAAAAGTTACCAGTTTGCTTTTTAAAAGCCTCCAGGTCATTTTCTTAAAATTAAACCCTTAAACTTTATCAAAATAAAAAATTAATGATCTCAGTGCAAAGAGAACATTGAGAGCTTTCCAGAAAGTCCTTGTTTAAAAAAATCTGAGCTCTCTGTCAAAAGCTATGGCCTTCTGAATTTTTCTTCACTTGGCGTTTAAATTTTGGGAAAAATTTCCTTGACAGGCATGAGGCCTAAAATTTTTTCACTTAGGCACTTCAGAAATCTTTTAGGGAAATTTTCAAAATTTTCTCCACCGCTCCGCTGGCCTGCAGCCAATTAGAGGTTGTCACATGGCACCATGAGGTGCCAGCGATGGGACGGATCCCCTTTTTAACTTAGCGTTTTCGGAAAATTTTGGGAAAATTTTCTAAGTTTTCCTTGCAAGCCCGCAACCAATCAAGTGATGCAACGTGGCGTCATGAGGCATCGGCAAGGGAGCGGGTTCCTTTTTTTCCTTTGCATCTCAGAAAATTTTTGGAAAATTTTCCAAGTTTTTTCTGCTGCTCCGATAGCACGCAGCCAATCAGGGGCTGCCACGTGGCATTGCGAGGTGCCGGCAGAGGTGCGGGTCTCTGTACCCTCTTAGCTCTTCAGGGCATTAAGTCATTATTCTTCTCGCTACCCCGCCTTTCCAACGTTGGCCTAGGAGACGCCACGTGTCCTTTATGGACTCGCGGGAGCACAGACGCAAAGATGACTTTTCACCCTGCGCGAGAAAATTTACAAATGTCTCCCACCGCCCCGCCTTTCCCCGCGCTACCTTAGGGAACGCCATGTGTCCCTTGTGGACTTGCAGACCTGTGGGAGCGCAGGTGCAAATGTGATTTTTACCCCGCGCGGCAAAAATTTTCCCAAGGTCTCCCTGCGGCCCGCTAACCCGCCCTTTGGGCAAATTTTCACCCCTTGGCCCGCAAGCCCGCTCTTGGGGAAAATTTTCACCCCAAGGCCCGCCAGCCCATAACTTGAAAAATATGAGGACTTAGGAGGACTTCTTTATCTCAAAGGAAAGGTGAGGAAATTTCCTATCCAATGGGAGTGATTTAGGGAAATTTTGAATGCGTTAAGTATGAGAAAAATCAAGTTCAAACTTTAAGCATGTTAGAGAGTGGGTATGGTGAGGAATTTTCCCTCTGAACCTAATTGAAACTTCTAACCCTAAATTTTGTACCTTGTGACCTCTAATAATTATTACTAAAAGAAAAGTATACTCTAGTAGATTAGAACTGTTCCAGAACCTGTTAGTGACATCTGTTGTCTTGTAACACAGTTGTAGATTCTTTTTTTTTTTTAAAAGCCATAAATTTCCTAACTAATCCTAGGTTGTTCTTAGGTCTCTAGTGGGTTGTTTTAACAGGAATTGCACTAATCAACTTTAAAAAGAAAAAAAATTGTAGGTTAGATTCAGGAAGAATACCTTCAATTAATTTCCTTTTTGTTCAAAAAAAAGGGGAGAAGAAAAATTAGAGGGAGAGTAGATACTAGTGTAAGAGAGCGGTGGCAACGGAGAGACTGAATATTGTCGCCTCTAAATTTTTCTTTGCTTCCATGTTACATTTGGGATTTCAAGACGTTGATTATCGCATCCATCGAATATGAGGTCTTCATGATCAAGGCCTTGTTGGTGTGGGAGATGGAGACATTCGATAGTGCCATCACGACGTTCTATTGAGTTTTGGCATCCTTCGATGAGAGAAGTGGCACGAGAAAGGGAATTGCCCCAGCGTCAGCAATATTGTAGGCACACTTGTCCATCACGCACTTTACAAGGAGATGTAACTCATAGGCGATCTATTTTTTCACTTTCGGCTTTTCGCTACAAATATTTTTTACTAGGAATCCGTTGTCAGCTTCGTTGCTTCCAACGACGCCCTCGTGTTTCTTCAGCCTCTCGAATGCCTCTCTGTGATCCTCGCACCACTAATGTATCAGATTTTGAAACGTGTAGTTCGGAATGAGATTGGTATGTAACATACTCTGCCTGCTCTTCGGGTAGGTAGAATGTCCCTCGTCAATCCATCGACTTACGATAAACCGGTCATTAATCTGCCCATTGGCGATGTGCATCGGGTCTTGCATCAGGTCAAGAGAAATCAGGTAGCGAAAATCGTCAAGATCAACATAACCGTCTTAGCAATAACCAGCTCCAAGCAAATCGTTCTTCGACGTCCTCTGCAACACCCTTACCACCTCTGATTTCATTTAGATTGTCAGCCGCAAGAAGAGTCCTTCCCATTGTATACAAGCCTTTCGGCGTATACATGTCTTCAATATTTTTGTAACCCGTTGCATACCTTTGACCCTAAATCCACCCGTCCCACTCGTCACGTAAATTATATATACCGTTAAATTCTATTATGTTCACGTCATTTTGGAAGACTTTATTTTAGAATATTACGTTAGAATCTACTTCGTCAATGTTGTCTTGTCGAGATCGGCATTACCAATACCACTTATAACATACTTCTAAAGCTGACCATATTGTTCAGATACATGCATGATGCGCGTATTTCCATTTCTAGTTGTGATACACGCTCACGTATGGATAATGGTTTGTTTTCAAATAACTAATATCTGGGATTCTTCTACCCCGATTTCAACGTGTGAGCAGGTCATGGTGACGTTACAATCACGCGGTGGGCAACGTCATGCAGAATCTTCCTAGCTGACGGAGTCCACCCGTGCGTTGCGTTTCATAATAACTAATACGCGTTTTACTTTGATTTATATGCCCCACATTTCTCATTTCTAGAATACGTGGCCGCGGCCGCCAATTTTAGTTTAATATTTACGTTTCCTTCTGTTCAACGTTCTGGTTTATGTTTAAATGTCTATGGAGATTGAAGAAGTAGGGGAAGACGGAACTGGAGCCATGGCAGTCATGAGCCCGAACACACCAGGAAGGAATAATTTGGCGAAGCCGCTTCGTATTGTAAAATCTCTTCCTACTTCCGACGACAGTTTATCACCTGTGAGCCCGAATACACCTGGAAGAACAAATTTGGCCGAGGCGGAGGAGAATCTCGGCACGGCAAATATGGAAGAGAATCTCGGCATAATGGAGAGATTCATTTCAAAATGGGATGTTAACACCACAAATAAAATACTCTTCCAGAGCGGGCAAGAAGAAGTCCGTAAGTACATGGACACAGTCCACAATCTTCATCGACACATGAAACATTTGTCCGCCGGCGGCAGCTCCACAGCACTGATCCGCTCGCAGCCGCTGATGAAGATGGCCATGGCCCGTCTGCAGAAGGAATTCCACAAAATTCTGTTATCTAACAGTGACCCAATACATCCGGACCGGTGGTCGTCGACATGTTCTTCTCTCCATTTCAGCAGAGAGGACAGCATCACTAGCACTAACCGTTTCGATAACGAGGACCGCAGCAGCGGCTGCTCCAGCTCCAACCGTCCGTCAACTGACAGAATCTACGAATCCAACAGGGTTCCGTTGGACGCAGTGGTGAATTTAAGAAGCATAGCGCAAAGCATGGGGAAGAGCGGATACGCGAAGGAATGCGTTCGAATCTTCACTCTCATCAGAAAGTCCGTTGTGGACGAGAGTTTGTACAATCTGGGCGTGGAGAAGGCGAGGATGATCGATGTTCGGAAAATGGACTGGCATTTACTCGATGAAAAAATCAAGAAATGGATTTACGCAGCAAAAATCAGCATCCGCTTTCTGTTTGCGAGAGAGAAGAGGCTGTGCGATGAGGTGTTCGAGGGGCTTGATAAGATGAGATATTTTTGTTTTGCTGAAATCGCCAAGGAGTCTACAGCAAGTCTTCTTGCCTTCGCGGAAGCCGTAGCCGCAACCAGCCGGGCGCCCGAAATGATTTTCCGCGTTCTCGACCTCTATGAAACCGTGACCGATCTCGTGCCCGACATAAAGGTCACATATTCTCAAGACCTTTTCCGAAGCGTGCAGGAACAAGCCGACGGGGATCCTGGTCCGGCTGGGCGAGGCGGGTGAGGGGAATTTTATCAGAATTTGAAAAGGCCCTTAAGAAGGAGAATTCCAAGGCTCCCATCGCTGGTGGCACGGTTCATCCTCTCACCAGATATGCTATGAATTATCTTACTTTTCTTTCGGATTACAAGGAAACTTTGATAAAGCTAAGCACAGACACACCCGGTGAGCTACCCAGGGCGCTGATGGACAATCTCGCCCCGGACGATTTCCCCGCTGAGCTACCCGCCAATCCCGCCCTGGACGATTTCCCTGACAGCTCCTCCGCCCGAATTTCGACGCGCTTCGGAAGGATTATCTTCTTCCTCGTGTGCAAGCTCGAAGAAACATCAGATCTGTATGAAGACGAGGCACTATCGCATCTGTTTCTGATGAACAACCTTCACTACATAGTGCAGAAAGTGAAGGGATCCGATCTCAAATTTGTGCTGGGAGAGGAGTGGCTTAAAACGCAGCGGAACACGGTGAGGCAGTGCGCGGCCAGTTATGAAAAATCCGCTTGGAAGAAAGTTCTTTCGAGTCTAAGAGACGAAGGGAGTTCAGGGCAGAAGCAATGTTTCATCTGGGGAGGCGTTGAAAGAGAAATTGAAGGCTTTTAATCTGGCTATGGCAGAGGTGAAGACGAGACATGGTGGATGGGTGGTCCCTGACGCCGCCCTGCGAGAAATGTTGGGTAAGTCAATTGGAGAGAAGGTGATACCAGCGTACAGCACCTTCTTAGCTAGATTTAAGAACCACTGTAATAGCCAAATTATGTTCATCAAATACACGCCCGAAGAACTGAAGAATGTTTTGTGGAACATTTTTAAAGGCAACCCCTCCGCTGTGAACTCCATAAGATCCCCATGAAAGTTTCTTCTTCGGTTAATATTATCTGTATAACGAATTTCTTCTTGAGAGTATAGATTATATGTGTGCTAGACGACACAACAGTATAACTAGTGGTCGCTCCAAGCGGAGCAAGATTACGCCATGAGTGGGACAGTTGGCAGAAAAGAGTTTCAGTTTTCATTTTGAAATGACGAATTGGGGAAGGGGATGTTACCTTTTTTCTCTTTTGAGTGTCAGGTTTCTATAGAGAATGTGTTATCTTGCATGTATTGTGGGGTGGTAGATATGTTTGTGTAAACTGATAAGGGTAGTCCATGCTTTGAGGTACAAATCAGTGTTTTGATTAATTTCCATTTTTTGCTGGCATGTGTCATTTACTTGCTAATTAGCCTAGTTGTTGCTTACAAGGCAATAGATTCGTTTGTGATGTTATGACCTTAAGTTATGCATCATGGAATTATCTAGTTGTTGCTCGCTAGTTAATTTTGATATTGTTTGCATATGCAGATTTGATATTGGTAATGAAATTGTGACTATAGAGTGGTTATCTCCAACTTGTATCAATTAAAAGAGAATTGCAGTGCATTAAGATATTTTTGATAACCTTCACAAAAGTCTATGAGGTTTAGCCAAATCGGGCTTGTAAGGCATTTTTAGGTTCATATTTTATTGTTTCTATGAAGGTAGAGATTGTTTAGTATATGGTATTTAGATCTTCTCTAAGACATAGATTAAATAAGCTCTTTTTGATGTGGTTGACATGGAACATAGTTCACAATATTGTGAATGGTACCTGAATTATTTTGGGCCGATGGAGGACTGTTCGACCAAATGAAACCCAAATAAATTCCATGTGGCAAATAAGCCAAACAAAATACAAATTGATTCTATGCAGAACTGGGAGGTGGTTAGTAACTGAAGCAAACATTATTTCCTTCTTTAATATTGTGTGATGTTATCCAATGATTAATAGGTTTGAACAATTTAACTTTTATTCAATGTATTTATCTGTGTAAAGATTAATTGTGTGAAAACATGAAGAAAGACACAAACATGCATAACATTAAAGAGCCCACCTTCGCTTCAGTCTCCTTCTGGGCAGTCTTATCCTGCATCTTTGAAGCCCCATTCTCAGAAGTAGTCCCTGCTAATGAATGTTCTGAAGAATTTTTGGTCTCCTGCATATTAACGTCAACATTTTCACCAACTTCAGGTACACCATTACTTTGACCATCATCTATCTCCATCGCAACAGTTGTAACAATGACTTCCACTTCGTCTTCTTCAATCATTTGCAGAAATAGAAGAATTTTGTCCAATCTGTAAAAGACAGGAGTAGAATTTCTAAATGCATGTTTCCTTGGATCTTCAAATTTTTGACTTCTGAATAATCTTAAAATACAAATGCTCAAAGAACCAGGAAACCTTCAGCCACAAATAATATTTAATATTGTTACACGAGACATTATACATATTTAAATATCTACATATGAAAAACTCGTAACTTCCAAAGTAACAAGACAAAGTAGCATTTTCCAACACTACATCAACATCACAAACTAATTCTTTTATTTATCAATGTATGCAAGTAACTACAATTTTTACAATATAGAACTCTGCATTGACAATGATTGCATCATATTAGTTGATATTGGAAATCATACCGTGTATGAGCTAATCCTTTGAGGTGCCTGAACTTGAGATGGATCAGCATATAAAACATCAAATGTAAAGGTCCCTGGCCTGAAAATTGTTACAGCCTTTGTACTTGGCACTATGTTGCCCTTTGGCAACACAATTGAGTATTTTAATTGGTCTGCAACTCTATCTTCCATCTCAGGAGAAGATCCTTTCCAAGAAAATGCAATGGAGAAAGGGAAACGTTCTTGCTGAGAAAATATTCTTCTAGTGAAGATGAATTGGATGCTTTAAAATTCTTTCTAAATAAACAAAAATTACATTTAGAGCAAGAATTTTGTTGATATTATGACATCTGAACATTGTCCACTGACACAACATTGCTACAAGAAAATAGGCAAGCTCGGTATATGACTAAAATCAAGGACATTCTCTAGAAAGACCAAGGTATCCAATCGCATGAATAAGCAAACCACATCTACCTAACCATAATTCACTCAAGAAAGACACAAATCACCTTAAGGATGTAGATTAAAGGTATCTGGGCATTACCATATGCATATAATTTCCTGTATTAAATTTAACAAATTTGGCAATTTAGAATTGAGGGCCACTCCACTCGCACTACATTGCAAACAAAAAAGTCAGAGATCAGGATAAGATTAAAAGCAAGTAGATGCTCTAGAGAAAGAAGGGTAGCCGCTCAGATTATTGAGTGCGAACCAAATCTATCCAACCAAAATTCACTGAAGGAACACAGGGATCATTTCAAAGATGTAAACTTAAGGACAACAAAAGTTCAAATAAAATTAAAACCCAACATTCCAATCTGAATTTTTGCCGGACCATGGTAGGCACACTTTGTTCAAAGAACCACTTGCGATTGCACCACATAAAGTCAGAGCATTAAGGGAACATAATTTCTTTTTGCATCTTTTTGCACTTGTAAAGGAAACTTAAAAACACAATTACAAACTCATGCAAGTATAGAAATTTTTTAAAAAGTGCACATCACATTCTTAATACTCCCCCATCAAGTACAACCATTTATATAGTCCAGATATATATGTCATGACATGTAGCACTAACTAATTTGAAAATGAGTTTGAATCTGATTCAGACTGCAGCCCATCCACTTGAGGGCAATTCATTGAGTATATCCATCTTGAGTAACTTGAATTTTGGAAACATATCCAGCTATCATCCCATTTGGATTTTAAGAGCAACAATAATTTCAGATGAAACATGAAACAAATATGAACAATTAAGTAAAAATTGTACCTACCCATCAATGCAACCTTGTTGTGATTTTGGAACTCATCTTTTTACCACAAGAAGACATCAAATGCTGCTAATGCCCAACCACCCATCAATGCAAGCTTTAATGAAAATTTGGAACTCATCTTTTAGCATAGCAAAACATCAAATGCTGCTAATGCCCTCAAATACATTCCTAAAATGTGATTTAAATCAATATTTGCCTCAAAATTAAGATCAATACTAAAAAAGGTGCACATACACCTTTGAACACATTTTCTCACAAGAACCAGTATAGTTGATTACTTGCAACATCCAACATGATTGTGCTAATATAATATTTTAAATAAAATAAATTCAAAAAATGCTTTGTTAAAAACCTTACAAAAAATTACACCAGAAAACATGGGCTGAGATAATTCATAGTAGTTTATATTTTCACGAGAAATGGTAACAAAATTGAACAGAAAATAGCCAAATCATACCTAGGACATTCATCCAAGAACCTAACTTTATCTAAATAAACTTTCCATTGCCCATCCCCTTGAGGGCAATGCGTGACTTTTTTTGGCAAGCTTTCAATACCATGCTCAAAGGAGAAAAAATGATTCCGTTTAGTACAGCTTGAGGAACACTTCTATAGCTTAAACAAAAAACCACCATGGGTTGCAAAGAAGGGAGCAAACACCAGCGACTCAACAGCCATAAGCTTGATCAAAATGTTAAAAGACGGTCCGGATGTGTCCTTCAGTGGGTCTCCAATGGTGTCACCAATGACAGCAGCCTTGTGAGGATCAGAACCCTTTGGACCAAGTGTCCTGGCATGTTCTGACGCTCCATCCTGCGATGAAAGTCGAGCAGTAGAAAGCAATCAATAGGATAAAGCAATTTTAGAAATACCATTGGCACTGCCAAATTGAGAATCACAAAAATATCCGAGTGTCATTCCAAAAAGCACTCACCTCAATGTACTTCTTTGCATTGTCCCAAGCACCACCAGTGTTTGAAGCTGATATAGCAACCTGATATCCAATTGAAGACGAATGTTAAAACAAAAACAATAACTAACATGAAGCAGAGTTACAAAAAGACAAAAATAAGACCAATAACTACCTGCACACCAGACATGAGAGCACCAGCCAGAACACCTGACAGAGTCTCCACACCAAATAAAGTACCAACAATCAGAGGTGTAAGCATCACAAGGCAACCAGGAGGAATCAGTTCCTTCAGGGAAGCATCAGTTGATATCTTAACACAAGTTGCATAATCTAGTTTGGCGGTCCCTTCCATGAGACCAGGGATGGTGTTGATATGTCTGCGAACCTCTTCAACCATTTTCAAGGCTGCACTACCCACACTTTTCATTGTCATTGCAGAGAACCGATAGGGAAGCATTGCTCCCACAATTAAACCAATGAACACTTTAGGAGTCAAGACATCCACAGTTGAAATCTCTGCACGGCTGACAAAGGCTCCAAACAATGCAAGTGATACCAATGCAGCTGATCCAATTGCAAATCCCTGTAAAGACACTTAACATCACAAAACATCCACTCACTAAAGCAAACAAAGAAGAAAACAACACGTGCCTTACCTTGCCAATGGCAGCAGTGGTATTGCCAGCTGCATCAAGAGCATCAGTTCTTTCACGGATCCTGTGACTCATGCCAGCCATCTCAGCGATACCTGCAGCATTGTCATTGATGGGTCCATATGCATCAATAGCCAATCCAGTTGCAATAGTACTGAGCATTCCCAATGCAGCTACTGCAATACCATACATGGCAGCCAAACTAAAACTGACAAAGATGCTTATTGCAATTACAAAATTGGGAATAATAACAGATTTGTAACCCAAAGCCAGCCCAAATATAACATTTGTTGTTGCTCCTGTCCTGCATGAATCAACAACATCTTGGATGGGGTTGCAATGCAAATTTCCGCTAAATGTCATTAACTTATTATTTCAAAAATGCCAATACAAGGCCAGCCCATAAACCAACAACAACACGGAAGAAGAGTTTCCTGTATTAGTAATAAGCAAGTTTGTTAACCAAATCTCAGGAAGAAAATCTACTCTTTTTAACCACAAGAAGGAAAAATTACTGGTAACAAACAGACAGAATCCCATACCAGTTTTTGACAACCTTTTGTTCACCAAAATTGAATATGGTGAAGGATGGTGGCAATGCAACCAAACTTACAACAGCAATGCCAATGGTCATCAACATTGTCGAAATAATAAGCTATTTTTTCAATGTAGGCTCAATTTCCTTCACAACCTTGATCTCAAATATGTCAGTGGCAAATAAATTTGTGATTAAGAAAACAATGATACCCATTGAGCTTATGAGTAATGGGTAGGACATTGCAATAAAATCATGAGAGGTTCCAAATGATGAAATTGATGCTAGAACCAGAGCTGCACATGAAGATTCGGCATAGGAACCAAATAGATCTGATCCCATACCAACAATATCTCCAACATTGTCACCAACATTATCAGCAATAACGTAGACACATTTCAACAATGAAAATATTATGATAAATACCAACCCATGTAAATCTGAAGGAATAAATGATATATATAAACATAGAGGTTTGCAATTTGTAGTCGCTCATGTTTATCTTATTTTATGTTGGATTAAAGCTAAATTCAATCTCACCGCAGGGTTACACGGATCATCTTCAGGAATGTTCCTCTCAACCTTTCCAACAAGATCAGCACCAACATCTACTGCTTTGGTGTAAATACCACCACCAACTTTGCCAAATAGAGCCATGGAGGAACCTCCAAGACCATAACCGGTAATAGCTTCAAAGAGACCCTCCCAGCCATCTCCATAATACATTTTGAATAGATTAATGGAAATATAAAGCACCAACAACCCATTTTCAGCAAGCAAAAATCCCATTACAGCACCAGACCTAAAGGCAGTGATGAAAGCTTTTCCATGAGGCATTTTGTCAAACAGTTCACGTACATTGTTAATGCTTCCACATTTTGCATACATGTCTACAGGGCCCTTGCAACTACATCATCTGACAAAAGTCCATTCTCTATTATGCTTTGGCGGATGTCCATACCCTGTTTGCAAGCTCCTCTTTTGGCAGAGGCAGGGAGTGTCCTCGAGATGATGATGTGACCTGAAACAACAGAAATGGCATGTTCATAAATGACGAGGAGACCTCTAGCTGTACAAACCTATTTTTTTTCCACAAAACACCAAAAACATGGTCCTTCTCATCATCCCCCCCTTGCTTACATGCAGAAAACTAAAAATTCACTTGAATCAGATGACACAAGAATCAGGCACCATCCTTGAGATCACATCTCTTCGAGGCATTCTATCAAACAGTTCACGTGCATTTTCAACAAATTCATATTGTGCATATCCTGCAATCATGGCATTCCATGAGCCCACATTTCTTTGAGGCATTTTATCAAACAGTTCACGTGCCTTATCTATGCTTCCACATTTTGCATACATGTCTACCAGGCAATTGCAACTACATCAGTCAAAATTCCTCTATCCATTATGCTTTGATGGCTGTAAATGCACATTCTGCTTACTACACACAACCCCTCTGAAGATTACTTATCTTCAATTATTGCAGGCCTGTATTTTCACGAGCATGGTTTCACAAGGAAAGACAGTTCAGTCTTTCATTGCTCACAGGTGATTTTGATCAAGTGAAAGAACAAGACAGTTTCTCATGGAATATAATTATTGCAGCATACAGAAGACATGGTTATCCACAGAAGGCATTCACACTGTTTCACCATATGCAACAAACAGGTCTTCAACCCGATCAGTTTACATTTTCCAACATACTCCCAGCCTGTGCCAAAATGGGAGCTTTGGAACAGGGTATGGACATCCATCAAAGCATATGTGCGCAAAACTAATAGTGAACCAAAAACAAGATTATATCTGAAACAACCGGATTTCGTCAAGATGCCCTTCAAAAATACGTGGCAAAAGGAGGTGCACGTTCCTGCAACGGGGACTGGGCGATAGGTGGCTGCACCATGACAGACAGGTTGAAGCTACTCAAGCAACAGAGTGTAGTCGTAGAAGATCAATTCCATAGTAGCCACGCCTCCAGCGTAATAATACGAAACCATCATATGTGCCCCGTATCTGCAACATTTAACGATAGCAGATTATGACAAATGTGATTTATACAATAAAAATATCTATTATAATATATTTGAGGAAGTGTTTATTATTAATATGATTTTTATTGATTGTATAAGGTTAAGTTTTGTTTAATTTATTATATAGACATATTATTTATTTATTTTAGATAAATGCTAAAAGGTGGTTTTTTGAGTGGGATCTTACCAAGGTATGAAGAAGGTCTGAAAGCCCAAATAAAACTTTAAACGCAACAAGAAATAAAAAATGGACAACTGCACCAACAACGAAAAGAAGAAGATATGTAAGAGAAATGGGTTTTTTGTTAAGAAAATTCTTGCTATGCAACATTTTCCAACCATCTACGACATCCTCAACATGAAGCATAACTTCAAGGGAATCAATCGGCCAATATGAATTGACATTTAGAGGAATATTTTCCTTAGCCACTTCACTAACTTGCGGTTCAACAATTTTGTTAGCCTAAGTTTCAACATTTATGTTTTCCTTGGTTCCTTCGATTGAGATTCCTCTAAGTGGAGTTTCAGGCACCGAGTCAACCAAGTCCTCCAAATTTTCTTTTAAGTCTAAATATCCCTTAGCATCAAGAGAAAAAGGACCCGGGAGAGCATTTTCCCACCAAGTGGATTTCTTATTCTTCTGCTTTACCATCACACAATCAACAACTATATGTCCTAAAGAAAAACATATTCTGCATCTAAAAGGCAAACCTTCATAATCAAGAAGTTGGGTCCAAGTTCTTCTTTGAACTTTGAGCTCAATATTAGTTGGGAGGCTCTTTGAGGTATCAAGCTCAACCAAAATTCAGGCATAGGTTGTATGGGTAAAATAAGTGGTGCAGGAGTCAAAGTTTAGGATATTTCCTAGAGTGTTTCCGATTCAAACAAGACAGGAATGATCCCATAATTGCAGCGGAAGGTGCGGTAATGAAATCCAGACCAATTTGTGTGAAAACTATTTGGTGGTGGGATTATAATAGGGGACCATGGTTTCATGAAAATGTAGTGAGATTGACATGCCCAAACGTTTTCAGCTATGGTTTCTTTATTATCTATTGAAGAAAAGACAATACTGAAAATTCCCCTTGCATAAGGGTAGATGTCTACCCTGCCTTCAAGAACATGATGTCAATGCTTTGATATCCATTCATGGAGGACTAGAAGGTTGGGCCAAAAACCACTGAATCTGCAGATGAGAGTGTGATCATGATAACAATTCTCAGCTTCTAACACCTCATCACCAAAAGTTACAATGGGGCAATTTACACTGAGCACCATAGGTTTGGTGGAATTTTCTCTCCATTGCAACACCTCTCTGAAGGATTTATTAACAAGATCAGTAGCTCCTACATGCTTAACAACACGGAAAAGGGATTCTTCTATGGTGTCCAAATCTCCACGTTAGCTCGATGATCCTACAATAATGTCAACAGGGGACATAGGGAAAAGGCCAATAGACCCATCACCACCACCACCAGTAGGGTTTCTAAAGCCATTAACCTCCTTGCTCCAAAGAGTGAGTTATAGTCTGCCTCTATACATGGACACATCGTCAGTGCATTTGGAATGGGCCTAGATTTTTCCATTGGAGGGGACCTAGTCAGATCTACCACCCCTTATGACAACGCTGCCCCAAGTGACAGCTTCATATAGTAGATTTCCAATTGATATATCGTCACCGCCGGAATGAGAAGCTTCAAAACCATGGATTTTTTCATCACCCACTTTCCCTTCCAACCGCAGCTCTTCTAATATAGATTTTCCAAATACATCAAACAAGGTGTGTCCCCCATCCGCTATCATCTAAAATCAGACCGCGGCTCCCACGGAAGCCATCACTTCCATCCTAAGAAACATTTCTGACTGAAACAGGGGTTCATTTAGGGTTCGCACAAAGCATCGTTTTAGGGTACATTGATATAAATTGAGCGTCCATCATTTTAGGGTACATATTATTTTATTTTGATTAGTATAAAGTTTAACAATTATAAATATTTATTTCTTTTTAACAAAAAATAAGAATTTGGTTTTGTGATTGGCTAATATATTTTCTTAGCCATATGAAGATTTTTTTATTAGTTAAAAATGTTATTTTTCTTATCGGTCAGTCTTAAGGTGATATGTGGAAAACATTTCATTTTCCTATAATTTAAATATGAGAATTTTCATGTGACATGTCATAAGTGACCTTCCCATTAAATGTAAAGGAATGGTCATTGTACTTTGCACAACTTAATTTATAGGTGGAGATGATGGGCATGAACTGGTGTATGCGTAGTCCATATTTCCATTATTTGCCTCCAAAATAGTTTTTCCTTCATCAATTTATGAATCATTTTTCCTCCATCTGCAATTGGCCTCAAATAACTTGAAAACAAAAATTTCCACACTATCAATGTTGAGATTTATTACGACTTAAGACTAGTGATTGCTTCAATGTGAAATTGACATAATGCAATACACATTAAAAGAGTAGCGAAATACCGTTCTTGATCTCTAAAAGGTAGTTGAGAGAAAAAATTACACCCAAGATATTGATCCATATGTTAGGAAAGAGCTTAGCCAATGCGCGCAAGACATTGCCATGCAATTGATTATGTAGTGATTTAGTTCTACTTTTAGATGCGTTGCATTTTTCTTTTTTTCATTGAGGGTACTTATGAATGTGGTTTGTATGATGAGATAAATTTGGCACGCTCCTTGCCATTTTAGAATCAAGATGATGATAGGACATGTCTCTCAAAATATAAGCTAGGTAAACCATGAAAATTGGGAATTGAACAAGAGAACATATTTAATTTGAAACCAAGTGCTTGGACATATTAACCAACACATTTTTCAAATAAATACATTATTTGTCCTCTAATCATTACAATTCAATTCCAATTAAGATCTGTGGAGTTTAACTTGTCAAATTTTCCTCTACAACAAATGACTTAGCTAAAGAAGGCCAATGATACATTCATCACTCTAATGTTTACACGCATAAACCTTTTTTCTTAGTCAATTTACAAATTATATTAATTTTCAACATCATTAATGTCTACAACATTAAACTATATAAGGCAAGAAATTGCTGCATTCAAGTCCTTATCTTTTTAGCACTTGTTTCTTATCCTTTCACCAAATTATTTTCTTATTATTTTATTATTTTTCACTAGTGGATGTTTACAGTTTGGAAGGTTGAATCATTGCTCCTGCTCTAGTTAGGTGTAATCATGGCTCTAAGAACTTAAAATAATATCATAGTTGTATTGTCCTAAAACTCATATTGTGGATATAATTTACTGTTTACATTAAACCGCGAATGTTTTACAATGTTTTAAGTAGTTCTAGTCTATTATCACAAGTTAATAAAGATGCTTATATAAGGTGCTAAGGGCCAAAATGCGGAGGTGCAAGAAGCACCTTCATAAATTATGAGATCGTGCACAACAATGCACTAGATTCTAAAACATAGGTTGTCAGTTTGTTCCTAATGTCAGAGCAGTTATGCGTGAAGAAATTGAATTTACTCTAACACTTTTTGTACCCATGTCATTGTTACAGGATCTAACCATTTTCTACATGGAAACTATGTGTATATGGATTTAACCTGATGTTATCTTTCATATGTAAATTGGTAATATAGATCCATTGAACATAGAATGATAGTGTTTAGATTTTTTTCAGCCAAAAAGAGCTCCCTCGTGCTATGACAATATAAATGAAATACCAGGACACCAGTCCATTGATTAATGCTAAACGGATAAGATGGGGGTGTTTACAGCAAGTAACGTAAGCTAACAAACCAAGGCACACTCCCTACATTAATGGGGTTAGTGGACGTGGCTTTCAATGGAATCGACTTCCAATGGAGACACTAATACATTACGTACTCTGCATTTATCTCTTTACAATGTGTACAACCTCACTACAACCAAAAACATTTGGTAAATTGTTTAGTTGCATAACATACATGTGTAAATGTTCTTGTCCGACATCTTGCTTAGGATATTATATATTATGATTCTTGTTTCTGTCTTTCCGTCTCTTATCACCATAATATACAACCAAACCTTCAAATTTAAAAGCATGGTTTAACCATTCAACGTTGCAATATAGCCTTCATCATTTTGCTTACAAGCAAGAACAAACAAACAAGACTATAAATTTCATATTGCAAAATCTATCATCCACATATACAAAATTGAACAATACCCCCTTGCAGCATGCATGGCAGGAACCGGCCGCCTCACGGCTCTTGTTAATATACTTCTACCAGATATCGATTAAAAATTATTTATCTATTTCTCCCACATGACAACGAATCACATGCACATCACATATAAGCAATGTGGGAGCGTACACATGACAAGCAATCAGTTTGACATAATGTTAGAAAAAAATGTGTTTTCGTGCTGTAGAATGGTTGTAAGAGTACAAAAAATGGCTTTAATTGTGAATATTTTCCCCGCCATATCCAAAATGTACATTGCTATTTGAACCACAACTTATCCATGCTAATGAAATTACGGGTATGATCCTATATTCCTCCTCAAACACTTCTCCAAACTCATATTTGTATAAACTTCAATGTTGAATTCACGAGTGCTTAGATCTCAAGCCTATCAATTGAATGTTTCATTGGTTTCTTGCTTTTGAACCATTGCTGAGTTTGGTGATGGTTCTCTTTTATGCAGGATTCGTTGTCACCCCTTCATGATACTATTTATGTGTTTAGACTGTGGATCACAATCTATGAGAGAGATCAGATGGATATCACGTTGAAATTATGTGGGAATAACCTACTTGTGAAGGTAACCAATTTTTCTGTGTGTTCTTCTCTATTTTCAGAGATTTAAATAATCTGTCTTGCTTTACATTTTTTATAATTTTTTTTTTTTTAATTTTGTTAGATTATGATAGAAACGTTTATTATTTCAATGCTTCTACCTGAAGAAATAACGTTGGAGTGCATGAGATTGAAAGAGACATTTTGTTGATGTAACGTTGGAGTTCATGAGATTGAAAGAGAATCATTTTGTTGATTTGCTTGTTTTGTTTTCATATCTTTTTTTTTTTTCTGGATTGGAACTGCAAATAATGAGTCTATCACTACAATAAACAATATCTTTTTATCACAATTATTCTAAAATATTTCTACAATTTAGGAGAATTGTAGAATATTTGTGACATTGTTATGATAATTATATTTTTCTGTTTTTAATAGTTGTAGATGTTCCACAATTTAATTATAGTGACAACAACTTATAAAATACTCACATCTCCAATCCTTCATAATAGAAAATCTATATTTTCTAGAAAATAAAATTAAAATTAATTGTAAATTTACCCACCGCTTTTAATTGTATAAAATATATTAAGAACAATACTATTAAATTATATTAAAGTTGAAATTCTACATTAAATACTATTAAAAATCACATTATCCAAAATAAAAATAAATAAAAATTCATATATATTTAAAAAATTAAAATTGAAATAAAGTGCTAATAAATTTCAATGATACAAACATTGTGTTTCTCACAATATTTCTCACATTTTCAGCTATTGGACATTATTATAGTGTGAAATAGAAATGACACATAAGAATTAGGAAATACTAAAATAAATAAATATATTATAAAGCACCCAATAAAACTCATATAAAATATATTAATTGTTTTCTAATAAAATAAAATAATAACAGTACGGAAATGACTTTAAATTCCATACATTTTAAAATTAAATTATTATAATATGAAAATATTATATTATACAAAAATATATATTTATTACACTGAGAGGCGTTTCTATAGTGCAGCCAGGGTTGTAATGGTATGAGTGGTTCATTTTTTGCGCCAATGCTTAAAAAAATAAAAAAACTTAGGAATTGACACAATGTTTAGAATGTTTGGGAAATCTATAAATAACATAGATCAATAATCATAAAATAAAAATTTGAAAGAAAAAAATAAATACTCAGAATGACATCTATAATTTAATAAATTGATTGGTTGGATTGGCAATTGAGGCATGGTGATCAATCCCAACCTAGACTATAGACGAGGATCATGCAAAGTCTGCAGATCAAACACAAAAAGAATTAATAAAAGTCATATCAAATCCCTCAGACCTCCAATATTGTGACTGGAGTGCTCCAAAATATGCAAGATTAGGAAAAATCGTTTGTGAAAGTCCTAAGGGAAACCGGAAATAAGCCATTGGTGAAAAGAGTTGGCCATACTATATTTAATTTGAGAGCTCCCATGGAGATGATTATGGATTATGCATGCACCTCAAGGTGCCTTATTTTGTAGATAAAAATTACCTAAATGTTGCAGTCTCTAAATTGTGTACTTGCAACATGGTGCAACTTGTAAAATGTACACTTACAGTAACCTATTTCGTACATGTCAATTCCTTAAATTTTGCACTCTCTAAAATGCATAGTTACAGAAGAAATGTTGAATCTAAATTGAGGAGTGTCATCTCCTCAAGTGACAACTCCAAAATAAATTTTAAGAACATAAAATCTTTCAATCTCAAGGAGAAAAGCAAATTACCTTATATAGGTTTTTAATCAAATGATCTGTAAATGAATCTTGAAGATAGAAATTCATCCATTTTTATCTTATAAAATTCCAAATGATACAATTTGTAGGAAACCACGAAATAAACTTTTAAAAACAGTCTTGCTCCCCCCCCACACCCCACACACACAGTACACATATTCAATCTCCTCATATTCCAACCAATAAATTAGATGTTGCATTTAAGTAATCAAAGTACAAGTTAATTAAGAGTCTTGAGGGCTCAATGGGGAAACAATTCATTTGGAACAAGATATTAACAGTTATAGTTTGAAAAATGAAATTATAATTTGATGAGTAGTTACTTTTAGTCTACATGATTGTGGATGTTACTAGCAAACCTATCTTAAAAAACCTATGTAAAAAACATCGAGGGGGTATCATTCTCGAGGTGCCTATGTTTGATTCCACAAATAAATATATGTGACATGCTTAAATTTAAAAAAAAAAAAACATCCCTAAAAAATCACCATGTTAGACATGTATATTTGAAAGAAATAATACACAAAAAAATAATAATATAAAAGAATTTATTTAAAAATACTTCTATAAAAAAATGCACCGTGCTTGAAATAGATATTTCAAAGAAGTCATACTCAACTATTTAAAAAATTAATTAATAGTTGTCTTCTATAACTAATGTGTTACCTACCTATTTTACACAGATTTAACATTAATCATTTGTGGTAGTGATAATAATTTAAAAAACAAATAATTAAGAATAAAAAAAATCTATATAAGAAACTCAAAAATTCATACTTCACCTTTTATATATAAGAGTACACGAGCAAAGGTTCATGTTCCGATTTAGCAATTTCTCAATGGCTTTTTGGAACAAGTGTGAACACTTCTAACGAAAAGATGGCAAAAGGAGTATGGTCCCACGGAGAAAAGCTATTTCTTGTCTAATTATTCAAATTGATAGCATGCCTTTATTAACATTTGATAAATTCATTATATCACGCCGACAAAAACGAAATTGACATTTTGATTTTGAAAAAGAATATTTCTATAAGACACAATTCAACATATGACCCATTGCATGTCTTTGACTATTAACTAGGGGCAAGAGAAAAGATATGTCTTGTCTGGTTGTCTCATTTTATTGTTGGGATGTACGCACCCAAGGGCCATGGTGGAGCCGTCTTGCGAATTTTATAGTAGTGTGAATGATTCAAAATTACATTGTTTGACTTAATGTTCTATATCTACAATGAATTATTAAGTTCCTAATAATTAATATATTTTGATTTTAAAAAAGAATATTTCTATAAGACACAATTCAACATATAACCCATTGCATGCCTTTGACTATTAACCAGGTGCGAGAGAAAAGCTATGTCTTGTCTGGTTGTCTAATTTTATTGTTGGGATGTACGCACCCATGGGCCATGGTGGAGCCGTCTTGTGAATTTTATAGTAGTGTGAATGATTCAAAATTACAATGTTTGACTTAATGTTCTATATCTACAATGAAGTATTAAGTTCCTAATAATTAATATATATTTGGGAAAATAATATATGAGTCGTAAGCTATACCAAAAGTGATACCAAATTGTAGTTAGCTTGTGATTTTATTTTGATGTCAATAAAATAAATGAGTTAAATATATTCCTTGAGATCACAATTTCTCATGTTATTTTGTCAAACAGTTTGTTCTTTGTGTATGTTTACCAATTTGGTATACATGTTTACACGAGTATTAACAAATATAATATTCGACATAAATATGTAGTTCGGTTGCAACTAAAACTTATGCCAAACGACCCTTTATCACAGTGCTTCAATGGATATCCACACCCTATTTCAAGGTCCATATTTTATAGCATTGCAGCAAATGGAAACATGTCAATCTTTTAATTTCCATCATTTGGGGATAAATTTGATGGGCCCAGTTTTCATTATGAAATGAGTTGCCCCAATAGTATATCTAGCATTTCTTGAACCACAAGTTTGGAATTTAAACTATCGCTTCCCTATGTGAATATATCATCATAATACCATCAGTAGGGAAAGAATATTTATAATTGAACTTTGAGAAATTTGTGTTTCTTTGCAACATATCGTGGAAGAGTGAAATAAATACGAAATATGGTACTCAAACATGGAATATTAATTTCTTTTAGCTACAATGCAGGAAGAAATTGTTCCTTATCTTGTATAATCAACAATTTGGTGACATGTCGATACTTTTGGGTCTTGCTTATAACATCAAATACAAAAATTGTTCTATACCAAGGAAGTGGCATGTGTCGTATTGGTGCTCAAAATAGTCTCGCCCCAGTTTTCCTTTGAAAATCTATCGATTTGCGGCCTCTGTCACTTTATTTTTCCCTGTGTTGTGCTTGGTTAATCTTCATTGCCATTTTTAATTTGTTCCTGGGTCGTAGATCACTTATGGGTCTATGGTTTTCTCCTTGTTTATTTGTTCCTCTGGAAAAGGTCTGTACTTTGGGTCTCCCGTTCTCTATTTGTCTAAAAATCTCGGGGTTCTCCCATATTTTTCGTTCTCCACGGTCAGGATTTGTCTTCCTTGTCATTTCTGCCCTAAATACTTGAAGAAAAATGAATGGATGTATCTCTAAGAAACATATTTGATCCTTGTAACATTTCTAAATTCTCTTTCCTTGGAGAAATTTTCAATTTCGGGCTCAAATGATCATTTTTCTGCATTTTACAGTTTGATGGGTGTTTCTCCCAGTCAAATTTCCATCCTTGCATCGACAGGAGATGTGGCACCTTTTGGTTGGACACGGGCTCAACTAGATTCTTCAAAAAATTCTATGAATCGCCTCAACTTAAAGATTTTTCCACGTGGAGGCATGGCGCTCATTTAAGGATCTACTTTTTGGTTTGGCCTTGGAGTAGCGCTGGGAGGACAAGTGGAGGTTTCCGCTGGGTCTTCCCATACTTAGTCTTTTTCAAAGGGTTTTTGGAGGTCTGGGACACGTGGAGGAATCGCACATGTTTGGGGACTGGCCCTTGAGTTTCATTTTAAAGAAGCACCAGGAGGACACATGGAGGCCTTTGCTCACTTTACATTTTGCTTAGACTTTTCAACAGCCAAAGGAAACTACCTCGGAGAATGACACATGGCGCCTTTTGCTGAGCTTCAAGCATTCAGACAAAATTTTCTGGGCTAGGACACGTGGCGAGCCCGTGCTCGTTTTAGGTATCAAATTTTTGGGACCATCTCAAGGTGCGCCATGGTGACACGTGGCAGTTTGAAAAGTCAAAGGGGCGGGGAGGTGGACCATTGGGGGCAATTCAGATTTTTTGCCCCTTGACATGTAAATGACTAAAAACATCAAAATGGCCTGTAGGCCTGATAAAGGAAAGGTCAAAGATTTCTCCGGTCAATGGCGGAGTGCAGACTCTCAGGGGAAATTTGGAAAAATTTCCTTTTGGGAGAAAAGAGTTAAAAGTAAAAGGGGAAGCGCGGTTCCACTGGAACCACATTGGGACATGTGTCGGGCCTATTTTTCAAAGGTGGAGCTATAGGGAAAACTTGAAAAATTTTCCATTTTCTAAAAGGGAGGTGAAATGGTAGAATTTCGCTATGGTTTCGATGGGGTCCCACCTTGGGACATGTGTCAGGATCATTTCTTGAGGGCGGAGGTGCGGAACAAAATGTGAAATTTTCCCATTTTTCCAAAATTTGTAAAAATTCAGAGGAAGCCCCTGGGTCTATATTTAAGTTTGAATCTTCCACGTGGACGAACAAAATTCAAAATAGAGATCAACAACAGCTAAGAGTCTGAATCTGATTTTCCCCCTATTTTATTGAAACACACCTAGAAGTGCGACTCTTTATGATTTCTTGGTATTTCCTACATGCCAAGCAGAGAGGGGAGTTAACGTTGATATCTGAGTTTGGTGGGAAGATCTAGAAGACATATTTCTCCATTAAAATGGTCTATCTATTGTGCTTAATCGGATTTTCTGATTTTCTTCTCCTAAGCACGCAAGGTGCCAGATTTGATAGATTAGGGGTGGAAAGTGGTTAGAAAATTGAAGAAAGAGTGATCTACCAAAGGAGTTAAATGCAGGAGATATTCGATGAGATATTCCCCCTCAAGCACTTAGTGACTTTTTACAGATCTGATTCTGAGAATTGCAATCGTGATCATGACAAGGATTGGAAGCACTCAAGGTCTTGATTTTAGAGGGGGAAAAGGGGGTCCTTGCTGTAAATTTTATAAAGGCATGAATTTTTCGTGCAAATGGTTCGAGTGTTAGGGGTTATGACTGAATTTTCTAATAGGAAAAGCTTGACAGGGCCCATCATTTTGAGAAGCCGTTTGAGAAGCTTGTATATCTCTTTTGTATTAAATTTGATAATGTCAAAGTGGTTGCAAATGTATAGCCATTGAAAATCTTTGAGAATTTTATAGAAACTTTCCCCTACTGATAGATTTAATCAAATTCAAGTTATTCTATGTTGTCTTGAGAAAAATGTGTTTGTTTTATTTTTGAATGTATGCAAGTATTTTTTCTTGTTTCTATTGCAATCTTATATTAAAATATGATTCAATCACACATGCCTCAATCCTTGTGATAGTTTAGTGGCATATGCAATTTTATTTCCCATAAGAGCTTTCATCTAGGATTGGAATAAACAATTTAAAATCAATTTTCTTTCATCTGTTGACAGAGATTGTCTGTAAGCTTCTGGGTGTACCTTAGGCATGATTTGACTTCGATCTTGATACTTTGTTGAATTTTCTAAGTCAAGCCTTCATGATAGAATCTCAAAGATTGTGTGAAAGAGTGCTAATATGGACCTCCATTGAAGCACATATTCTAGTTAAAGAAACATTTTAGCTATTATGTGGCATTCTGGTTGTTAAACCTTCCATTTTTTAAGATTCCTCAAGGATCTAGTGAATCAAGTTCATCCGGCCCCACCTCCCAACAAAAATTCATTCAAAAACAAGCAATCCTACTTATACTACCCCTGTTTGTCCTGTGTGCATACAAATGCAAAATATTTGTTACCAAAATGTGCAGAAGCAATCAGGGTCCCAAATATCTTTAGTAACCTTTGGCTTGTTATGAAAATATCTCTGTGATCTGGAAGTGACAACTTGTGAGAGTCAGATTTGGTGTGTTGATCATATTTTCCCAAGGTCTTCTCTATAAAATTTATGCAAAAGAAGGATCTACCAGCATTATTCAATAACATAGGTTACAAAATAGGTTCTCTTACCTTGGTTGAAAGGCACAACCTAAAATAGTGAGGATAGATCAAATCCTCTTGAGTGTGCTATCCATTTCTCCACATTTGAGTGATAGAGGGCCAGTTAAATCTCATTCCTATATACAAAATGACTCATCATTATCTAATTTTTTTCTAAGCTTCCTGTCAAACCAGTGATGCTACTTAGAATTTGAGGGAGAATAAATTTGGATACCAATACCTAAGTTCCACTTTTTCCGGGGACTGTTTAAGTTGCAGAGACCAATTTTTTGATTTGTTGCTATTTCATATCCATCTAGCCCATCAACAACATGTAAGTGGCACCGTTTCCGGGGACTTTTTAATTTGCTGAGACCAATTTGTTGATTTATTGCTATTTCATATCCATCTAGCCCGTCAACAACACCTAAGTGGCACCGTTGCCAGGGATTTCATTTCAAAATCAAAACCCTAGTAAAAAAAACTTGTATGCTCCAAAATTTGTGTGTAGTTCTTTAAGTTTTCACACCTAGTGCACTAGCTTTCATTTGATACATCTGGGTAAAGAAAGTTTAGAATATTTCCATTTCGAGTTTCTAGCATTGACAGACATTTGACAGATCATACTTAGTGCATTTTCACAACTAAGGTGGAAATCCTTAGTGGCAAATCCCTATTGATCTGATTTTTAATGAGTACCAGTGTCTTAAAACTCTGTCAGAGTAAATTTTGTTACTAGTATTGGCAAAGATGGAAGGAATAATATCTTTCTTTGCTAGGTATCCTACTAGGACATTATTTCCAGAGCTAGGAAAGAAAAATCAGAAGGAAGAAAAGCCTAGAGAGTTGTGGGAGAACAACAGACAAGAAGAGGGATTTCCATTGATGAAAGTGATCGGCCTATCATTAAATACTGCCATTCAAATGACTCTGAATTAGGCAACCTCTTTGTGGAATTGAATTCTCTAGTTGGAGAAGGTACTTCATTTGATTTTGAATGGTTTGCTTCACATTCTACACCTGTCTTTTCTGAGGTTGATAGGGATTTTGAAGAGACAAGGCCTTTGGGGAGTATCCATTTTGAAAATTATACTCCTGTGTTCCAAGGACCCTTAGGGCCTTATCAATTTGTCACCCCTCCAGGGTCACCTTCTCGAATCAACATGGCTCAGCCCCCACCTAGCCCCCCTTTTGTTGTAAACACCTTTGGACCTATAAATTTTGTGGGAATGGTTGGATATCCAAATGTAGTGCCTCAAGATGTAAGGAATAGAATGCCAAAGTTCCAAGGAAACAATGTTATTACTGGTGATCAACATCTAAATATTTTTATCAATATGATGGAATATTTTGAGATTGAACATGAAGATGTATAAATCGAGTTGTTTATCCATACCCTGGAAGAAGATGCTAGAGATTGTTATAAAGAATTTCTAGATAACTATATTGATTCTTGGACTGAGATGAGCAATGCATTTAGATTGCAGTATGGTGATAGAACTGACCCTATGTTTCTTTTGATAGAATTTGAAAACATAAAAAAGAATCCTAATGAGTAAGTACATGATTTCAAGACAAGGTTTAATAAGACCTTGAGGAGATTGCATGTTAGGATAAGGCCTTGTGATGAGTCATGTTTGATCAAATATTTTGATGCATTCGATAAAATGGTTACATAGTACTTAAGAGACAAAAACCCCACAAATTTGAGGCAGGCCTTCACCATGGCTTTGCAAATAGAGAACAACATCAAGGCAATTAGAAAGCCTCCAAAAAGGGAGGGTGCAAATTCGGTTAACACAGAAAATCCTCAAATAAGCAAGGCTACTGATTTGGAAGAAGTTGCGAAAACTTTGGTAATGGTTGTCAAAGAAATTTCCTACAAACTAGCCTGGGTTGAGAAGGGAATTGGGCATAGCTCACAAGGTCAACACAAGCAACAAGGCTAGGATAGATTTACAAATCACCAAAGATACGATGAAAAAGGAAAGGGACCTGTTGGATTTGGAAATAGACAGTCCCAAGCTATGGATAACAGAATAGTACCTGATCCTTTGGCTGCTAGATTTTTTGTTGTGGAGGAGACAGATGTCATTGATTGGTGTGAAAAATGTTTCATGCCTCTTGATCCTTGTGAAGAAGATGAACAAAAACAACAAGAAGTTGATGACAATGATGATGATGTTTGCATGATGGTTTGTTCCATAAGCTTATAATAAGGGGCAACTTCAATTGAGATGATAAGTGCCCGGACTGCTGCCACTTTTTGTGACTGCATTCATAGGGTACCTATTATTCCTCCCTCTCATATTTTAGAAGTAGATACTGTACAGGATTTTGAATTTCCCAATAATGAATTTGAATATTTAAGGGCTTTAATGATAAAGAAGTATGACAGAGGAATTCCATCTGAGGAGGATAGAAAGTTACTGATGAATGTTGTTTTTGCTCAAGAGAAGGAATATAACACAAGAAGTAAGGCTTTCAAAGGGACATGGCCTCAAGCAAAGCCAAAATCTCCCTTACTTTCAATCATTCCTAAAGAGGCTCTTAAGAAAGAGACATCTGCCAAAATCCCTGTAGTTCTAAACAAAAATTAGACCCCTCCTCATGCCCATGTTATCAAAAATCCTGCACCACCTAATGAGTGTATTGGATTTCCTTCCAATACTGCCTTGCCAAGGAATATCCCATATGATATTTCCCAAGTTTTAAGTGAAATAAAATTCTTTGTTCCAATTTTTGAGTTGCTTAGGATTCTTGAGCACAAAAAGAGAGCATTTGAATACTTGGGATTGAAAGAAGAGAAGATTTCCCTAGGTAGAAATGTAAATATTGTCGAGACTCCTCCAATCATTCAAGAATTAGAAACACCACCAGCATTGGAGGAACTAGGTGAACCACCTGAGGTCTATTTGGGGACATCCTTGGACTCTAAGATGAATGTGGATCCATTCTTCAACACTTTGATCATTAAGAACAGACTGTTGCACAACTGCATGTTGTCTTAGGGGAATCATGTAATGTCATGCCTATGGAAGTTATGAACGAGCTGAATATCAAAGTGATAGTAGCATATGGGAAGTGCAATGCCATGGATTCCAGAGAAGTGCCAGTAGTGGGATGTGTGAAGGGTTTGGTGGTGCAGCTTACAACTTACCCAGGTAAAAATAAAACTTTATGTTTTCATCGTTGACTGCCCAACCAAGTGGGGCATGCTACTGTCAAGAAAATGGGCTGCTAGTGTTGGTGGGAGTGTCCAAATGGATATGTCTTATGCCACCATTCAAATTTAAGGCATCCTTGTCAAGTTGTATGGAGAAAAGAAAATTTTACATCTTATTGAGGATCCCAATAATGCATCTTATGAAGTATTGTACACAAATGTTGATGCTGACAACTTTGTAGGATTTTCTGATGGAAAGGAGCACAAGATTGAAGAATGAAAGTGTCTTGAACACGCGTGATCTCCTTGGAATCTATTGTTTGATTGAGATTGCTCCAAGTTTGGAAATGGTGTTGGTGTTGTTTTACTTTCTCCTGGTCAGGGAAATTTTGTTTTTTCCTTCAGACTCAACTTTGAGTGCACCAAAAACATTGTTGAGTATGAGGCACTATTGTTGGGTTTAAGAATTTCTTGGAAATATGGTATCAAGGACATCATTGTCAAAGGAGACTCAAAATTAATTTTAAAACAATTCAGAAAACTATATGCCATAAAGAATCATTAAATGAAACAGTATAAATAGGTAGTTTGGGATCTTATTGAGATGTTTGATTGATTCAACATAGTGCATCATGATAGGAAATTCAATGGCTTAGAAAATAAGCTTGCAGTGTTGGGGTCTCAGTTTGACAATTGTACAATGTCCCCATATTGTGAATATGATGTTGAGGTATTGGCAAGACCTTCTATCCCTGACAACATTAAACATTGGCAGGTTGTTGATGATGATGCTCAGATCAGAAGATTTCTGCAGTATAAGAGAGATTTTGTTGATCAATGCATTGATTTGGAGCCAATGGTATGTACAACAAAAGGAAAATAAACCTTGTTTGGCAAGGGCATCATCTAACTAAAAACCAATACCATTCCTATAGGAATGGTTTTTCTTGAGTCCAATTTTGATAATTTTGATCATATTGTTAACAGATGCATGGAAGCCTCAAGGGATATTGAGGAGCATGACCTTGGTACAAAGGAGAAGCCAAGGAAAATCTGGTTAGACAGTAATCTCAGTAAGGATGAGAACCACTCATACATCCAATTGTTGAAGAAATACCAAGATTGCATGGCTTGGACCTATTATGAACTAAAAGCATACAGAGAGGGCATGTTTCAGCACGAGATTCCCTTAGAGTCTAATGCAAAGCCATTCAGGTAGAAAAAGTGGCCAATCAACCCACTCTAATCTCTCAAGATGCAAGAGGAACTAAAGAAGTTGAGAGATGGAGGGATTATTCAACCCACTAGGTATTCTTCTTGGGTTGCAAACCTAGTACCAGTAATAAAGAAGAATGGTGATATCAGGGTATGTGTGGACTTTAGGAATCTAAAAAGAGCATCAATGAAGGATAATTATCCTGTACCAAATATGGAGAACATGCTACAATTAGTGACTGGTTCTGAGTTTCTTTCCACCTTGTATGGTTTCTCTGGTTATAACCAAGTTGTGGTGAAGGAATCAGAAAGGATCAAGATAGCCTTTACTACTCCTTGGGGGACCTATGTTTATGTCAGGATGCCCTTTGGTCTGATGAATGTTGGGGCCACCTTTCAAGGAGAAATGGATGTTGCTTTTGCTGGTTACATCAACGAGTTTATTGTATTTTATCAAGATGATGTAACTGTATTTTCCAGGAAGAAAAGTGATCACCTGCTGCAATTGGAGAAGATGTAGAGAATATGGCATCTCACTCAATCCAAAGAAGTGTCATTTTGGAGTGTAGAGGGAAAATTTGCTTGGTCACATAGTTTCACAAGAAGGGGTGATGATTGATCTAGAAAGAGTAGAGGCCATTAGCAAGGTCCCAATCCTAAGGAAAAAGAAAGGAATTCAGTACTTCTTTGGGAAAATAAACTTCATTAGAAGATTCATATAAAACTTTGCTGAGTTAACCATTCCAATCACTTCCATGCTAAAGAAAGACCATGTCATCAAATGGGGGGAGGCTTTCATCCAAATTTTCAATGGGATTAAATAGGCACTAAAGCATGCACCTATTCTAGCATCCCCAAATTATAAGAAACCCTTTCAACTCTTCTATTTCACTTTAGAGAACAATATTGCTTCTGTCCTGCTGTAAAAATATGATGAAGGGGCTAAGAGGACAATTGCCTTCTTTAGTAATGCGTTGCAGGGGGCTGAGATAAAGTACACTATTATGGAGAAGCAAGAATTTGCCTTAGTGAAAATAACAAAGGTTTTCAGGCCTTATATTCTAAGTTCTAAAATTTTTGCTTATGTTCCCCACACCATGGTGAAGGACATCTTGTC
The DNA here is from genome assembly GCA_019776745.2 of Taxus chinensis. Taxonomy (NCBI): domain Eukaryota; kingdom Viridiplantae; phylum Streptophyta; class Pinopsida; order Cupressales; family Taxaceae; genus Taxus; species Taxus chinensis. The sequence continues at coordinate 721,164,618 of CM034147.1, read as the reverse complement.
AGAGATGGAGGTCTTAAGCAAAAGATGCAGGTGGGTGAACAAGTTGCAAGAATATGATATGGATATCCAAACCATGAATTAGGTGAGAGGTTTGGGCTTGGCTAAGCTTATGGCTGAGAGAAACTTGTCAACTATTGAGGTAAATGAGGTTGAAGAAGAAAGGGTAGGTGTTTTTGAAAGGTTGATGAGTTCTGAGTGGTACATGAATGTGATTTTCTATCTTAGACACTTATACTACCCTGAGCATTTAAGTAAGAACTAGAAAAGGGATCTAAAGTTGGCTTCCCAGAAATATGCCATTACTAATTATGGGTTGGCTTGGAAGAACCCAGATGGAGTCCTTTTAAGATGCATTATTGAAGAAGAAGCCCCCAAGATAATTGTTGATCTCCATGGCGGAGTATGTGGGGGAAATTTTGTTGCAAGAGTCACAACACACAAGATCCCGAGGGCTGGTTATTGGTGGCCTACTCTCTTCAGAGATACATATCTTTTGGTTAGAGGATGTGAGAGTTGCCAGCACTTCTCTAGAAGACTGAAAGCTTCAGGATCCCTTCCTTTGTAGCGTGTATCAATTGAAGCTCCATTCAAGAAATGGGGAATGGATTTCATTGGTGAGATTTCAAACCATTCAAGTGTTGGCCATAAGTGGATTCTTGTAGACACTAATTATTTCACCAAGTGGGTGGAGGAAATCCCCACCAAAAGAGCAACACACCAAATTGTCATGGATTTTCTGTTGAACCATATCATTTGCAAGATTGGGGTTCCAATCAAGATTGTTGCTGATAATGCCATGATATTTAGAGCTAAAAATTTAATGGCAATGTACAAGGAGTATGGGATTAACTTGACATATGCCTCCAATTACAATCCCCAAGGAAATGGACAAGCTAAGTCCAGTAACAAAAACTTTCTGAAGATTATCAGAAGAACCTTGGAGCTAAACAAGAGAAAGTGGTGTGAATAGTTGAAGTTTGCTATTTGGAAAGATAGGATCACTGTCAAGAGGGTCACTAGAAAGAGTAAATTTGAGTTGGTATATGGGACTTAGGACCTACTACCTCTCCATATGCAACTACCTTCATATCAGTATATGCAACAACTAGAAGATCAACAGGTAGGTCCTTATGATGATCGCATTAACCAGATTTTTGAGCTTGATGAAGAGAGGAGGGCATCCCATCAGAGGAATGTAAAGTTCAGAGAGAAACTGAAGAATTTATTTTACAAGAAGGTCACTCCCAGGGCCTTCAATGTTGGAGATCTTGTGTTGTTATGGGATAGAAGACATGAGGATAAGGGAAAGCATGGAAAGTTTGACTCATTATGGATGGGCCCTTACTCCATTGATATCAGGATTGGTGAGAATGCCTTCTTCCTTAAGGACTTAGATGGTGAATTGCTTGAGCTGCCTATTAATGGTAGGAATTTGAAGCATTTCTTGGATTGATTCCCTAGGATTAAGAAAATATTTTGTACAGTGTATCTTTTTTTGCTTATTTCCTACCTTTTGTGTTTTCTCTCGCTCTGGTCATTAGTGACCTATTTTGTTGGTTTCTCTATTTTTTTTTAAGATGGATTTGTGTCTTTTCTCTGCAAGATGACTCCATTTCCCAAAGGATATTTTTAGCACTTGGTCTACCTTTGTTCTTGTGGCACTCACAAGGAGTGCCCATCCCCGAGTTGGAGCCGATGTTTGTGCTCAAAATAGTCTCACCCTAGTTTCCCTTTGAAAATATATCGATTTGCGGCCTCTGTCATTTTATTTTTCCCTGTGTTGTGCCCGGTTAATCTTTGTTACAATTTTTAATCTGTTCCTGGGTCATAGATCACTTATGAGTCCATGGTTTTCTCTTTGCTTCTTTTTTCCTTTGGAAAAGATCTATAATTTGGGTCTCCCATCCTCTGTTTCTCTAAAAAACTCGGGTTCTCCCTTATTTTATGTTCTCCACAGTCAGGATTTGTCTTTCTTATCGTTTCTACCCTAAATACTTGAAGAAAAATGAATGGATGTATCTCTAAGAAACATATTTGAGCCTTGTAACATTTTTAAATTCTCTGTCATTGGAGAAATTTTCAATTTCTGGCTCAAATGATTGTTTTTCTACATTTTACGGTTTGATGGGTGTTTCTCCTAGTCAAATTTACATCCTTGCATTGACACAGGACGTTTCACCTTTTGGTTGGATGTGGCTTGGCTGGATACTTCAAAAAATTCTATGAATCACCTCAACTTAAAGATTTGTCCATGTGGAGGCAGGGCACTCATTTGAGGATCTACTTTTTGGTTTGGCCTTGGAGTAGCGTCAGGAGTACATGTGGAGGCTTCTGCTGGGTATTCTCATAATTAGTCTTTTTCAAAGGGTTTTGTGAGGTCTCAGAGACGTGGAGGAACCACACACGTTTGGGGACTGGCCCTTGAGTTTCATTTTAAAGAAGTGCTAGGAGGACACGTGCAGGCCTCTCCTCACTTTGCATTTTTCTTAAACTTTTCAACGACTAAAGGAAACTACCTTGGAGCATGACACATGGCACCTTATGTTGAGCTTTAACCATTCAGACAAACTTTGTTGGGCCAGGACATTTGGCGAGCCCACGTTCGTTCAAGGTATTAAATTTTTGGGACCATCTCAAGGTGCTCCATGGTGACACGTGGCGGTTTGAAAAGTCAAAAGGGCGGGGAGGTGCACCATTGGGGGAAATTTGGAAATTTTATCCCTTGACATGCAAATGACTAAAAAAATCAAAATGGCTCGTAGGCCCGATAAAGGAAAGGTCAAAGCTTGCTCCGGTGAATAGTGGAGGTGTGGACTCTCGGGGGAAATTTTGAAAAAATTCCTTTTGGGAGAAAAGAGTTAAAAGTAAAAGGGGAAGCACAATTCCACTAGAACCACATTGGGACATGTGTCGAGCCTATTTTTCAAGGGTGGAGCTATGGGGAAAACATGATAAAATTTCTGTTTTCCAAAAGGGAGGTGAAATGGTAGAATTTAGCTACAGTTTCAATGGGGCCCACCTTTGGACACGTGTTAGGATCATTTCTTGAGGGTGGAGGTGTGGAAAAAAATGTGAAATTTTTCCATTTTTCCAAAATTTGTAAAAATTCAGAGGAATCCCCTGGGTCTATTTTTAAGTTTGAATCTTCCACGTGGATGAACCAAATTCAAAGTAGAGATCAACAGTAGCTGAGAGTCTGAATCTGATTTTTCCCCCATTTTACTAAAACACGCCTGAAAGTGTGAATCTTCATGATTTCTTTCTATTTCCTACATGCCATGTAGATAGGGGAGTTAATGTTGATATCTGAGTTTGGTGGGAAGATCTGGAAGACATCTTTCACCATTAAAATGGTTTAACTATTGTGCTCGATTGTATTTTCTATTTTTCTTTATCTGAGCACACAAGGAGCTAGATTTGATAGATTAGGGGTGGAAGTGGTTGGAAAATTGAAGAAAGAGTGATCGAAAAAAGGAAGGAGTTGAATGCGGGAGATATTCGATGTGATCTTCCCCCTAGAGCACCTAGAGACTTATTAGAGATCTGATTATAAGAATCACGATTGAGATCATGACAAGCACTGGTAGCACTCAACATTTGGATTTTGGAGGGGAAAAGGGTCCCTATCGTAAATTTTATAAATGAAAAAAATTATTCGTACAAATGGTTGGAGTGTTAGGGGTCGGGACTAAATTTTCTAATAGAAAAAACTTGACAGAGCCCATAATTTTGAGAATCCGTTTGAGAAGCTTGTATATCTCTTTTGTATTAAGTATGTGTTGATGGCAAATCATAGCACCCCTGAAAGTATACAACTCGATGGGTTGATAATTTCAGTGCGATTGCATAACATGGAGCTTTTCCCAAGTGTGGGACCTTGCGAAATTTGAAAAGCTCTCCGGATGAAGGCTGGTTCCTACTCCTCTGTTTAGATGTACATGTAAAAAATGCAGAGGGTTTATTAAAAAACCTAAACTAACTTTCCAAGGAGAGAGGGTAAGAAGATGCATAAAATAAAACCTAAACTAACACAGGTGATGCACCAAGGAATGAAGAACACCTATCTTGCCAATAAACACAAACCATTAAAATGTAATGCAAGATCATGCATAGATAAAAAAATTTGTAGTGAAAGATTAGGAGGATGCAAATGAACATAGAGAGGGTTGAGAATCATCTACAGACATGCATTATTTGCTCCAAAGATTGATACAATACACTACAAAATGCCAAGAGGAAAAGTTGCATTACAATTTTAGATGGGAGGTTTGAACTCCACAAATTCACTTGCTAAAGAGAAAAAGGGAGGGGCAGAACAAGAATTTCCAAACTTTAGAAAGAATCCCCTCCTTAAAATTTATAGGAAGAATGAGAGATAAAAGAGAGAGGAAATCCATAACTACCCCCAACCACCTCTAGGTTGCATTTGATTCATCTCATTATGGCGGTAGGTGAGGACCCTAACAAACCCAAAAAATGGTGAATTGTATTTTGTATTTTTGAAGAAATTTTTCTCACCCGATTAAATATATATAGTTACAGTTGGACAGAGGACCTCGTAAGCTTTCCGAAGAGTCCAACCTTGTGTGAATCCGAGCTTCTTGTGAAAAGTTGTGGCCATCTGAATATCTGCATCAGGGTTTGCTTCCTGTCGGGGTGTCAATGCTTAAATTGTTGCGTCTCCTAAATATGTGCCTTGGCGCATCCATCCTTATGTCAACATAATATTATGTGTGCACCATGGGAATGAATTTCCACATGTTGACACTCTGTGTTGTGTACCTCCAACCTTGCACCTTGGGCGCGAATTTTGTCATGTCGACACTCTGTGTTGTGCACCTCCAACCTTCCCCTTGGGCGTGAATTTTTTCATGCCAACACTCTGTGTTGTGCACCTCCAACCTATGCCTTGGGCACAAATTTTTTCATGTCAACACTCTGTGTTGTGCACCTCTAACCTGTACCATGGGCGTGACTTTTGTCATGTCGACACTCTGTGTTGTGTGCCTCCAACCTGCGCCTTGGACGAGACTTTTTACATGTCGACATCTTCTTACCTGTGCCCTTAACCTACACCAGGGTGCATCCATTTTCATGTCGACATCCTTTTACGCCTGCACCCTTAACATGATGGCGATGCAATAAATGTCGAGGTACGAGTTTCTTTGATTTCCATATTCTTCCATTTGTCTATATCTACCTGAGGGGGAAGATATATACAACAATTTGGTGACTCAACGAGATCACCTACCTACTAGGTAGAAGATCAATGGCCTTCTAGCAATTCATTAGGTGTGGAGTCATAAATAATAACCTGAAACCAACCTGATATCTGATCTTGAGCCTGATACCGTAACTCCTTCTCCGAGAGCATGCTGAACTGTAGAGATTCAACTTAAGGGCAACAAAACCTATGCCAAAGAGGGTACTTAGGGAAATTGAAACTTAACTACAACAAGACAATGTGCATACGTACTTAGAAGAATTGAAATCTAAGCTAATATTTACAAGGGTAAACCTTTTCCTTTTAGTAGTAATGTTTAAGATAGATAGACCTCTTTGGACCATGTAGGGGCCACTCCAAATGGCATCAAACTTGGAATGCCTTCCTGGTTTTCCTCGATCTGCATCCCATTTCATAACTAGATCCCCTTCCTGGAAGGTCCTTTCTCTTGCTTTCTTATCAAACCATATTTTTACTAAGGCCTGATCCTTCTCAATCGTCAGAACTACATGTTCTCTTATTTCTTCCAATTCCATCAACTCTGCATACCTGGCCTCCATTGGTTCGAACTTAGACAACTCCAACTACTTCATGAGCTCCAATGCTAGCAATTCTAATGATATAGGCAATACTGCCTCTTTCCCATAGACCAACTTGTAGGGAGAATTACCTATAGACCTCTTTGGTGTTATCCTGTCAGCCCATAATGCTGGTTTTAGCTTGGTATGCCATGTTCTTTGATTTTCATCTAGAGTCCTTCTGATGATCCTTAGTAAATTCTTGTTCGTGGACTCTACCTGTCCATTACCCTGCGGGTAATAATTTGAAGAGGTGCTCAAATAGATCTCCATTCTTGACAGCCCATTCTGTAATCTTGGAACCTATGAATGCCAATGCATTGTCTGATATGATAGTGGCCGGCACACCAAACCTGGTGACTATTCCTTCATAAAAGTCTGGTATGTTAGACTCATTTGCTTCTTTGAGTGCTACTGCTTCGGTCCACTTGGTGAAATAGTTTGTTGCCATGAGAATCCAATTGTGGCCTTGGCTTGAGTTTGGATTGATGACCCCGACAAAGTCCAATCCCCATTGCATAAATGTTTGGTCAACCAAAATTGGGTGCAATGGAAGTGCTGCTAGTCTTTCTTTTCTTGTGAAGAGTGCACATATCTTGCACTTTCTTATCCATGTATAGTAGTCACTGAATACTGTGGGCCAATAATACCTTGCCTTCATTATCTTGAGAGCTGTTACTCGTGGGGAGAAATGTCCTCCGTAATCTCCATCGTGAAAATCTCGTAACACCCTCTCAATTTGACCTATCCCAATGCAACTCAATAGAACTCCATTGATGTCTTTTTTAAACAAAACACCATCAATAAGCACATATGGAATGGCTTGTAATCTGAAGTATCTCCTTTTTGATTTGCTCATTTCTAGAGGGCATAAGCCTACCTGTAGGAAGTGTATCATATTATGAGTCCAACAAGGAGCGGGAACATCATCATTTTCCTGTTCTTGACCATCCTGTAGTACCAAGATAGTCTCTTTTTTATCACTTTATTCGACTTGCCAACTCAAAGCTAGCTATTCACATAGTCCTTTTCCACGTACTAGTTTTGTGACCTTGATCTCGATGTCATATTCCATGACATGGGTTATGCATCCTACACGTTTCTCATTCAAATCCTTGTTTAGAAGGAAGTCCTTGACTCCCGCATGAGAGACCAATAATTGGATCTTGTTGTTTGAGACTAGGTGCTTGAATTTCTTTAAGCTCCTGATCACTGCAAGGACATGATTTTCAGTGAAAGAGTACCTATTTTCATATTCCTCCAAGCCTTGACTGAAGAAAGCAACTGGTTGTTCTAATCCTTCTTTGTTTTGCTATACCAGGATTGAAGAAATGGTGTCTCCACCACCAAAGGCATATATCATGAAGTCCTTGGAGAAGTCTGGATTGACGAGAGTCAGAGCTTGAGATATAGCCTCTTTTATTGCCTCAAAACTTGCCTTGCCTTCAGATGTCCACTTAAATGCCATGCTCTTCTTCAACATCAGCGTTATTGGCTTTACGAGAGCTACAAAGTTTGGAACAAACCTGCGGACATAATTGATCCTTCCCAAGAAGCTTTGAAGAGCCTTCTTGTGACTTGGCAATGGCAACGCTCTGAATTGCTTCAGCTCTTTCTGGGTCAATCGTCAACCCCTCCTTTGAAACAATATGGCTTAGAAGTTTTCCTTCGTGAGCCAAGAATATGCATTTTTTGGGATTCAATGATACCCCAAATCTTCTACACCTCTGAAATACCTACCTCAAATGAAAGAGGTGATCCACTGCATTTTTGGAGAATACAGTGATGTCGTTGAGATATATCAGAACTAGTTTATTGATCAACCCCTTGAATGCCATATCCATTACCCTTTGGAAAGTGGCTCCAGCATTCGATAGCCCAAATGGCATCTTCTTGTAGGCATAAGTGCCCCATTTGGTGGTGAAATCCATCTTAAACTGGTCATCCTCTTTCACCATTATCTTATTATACCTTGAGTAGCCATCTAGGAGAGAGAATCTCTCTGAACCGGATACCACTTGCAATATTTGTTCCATTGAAGGAAGTGGGTAATGGTCTTTGAGAGATGCCCTGTTTAGGTCTCGGAAGTCCACACACAACTTGATTTCTCCACTCTTCTTTCTGACCGGAACCAAGTTTGCAACCTAGCTTGAGTGCTTGATCGAGGAATATAATACCTTCATCTATTAGCTTGTTTAGCTCTTTCTTCATTAGAGGCTCAATGTGAGTGTTGACTAGTCTCTACCTCTGCATGATGGGCTTAGAATATGGATCCAATTCTATGGTATGTTGTGCCAACTTCAGATTGAATCCTCTCAATTCTTCATAGCTCCAAGCGAAAAACATCTAGAAATTCTTGGCAGAGCTGTATGAAATCTGATTTCTCCTTCTCAATGGCCACTTTACCAATTTGAAGTGTTTTTCCTTCCCCAATCAAAATTGGATCTGAATCTTCTCTCATGACCTGTATGTTATCCTTTTCCTTACGGAACTGGTCGTTAGGGTTAAAGATAGATTCCAATGTTACTAAACCCTTAGGAAGCTTGTTTGTCCGCAGCTGCACTAATTGATCCTCGTATTACTGCTCTAGTTTGTCTTGATTCCTAGCTGAGAATTCAGCCTCTTCTTGTAAAAAATTGACAATTTGTTGATCATTCTCAAACACTTGCCATCTTGTGTTATTATCTGGAACTACTGGCCTCACAATCACATGCATATGTGGCTGTGTTTTTCCCCTTCTGATGTTGTCAACCACATAAAACATTTCTCCAACTGCTGCGAGCCTATCTACAGCTTCATTTTTCTTCCTGGGTATGGACACGATGGTGAAAGCTTCGAAATCCTCAATGAGGTCACATACCCTGTTCTTGTAGTTCCTTAGCAGGTCATTCTTTGTAGCATGTTGTCCCCTGACTTGGTTGATGATTAGCTCGCTATCTCCGAACACCTGCAAGTTCTTTATGCCCTTTTTCCTGGCCCAATGAATTCCATGAATCAATGCTTCGTATTCATCCGTGTTGTTTGAACAGGAAAACTGGAAATGGAAAGTTGAATAATATTTGATGCCTTGAGGTGAAACAAACATAACTCCTCCTCCTGCACCCTGCCTACTCCTTGATCCATCGAAAAATAACTGCCATACCTCATTGTCATCCTTATGGCCTGATTTGGTGATGCTAGGAATAGGATGGTTTTCTTCATGTATGTAATAGACTCCTAGCTCAGATTCTTCTACTTCTTCATAGGGATCAAAATCATGTACCTTGCTATCACCCATTCATCAAGATTCAAATATGGAATGCTTCCAACTTTGGTGTCAGCTTCATCTGTTCTTGGATAATCTTCTTGATCAAATGTTGAACATTTGGCATTGATTTGGCTTGGAGTATGAGGCTCAATTTGAAAGTTTGCAATTGGTTTGGATCTGATTGTGACCTTAGTACCATATCTTGTTCTGAATAACATGTGTGACCAGTCAACAAATAAGTAGCCTCCAATTCTAGCTGTGAAATCCCTTGATAAGCATAGGGTAAAGAGTGGTGGCAAATCTATCACTGACACATCTTGCAAAATAGTAACATTGGGGCATGCATGCAAGGTAAGATTCAAACCTTTAATCACTTCCACCGTTGCTACTATTGTCCCATCCAATTGCACTACCCCCTTTGATATGACTTCATATTGGAGACCCAACTGATCAGATATTTTCTTGGGCATGACAGAACTACTTGCCCTATAATCAATTATGCAATTATGTACTAGTTTATCCCCAATGATTAATGAAATGTAGAATGGAGGGGGTTTCAAAACTTTACCTTGTTGTCCTCCATGATCCCCTTAAGGATGAGTAGCATTTGTGAGGACATTCTCTTGCATATGGACCTGCTAGTTCGAAGTTGACCAATTCTTCATGGCAGCTTGTAGAAGATCTCTTTGGCCTGGGATGGATAAAGATTCCCACATTGATATATTCACATTTGTCTTCTTCATTTGATCAATGATGCTAAATGGGGATGAAACATCTCTTTTCTGTCCTTTAGCTTGCACATTCCTTTCTTGTGCATGGGCAGCAACAGCTGGCATTTGAGTTGGTTTAGAAGGTGGTTTGGGCTGTCCTTGCGTGTTTGGAACTATATTTTGCTTACCAACACCTTGTGGAGTGATGGAAGGTTGTAGATTACTTGGAGCCAATGACTACCCTTCACCAATATTCCTCTTCTTTGATCTTGTGTTAGCTGCTACACTCTGAGAAATTATTTGATTCATGCCACAAAAATCCTCAGCTTGCCAATTCACAAGTGCGGTATCATTTGGAGTTGTGTTTTGTTGAGATGTCCCTTGTTGCTGATTTGTTTCTTGACTCACTTCACCCTCTACACCAGTAGTTGTCACCATCAAGGCTTGGTTCAAAGCACCATTGAAGCACATAGATTGGTTGTGAGGTTCATTGCATGGGAAACACCAATCATACTCTTGAGCTATGTTGTTTTGCACTGGCACTAATGCTTTAGAAGTAGATGCAACATTGGGGCTATAGGGCTGAAATGGTCTATTGGCGGGAGGCCTTACTTGGCTTTGATTTTCAGTTGGACTGGGTGGCCTATTGGGCTGGTATGGTTGCCTATTAGGTTGAGCTTGAGGCTGATAAGAAGGTCTAAAGCTTTGGGCCTGCTTCCTCTTGAGTGTAACCAGCTCATTTCCCAAATTTTGCAATTGTTTCATGACCTCTTGGAGTTCATTTGAAGCACTAGAGGATGAAGTAGAAGTATCATTTGAACTTTGATTTATAGGAGTGGGAATAGGAGCCAAAGTGGGTGCTTGACTAGTGCTTGGATTTTCTAAGTTTGGATACAAGGGCATGGGAGGCCTAGGAGCCAACTTACCAGCTTGAATAAGATAGTTTTCAGCCCTAATGGCAATACTATAAACAACAGGTAAGGTTGTGCCTCCCATAGATTGAATTAACATAGAAATATTAGAATTCAAAGCCTTAAGATAGTATAGAAAATCACCTTCAGCTGTTGGCCTAACTGGCCACTGGAATCCTATCCCAAGACCTTTGAAATCTGAAGTTGAAGTCAGTCAGCTGCTCATTGGGAGCTCTCTTGATAGTTGTCAATTGTTCTAGTAGAGACAAATTGTCTCCCTTTTCTCCAAACTGCTCATGGAGAACTATGCATAACTGATTCCAATTTTGGATAGAACCAGCTCCAAGGCTCCTAAACCATTGCAATGCCTTCCCTTTAAATGAAGATGCCATCAATTTGACAGCAACATCCATTTCATTTATCTCATGGATTGCACAAACATTAGCAATGTCTTTGACATGATCACCAGGAGTGGTATGATTTTCTCCAGTGAAAAATGGAATGTTCTTCAATGCTGCGATTGGAACTAGATTCTGTGCATTGAGGGCAAGTGGGCTGCTACCAGTGAAGTTGACAAAAGGGTTTTGTTGCGCCATTTTGATTGGCCTGAGAACCCTTGTTGATGCGAGAAAAGGTCTACCAGGTGGAGGTGTAGAAAAAGTCCAGTTAGGTGGAGATGGTGATCTTCATGGTCCCCTTCCTCTCCTTCCTCTACCTGGTGATAGTTGCAAGTGGACAAATAGCCCCTCTTCTCGAGTATCAGACCTGGTTCGAATTCTTCTCATGCACCTGGGAAACTTTTTCTGCTATACCACTGAATTCTATCCCTTCGGAGTCACCAGATGTGTTAGAGAACAAGCCTGAAAACACTGGATATGCCAAGTTACACACCAAACCTGACAATATTAAAAATAGAATTTAAAACTTTGAAGGATCTGAAAGATACAGTTCTTCTATTCAGTTATTGGGTCCTGTTGTGTAACTACTAATCCCTGAAAGGTACAAGTGAAACTTAGGTCATGCAAGGCAACTTACAAAACCTGAAACACACCGTGTCGAAACTTGGGACATGCTCAACACCTGGGAAAACCCGAAATACTAAAAACCATGAAATTTTGAAAGTCAAAATCTCAAAAATCTAAGAATACCCTTTTGAATATTATCCCCCGATCTATCAACTGGTGAAATTTTGACTTGTTTTGAGCAAGTTAAGCCCTTGAAAATTGATTTCAAAGTTCAACCTGAAAGGTGAAAAATCCAAAATTGTAAAACCTGCAATTTTTTAGTCCAAATTTCTTGAAAATTCCTTCAAATATGTGGAATGAACTCCTGGTCCCACCGGGCATGCCAAAACTGTTGATGGAAAATCACGTCACCCCTGAAAGTCTGCAACTCGATGGGTTGAGACTTTCAGTGCGATTGCATAACATGGAGCTTTTCCCAAGTGTGGGACCTTGCGAAATCAGAAAAGCTCTACGGATGAAGGCCGGTTCCTATTCCTCTGTTCAGATGCACATGTAAAAAATGTAGAGGGTTTACTAAAAAACCTAAACTAACTTTCCAAGGAGATAGGGTAAGAAGATGCATAAAAAAAACCTAAACTAACAAATAGGTGATGCACAAAGGAATGAAGAACACCTGTCTTGCCAATAAACATAAACCATTAAAATGCAATGCAAGATCATGCAAAGATAACAAAATTTTTAGTGAAAGATCAGGAGGATGCAAATGAACACAGAGAGGGTTGAGAATCATCCATAGACATGCATTATTTTCTCCAAATATTGATACAATACACTACAAAATACCAAGAGGCAAAGTTGCATTACAGTTTTAGATGGGAGGTTTGAACTCCACAAATTCACCTGCCAAAGAGAAGAAGGGAGGGGCAGAACAAGAATGTCCAACCTTTAGAAAGAATCCCCTCCTTACAATTTATAGGAAGAATGAGAGAGAAAAGAGAGAGGAATTCCAAATCTACCCCAACCACCTCTAGGTTGCATTTAATTCATCTCATTATAGCGGTAGGTGAGGACCCTAACAAACCCAAAAAATGGTGAATTGTATTTTGCATTTTTGAATAAATTTTTCTCACCCAATTAAAGATATCCAGTCATAGTTGGATAGAGTACCTCGTAAGCTTTCCGAAAAAGTCCAACCTTGCATGAATCTGAGCTCCATGTGAAAATTTATGGCCATCTGAATATCTGCGCCATGGTTTGCTTCTTGTCGGGGTGTCAATGCTTAAAATGTTACGCCTCCTAAAGATGCGCCTCAGCGAATCCATCCTTATGTTTACATAATATTACATGTGTCATGGGCATGAATTTTGTCATGTCGACACTCTATGTTGTGCGCCTCCAACCTGCACCTTGGGCACGAATTTTGTCATGTCGACACTCTATGTTGTGTGCCTCCAACCTACGGCTTGGGCTTGAATTTTTTCATGTCAACACTCTGTGTTGTGCGCCTCCAACCTGCGCCTTGGGCACGAATTTTTTCATGTCGACACTCTGTGATGTGTGCCTCCAACCTACGCCTTGGGTGTGAATTTTTTCATGTCGACACTCTTTGTTGTGCACCTCCAACCTGTGCCTTGGGCGTGAATTTTGTCATGTCGACACTCTGTGTTGTGTGCCTCCAACCTACGCCTTGGGCATGAATTTTTTCATGTCGACACTCTATGTTGTGCACCTCCAACCTGCACCTTGGGTGCGATTTTTTTTCATGTCGGCACTCTGTGTTGTGCACCTCCAACCTATGCCTTGGGCGCGAATTTTGTTATGTCGACACTCTATGTTGTGCACCTTGGGCGCGAATTTTATCATGTTGACACTCTGTGTTGTGCGCCTCCAACCTACGCCTTGGGTGCGAATTTTTTCATGTTGACACTCTGTGTTGTGTGCCTCCAACCTATGCCTTGGGCACGAATTTTGTCATGTCGACACTCTATGTTGTGCGCCTCCAACCTGCGCCTTGACTATTGGTGACGCAATAAATATCGGGCTTTGAGTTTCTTTGATTTCTATATTCTTCCGTTTTTCTATATCTACCTAAGGGGGAAGATATATACAACAATATGATCATGTCAAGGTGGTTGCAAATGTATAGCCATTAACAAGCTCTGAGACTGTTATAGAAAATTTCTCCTACTGATAGATTTAATTAAATTTGATTTATTGTGTGTTGTCTTGAGCAAAATGTGTTTATTTTATTTCTAAATGTATACGAGTAGATTTTCTTTTTTCTATTGCAATATTTTATTAAAATCTAATTCAATCAAACACACATCAATCCTTGTGATAGTTTACTAGCATCTACAACTACATTTCTTAGAAGAGATTTCATCTCGCATTGGAATAAAAAATTCAAAATCACTTTTTATTCATCTGTTGACTGAGATTGTCTGTAAGCCTTTGGGTGTACCTTAGGCATGATTTGACTCAGATATTGATGATTTTTTGGATTTTCTAACTCGATCCTTAGTGATATAATCTCAAATATTGTGTGAAAGAGTGCTAATTTGGGCCTCCATTGAAGCACATATTCTAGTTAAAGAAACACTTTAGCTATTCTGTGGGATTCAGTTGGTTTAACCTTCCATTTTGTAATATTTCTCAAGTATTTGGTGAATAAATTTCATCTTGCCCCACCTCCCAAAAAAAATTCATTCAAAAATAACCAATCCTACCTATACTACCCATGTTTGTCTTGTGTGCATACAAATGCAAAATCTTTGTTACCAAAATATGCAGAATAAATCAAGGTCCCTAACGTCTTTAGTAACCTTTGGCTTGTTGTGAAAATATCTTTGTGATCTGGAAGTGACAACTCGTGAGAGTTAGATTTGGTGTGTTGATCATATTTTCCTAAGGTTTTCTCTATAAAATTTATGCAAAAGAAGGATCTACCAACGTTATTCAATAACATAGGTTACAAAATAGGTTCTCTTACCTTGGTTGAAAGGCACAACCTAGAATAATGAGGATAGATCAAATCCTCTTGAGGGTGCTATCCATTTCTCTACATTTGAGTGACAGAGGGCCAGTTAGATCTCATCCCCGGATACAAAATGACTCATCATGATCTAATCTGTCTCTAAGATTCCTGTCAAACCAGTGATGCTGCTCAGAATTTGAGTGAGAATCAATTTGGATACCAACATGTCCATATAAAGACTATAGAAATAAAATTTGGACATTATGCAAGCTATTGGTGGTTCTAAAGTCTCATGTGAAATTTAGGAGAAGTCATGATTAAAAATATATACGAAATTACTATGAGGTTCCCATAATCAACTTGCATTTCTTTAAAAGTTTTTAAATTTCTCTAATACAAGTTTATTAATTGAACTAACAAATTAAAGGCTTGAAAAGATAAAGAGATATATCCCAGATATAAAGCACATGTTATGGCTAATCAGAAGCATAAGAAAATGCATGTAGAGAAGACACACATTAATTGAATTCCAATATTTCCATGAAGAATGTAATCAAAATAAGTAGAAATGGTGTGAGAACTACAAACATATGACACTATATATGTAGAAGAATGTGAATTTCTAGCTGAGAAAATAAAAATAGAACTAATACCTATTTTTTAAACAACTTGAGCCTATCTTCAAGTGCCAAAACTGCATCATCAAGGTTAGATGGCTTCGATGTCAAGAAAGAATTTTTTTTTGAGCTGTGTAACCTAGTCAATGGAATTCATCACGTCTTCATTTCGGCAACCTAGAAACAGGGTCAATTCCATGGAGCTCATATTGAAATTCAACATATTACTACTTCATTTGAGAACAAAATAATTTATTTTTTCCATAGGATATAATGACATATATATATCTATTACATCTAATGTCTTCATTATAGTGACTTGACCACAAATATCTTAATTCGAAGGGAGCACCTTATCTAGCACACAAAAACATGTGTGACTTCAAATTTTCCAACCTCCTTTGACTTGGACTTAACAGATCCTCAGCCTTTCTATTTAACATTTTATTTACACCCGTTAACCAAGACATATGTGGGCCTCAACATCCTTATACCCTTTAACCACATCAAATTTTGAAAGATTCAAATTTTCCATGATGGAGGAGGGAATTTTCAAAGTGAAAAGAATATAAAGTATAATAGTATTCTTCCCTCCTATGTGACTCCATAAAATATAAACTAAAAATGAAGAAGTTAAATTTTAACAATATTCTTCTCCCCACGTGGCTTTATAAAGTTTAAACTAATCTCCTGCAACCAATAAGCAAAAAAGAGGAGGGGTTCAATTTTTTGTTAAATCCTTGTCTTTCACTACAACCAACGTAGAACAGAGGAGGAGTTTAATTTTTTTTTAAAATCCTGTTATTTATTAGAGTTTGTTGATTATGATGAAAAATGAATACACGAGAAATCGTAGAAATCAAAATAACTAGCAATAAGATGCAATATGATAAAAACTCACAAAGGAAAGAATGGCTCCAAATCAGCTCAATAGTCCATGCTCCATATTCACCATATAATATAATGATGTAAGTAAAGTACATATAGGTGGTGAATGTGCAACCTCCTCCTAGATCATTGTGGAATAACACTCACTAATTGATACTAGAAGTAGAGTTGACTCCACATAACTAGTGAGTTGACTAAACACGATTGGTAAGCTAACTTAACCTAACTGGTAAGCTAAGGAAATACAACTACTACAACTAAGCAAGCATATCCCATGAGTGTAGGAAAGCTCCAAGTAAATAAACAAATACAAGGAAAATAAATATCCTACACTAAGACCCCCCATAAGCACAATTTAGGTGGGAAATGAAAAGGAATAATGTGAGTCCCGAAAACATGGCTTGATGAGGTACCCACGTATAATGCAAATATCTTATAAAGTGAAGAAAACTAGAAAATCCAATGGTAGAAAAACTCCACCCAAAACAGAGACATGAAACTCACTCAAGAAAACTAGAGAAGAAGAAGAAGTAATAGGTCTTGGTAATGATGAGATACCCATGTACAATGATAATCCTCTAGATTAGACAGAGAGAAAGAAGTGATGAAAATAAGGTCCACTATGAAGAGCGTCGATGATGTGGTCCTTCACGTAAATAATGAAGAGAATCTATCTACACCAAACAATGTTCCTACCCTTAGGATGGACAAAAAATGAGCACTAAAATTCAACCCACTCCACAAAGGAAGAATAAACAAATAGTACTCTGATCTCTGCATCTTGTCTGTAACTGAAAGGTGGCATAAGTATGACAAACATGTGCACAAAATATAATGGTAATGCCACTACAGTATACATGTCTAAGAGAGAAGATCATGGGGGCCCAATAACCCTCACAAAGGGATCCATCTGAACAGCTGGATCATGAAACATCTATGAAATAGTGGAAGTGAAAAATGTCCCAAGGTGGGAACTCCCTACAAGAGAGATGAATGTGTCCTCCAGAATGTGCAATGCTTAATTGGAACATAAATCTATAATGCAACACAAGTGGAATCTGTAAATAGATAACTCAGGTCAGGAAGATACTCATCCAAATCAAGTTTCTCAATGAGATAAATGTTTGAAAAGAATGTATAAACATCAAAAAATGAAGTAGGAGGAGAAGACTACTACAAAGAGCTACTGGAAGTCCAAGATGAAGCACTGTTGCACTCAAGGGTAGAAACCTATGTATGTGGAATGTCATCATTTGAGCAATCAAGATGTAATAGAGCAGGAAAGGAAATGGTCACATCTATCTCAGAGGAAGGTTTTCTAATAGAACACTTCTACGAAGAGTGAATGAAAGCATGAAAGTGGGTGACAATGAGCTCTGTGGAGGCAACAATAGAGAGAGTATGCTCAATAGCAAGATCTTGTGGTGAATAGTTGACATGGGACTCATGAGTAGCAAAAAGTGCAGAGGAACACTTAACAATGAAAGGGATGTGAGAGGGGGGAGAATATATGGAGGCATTAGAGTTGTACAGGGAAGTTTCACTCTCAGATGGTGAAATAAGGTCATCATACAACTGTCGGATAATGGTCTAGGTAGTGAAAGGGAACTCAGTGTACTCAAACAAATGCAATGTATCCATATAAACAACGATACCAAGAAGGCCATAGAACTCATCATTGTGTTTAAACCAATCATACTTCTGTAGAGGTTCATTAGGCTCAGAAACAAAACCATGGAGGTAGGGAAACAAATCATGCATAATGCAATGATTGATAATGCATGCCTTCTAGGAATGTAAGTTCTCATAGTACAACATAACAAAAAATGGTAAAATTGAAACTCCATAATGTAGATAAACCCCCAAAATTATCCCGGATTGCACTTCATAACTTAGTACGAAAATTACAAGTCCCCAGTAAGTTTTGCTAGAACCCCCCCAAAATGTGGCACTTTATAAAGTAGTGCATTTAAAAAATAAATGAGTCCATCATGTAGAGAATGAGAAAACATGAAATTTTGACAAAAAAAGTGCTCAAACCTGAGCTATTGATCAAAAGTTATAGCAAAATAAATTTCTCACAAATAAATGCTTATTTAATTAAAATTTTCTAAACTGATTAAAATTTTTCCAAAAATGAGGGGAAAGGAGTTCGTGTGTATACTCATTAGAACAAGGATGGAGTGAAGAATAAAATGGTTTAATTTTTGAGGGGGAATTGGCCTCCTACAAACCCTCATGTAATATTTTTCAAATGACTTGTTGGTGCTCAAATCAGATTTGCCCCATTTCTCATTAAAATCCCTCATTTTACTGCCTTTATCACATTTTTAATCTCCCCGTGTTAGTGCTTGAAGACTCTATCCCCCATTCAGTTTCCATGGTCAGTTCCTTCCTTGGTCGAGGATCTCTTAAATACCCAAAATTTGTTTTTATTCCTCTAACCATGTGAAGGATTCTATTACTTGGTCATACAAATAGGTTATGTTCCTTCCCTTCTGTTTTCCATAGTCATGTGTTTTTTTCCCTACCATTTTACCAAAGGTACCTGACGAAATGTGATTGAATGTAGCTCGGAGGGTCATGTTTGAACCTTACAACATTTCCAAGTTCTCTGTCCTTGAAGAAAATTTCATCTTCGAGCTCAGACAGTTCCCTACATTTTTACGGCTTGACGGGTGTGTTTATCCCATCAATTTTTAATCTCTGCATCATTGGAAACTTGGCTCCTTTCGGTTGGATGTGGCTTGGCGGGACACTATAAAAACTCTATTTCTTACTTCAACCCAAAAATTTTCCACGTGGAGGAATGATGCTCGTTTGAAAATTCACCTTTAGGTTTGGCCTTAGAGTTGCATCGGGAGGACACGTGGAGGATTCCTCTGCTTTTCCCGGACTTAGACAAATTTTTATATAGCTGGTACAATTTTTATAGGGCCATGGACATGTGGTGGGATGATGCTCATTTGAAAATATTCCTCAGGGTCCCACCTTGACAAAGGTGATAGAGAGACAGATGGGGGCTTCCGTCGGCTCCGCTAGGGACTTAAAGTTTTTGAAGAAATTTTCTAAGTCCTGGGTCACGTGGTGAGCCCGTGCTCATTCAGAGTCTTAATTCCTGGGGGACCATCTTGAAGTTGCACCATAAAGGACACGTGGAGGCCTTCCTTACTTAGACATATTAAGAAACTTCCCAAAATGCCTACGACATGTGGAGGAACCATGCATGTTTTGGGATCAGACCCTAGGTTTAATTTTGAAGGAGCACCAAGAGGACACTTGGAGGATTCCACTCACTTTACCCTTCGCTTTGAATTTTCAATAGCCAAAGGAGTCTACCTCAGATGCTAGACACATGGCACCTTTCTCTAAACTTTTAACTTTTAAAGACTCTGTTGGACTGAGACACGTGTTGAGTCTGAGCTTGTTTGGGGTCTCTACTTTTGGGGACCATCTCAAGATGCGCCATTAAGACACGTGGCAATTTGAAAATTCAAAAGGAGGGGAGGTGGGATTTTTGGGGAAATTTGAAAAAAAATCCTTTTGTGAAGAAAAGGGTCAAAGTATAAAAAGGAAGCGCAGTTCTGCTGGGACCCACATTAGGACACATGTCAAGCCCATTTTTCAAGGTAGAAAGGTGGAGAAAAATGAGAAATTTTTACGTTTTTTCCAAAAGTTGAAAAAGGTAAAAAAGACCCCTAGGCCTGTTTTGAATCAGATCTCCCACATTGTCGATCCAATTTAAAAAGGGAAATCGAAAACAACTTATGCATCTATATCTGATTTTTCTGCCAGTTTTCTCCCAATCTCTTGGGGATGTGAATTTTTAAGGTTTTTTTATCATTTATTGACATGTCTTGCATGCCAAATGAAGAGGAAAATTTATTTGATATCTTGGTTTGGTGGGGAAGATCTGCAAATGAATTTTACCATTAAAATGTAATCTAACTGTTGGATTCAATCTGATTTTCCTTGGCACGTAAGAAATGATTTGATATCTTGGTTTGGTGGGGAAAATCTTAAAACGTATTTTACCATTAAGACGTGATATGACTATTAGACTTGATCTGAGTTTCCAATTTTCCTTCCTTGGCATGCAAAGAACCAGATTTGATGGATTGGAGGAGGAAGTAGTTGGTGTATGAGATGAGGAGTGATTTACCAGATGAAAGGATTGAATGCTAGAAATATTCATAGATATTTTCCCTCTAAACGCCTGACAACATTTTTTATAGATCTAATTCTAGGGGTCATGATCAAAATAGCAACAAGTGATAGTGCTTTGAATGTTTTTTTTTGGGGGAAAAATTTGTTGTAAATGAAAAAGATGTTATAAATTGCATGAGCTTGTCATGTAAGTGGTTGGGTGTGTTAGAGGTCAGGATTTCATTTCTAAAAGAAAAGCTTAACAAAGCCCATCTTTATGAGAAACCATCTGAAAAACCTGTTTATCTCTTTTGTGTTAAATTTGATCATGTTAAGGTGGTTGCAAGTGTAAAGCCTTTAATAAGCTCTGATATTATTCTAGAAACTCTCCCCTTCTGATGAATTTAATCATATTTGAGTTAATCTATGTTGACTTTAGGAAAAAATCATGTCTGCTTCATTTTTGAATGTCTGCAAATAGTCTTTGTTGTTCCCTGTTGCAATCTTACATTGAAATCTCTGTGAATCACATAATATCTTATCCTTGTGATAGTTTGGTGGCATTTGAAATTTCATTTATCAGAAGAAATTTCATTTGATAGTGAAATAAAAAAATTTAAAATCACTATACTCCTAGTGTGATTATAATATTGTTTGTTAGCCTTTGAGGGTATCTTAGGCGTGATGAAACAAAGGTTGATAATTTTTACTTAAGCTTTTCAATTTGAGCCTTCATTTTGGATTCTTAACATTTGTGTGAAAATGTGCTGATTTGGGCCTCCATTGAAGCAAACCTTTTGGTTAAAGGAACATTCTAGTTGTTCTGAAGCATTCTTTTGATCAATCCTTCCATTTTTGTAGGGAGCTACAAAGATCTGGTGAATAAAATTTCATTCTTCCTCACCTCCCATAAAAAAATCATTTTTAAAAAAGCAACCAATCTTACGCATACTACCCCTATTTGTTATGTGTGTGTATAAATGCATAATTTCTATTACCAAAACATGTAGAAGCAATCAGGTTTTTATTGTCTTTAGTGGCCTAAACCTTACTTAGAAAATATCTCCATTATCTAGGGTGACAACTCACGAGAGTTAGGTTTTGTGGTATTGATCATATTTTATTCAGAGTCTTCTTAAATAACTTTATAAGGAAGGACATCTCCATCTCCTCCATAAACAATAGGATACAAAAGGTTCATCTCACCCTGGTTGAAAGACACATCCATAAAGTAGTGAGGATAGATCAAATCCTCTTGAAGTTTCTACCCATTTCTCCACATCTGAGTGACAAAGAGCAAGCTATATTTCTTCCCCGGATAAAAAATGACACACTACATTATCTTTCTTATCTCTAAGCCTCTTGTCAAACCTGTGATTTTGCTTAGCTTATGAGGGAGATTCAATTTGGGTACCAACACCAAAGTGGCACCGTTTGCCGGGGACATTATGATTGCAGTTCATATTCAGACCGTGGTGAGGAGTGTCCAGAGCTACATGTGTTGTGTGCAATATGTCAAGCTTCTATAGTTATTGCAATAAGTTTCATTAATAAATCTGGGTAAAGGAAGGTCAGATCATTCCTTTTCAAGTTTCTAGAGTTGAAAGACATTTGACAGATCATAATTTTTAGTTCATTTGCACAACTAAGGTGGAACTCCTTAGTGGCGACTCCATGTTGAACTAATTTTTGATAAATACCAATTTCTTAACCTCTGTCAAGTGAGATTTGTTACTAATCTTTGAAAATCTAGAAGGAAGAAGGTATTTCTTTGCTAAGGATCCTGCTAGGGCATTATTTTCAAAGCTAGGAAAAACAAATTCAGAAGGAAGGAAATTCTGGAGAGTTGTTGGAGATTAGTAGTCAAGAAAAGAGATCTCCATTGATGAAGGTGATCAGCCTATCATTGAAGATTGCCATTCAAGTGCTTCTGAATCAAGGTAGTATTTTTGTGGAATTACATTATCCATCTAGAGAGGGGCCTTCATTTGAATTTGAAAAAATTTCTTCTCATTATGCACCTATGGTTTCCAAAGTTGATAGGGTTCTCCAAGAAATAAAGCCTTTAAGGGATAAAAATTGTTAAATTTATACTCCTATGTTTGAAAGACCCCTTGTTCCTTATTAGTTTGATTCTCCTCCAAGGTCACCTCCTCAAAACAACATGGCCCATCCCCCACCCAGAACTCCATTTGTTGTAAATACCTTTGGTCCTATAAATTTCAGAGGGATGGCTAGTTATCCAAATGTAGTTCCCCAAGATGTAAGAAATAGACTACCAAATTTCCAAGGGAATAATGGTATAACTGGTGATAAACACTTAAAGCTTTTTATCAACATGATGGAAGACTTTGAGATTGAATTTGAGGATGTATATATCAAATTGTTTATTTCATACTTTGGAAGAAGATGCAAGGGACTGGTATAAGTCTTTACTAGACAACTCCATTGATTCTTGGATGGAAATGGATAATGCATTTAGATTACAGTATGGTGAAAAAATGGACCCTAGGTTCCTTTTGTCTGAGTTTGAAAATATCAAGAAAAATCCTAATGAATCAGTGCATGAATTCAACACTAGATTTAAAAGGAACTTATTGAGATTTCCTGTTAATTTAAGGCCATGTGATGAATCAAGTTTGATAAAATATTTAGATGCATTTGACAATAAATTTGCTTACTATTTGAGGGACAAAACCCCCCACTAATTTGAGGTAGGCCTTCACTATGGATCTACAAATTGAGAACAACATTAAGGCAATTGGAAAAACTCCTAAGAGGGAGGGTGTGAAGCTGGTTAAACCGGAAAATAATCATAGAAATGATCAAAGATCTGATGATAGAGGCAAGGGACATGTTGGATTTGGAAATAAACAACCCTAGGCCAAGTAATACAAAATGGTGCCTGATACTTTGGTTACCAGAGTTGTTGTGGTTGAAGAGACATATGTAATTGATTGGTGTGACAAATGTTTCATGCCCCATTCTCTATGTGAAGTAGATCAACAAGTAAAAGAGGAAGCTAATGATGATAACACTGATGAGGATGTTTTCATGAGGGTTTGTTTCACGAGATCACAATAAGGAGCTACTTCAACTGAGGTAATAAGTGCTAGAACTATTGCTGATTTTTGGGATTGCATCCACCGGGTACCACTTCTTCCTCCCTGTCATACTTTAGAGGTAGATACTATACAAGATTTTGAATTGCCCAATAATGAATTTTAATATTCAAGATCTTTAATGATAAAGAAGTATGATGGAGGAATCCCATATGAGGATGATAGGAAATTATTGATGAATGTTGTTGTGGCTCAAGAGAAGGATTATAATACTAGGAGTAGAGTTGTCAAAGGAGTAGGGCCTCCAGCCAAAACTAAAACTCCATTGATTATTAGTATTCCTAAAGAGGTTCTTAAGAAATATAAATCTTCCTAAGGCCTTGTTGTCCTAAATAAGACTCATATTTCTCCTCATGCCCAAACTATAAAAAATACCGTGCCATTTAATGAGTTTGTCAATCTCCCTCCCAATACTACCTTGCCAAAGTGTGCTCCATATGACATTTCCCAAGTTTTGAGTCAAATCAAAGTTAGTGTTTTAATTATTGAGCTCCATAGGATTCCTGAGCACAAGAAGAGGGAATTTGAATATTTGGGGTTGAAAGAAGAGAAGAGTACTCCAGGAAAAAATGTAAAAATTGTGGAGAATCCTCCAATCATTGAAGAGCTAGAAACACCACCAACATTATAAGAACTAGGTGAACCACATGAGGTTTATTTGGGAACATCCTTGGTAGAGTCTCAGTTAAATGTAGACCCATTCGTCACTACTCTGATAATTAAGGACATATTGCTACAAAACTGTATGTTTGATTTAGGAGCATCATGTAATTTTATGCCTCTTGAGGTCATGACTGAACTGGATATCAAAGTTATAACAACATATGGGAAGCGCACTTGCCATGGATTCCAGAGAGGTGCTAGTGGTGGGATGTGCAAAAGGTATGGTAGGTACAACTTGCAACCTTTCCAGGTAGGAACTTTAAGCTTGATGTTGTTATTGTTATCTAGAAAATGGGCTGCAAGTGTTGGTGGTAGTGTTCAAATGGATATGTCCTATGCCACCATCCCAATTGAGGGAAGCCTTGTCAAGTTGTGTGGGGACAAGAAAATGTTGCACCTCATTGAAGACCCCAACAATGCATCTTATGAAGTGTTGTACACAAGTGTTGATGCTCACAAATTTGTTGGATTTGCTGATGGGAAAGAGAACAAAATGGATCAATGTAAGAGTCTTGAAAAAGTAGGATCTCCATGGAATTTTTTGTTTGATGGTACTTGCTCCAAATTTGGAAATGGTGCTGGTGTAGTTCTAATTTCTCCAATCTTGGAAGAATTTGTTTTTTCTTTCAAACTTAACTTTGAGTGTACTAACAACATTATTGAGTATGAAGCATTGTTGATAGGTTTGAGAATTTCTTGGAAATACTATGTTAAAGACATCATTGTTAAGGGAGATTGAAAACTAATTGTCAAACAAATTAGAAAGTTGTATGCCACTAAAAATAAGATGATGAAACAGTAAAAGCATGCAGTCTAGGATTTGATTGAGATGTTTGATTCATTTAACATTACGCATCATGACAAGAAGTTCAATGTTATGGCAGACATGCTTGTAGTATTGGGGTCTTGGTTTGATAGTTGTGCAATGTCCCCATACTGTGAATATGGTGTTGAGGTATTAACAAGGCCCTCTGTCCCTGACAACATTAAACATTGGAAATTTTTTGATGATGTTGCTCAGGTCAAAATATTTCTACATAACAAAGGGGTGTTTGTTGATCAATGTATTGATTGGGAGAAAATGGTGTGTGCAGCAGAGGGTAAAAAGAATTTGTCTTGAAAAGACATCATCCAATTGAAAACTAATACCATTCCTAGAGGACTAGTTACTCTTGAATCAAACTTTGATAATGTTGATTGCGTTATTAACAGGAATATAACATCCTTAAGGGATGTTGAGAGGCATGACCTTGGTTCAAAGGAGAAACCAAGTAAGATCTGGTTCGGGAAGCAATCTGAACAAGGAGGAAAAACAGTCCTATGTCTAGTTGTTGAAGAAATATCAGGACTTCCTGGCTTGGTCTTATTCCAAGTTGAAGGCATACAAAGAGGATCTATTTCAACATGAAATTCCTGTGGAATCTAATGCAAAGCCATTTAGGTAGAAACAGAGGCCAATCAATCCACTCTTATCTCTTAAAATGCAAGAAGAACTGAAGATACTGAGGGATGGAGGGATTATTCAGCCCACAAGGTATTGTTCTTGGGTTGCAAACTTAGTGCCAGTTAGAAAAAATAATGGTGATATCAGGTTGTGCATGGATTTTAGAAATCTAAATAGAGCATCAATGAAGGATAATTATCCTTTACCAAACATGGAAAACATGTTGCAATTGGTGACTGGTTATGAGCTTATTTATACTTTGGATGGTTTCTCTAGTTATAATCAAGTTGTTGTAAAGAAATCAAAGAGAATCAAGACAACCTTTACCACTCCTTGGGGAACTTATGTTTATGTTAGAATGCTCTTTGGTTTGATGAATGTTGGAGAAAATTTTCAAATAATGATGGATGTTGCTTTTGCTAGTTACATTAATGATTTTATTTTTGTTTACCAAGATGATGTAACTGTGTTTTCCAGAAGGACAAGTGACCATTTGCAGCACTTGGAAAAAATGCTGAAAAGATGCAGTGAGTATGGAATTTCTCTCAATCCTAAGAAGTGCCATTTCAGAGTGCAAAAGGCCAAGTTGGTTGGTCACATTGTGTCAAAGGATGGTGTCATGATTGATTCTGAGAGGGTAAACGCCATTAGCAAGGTCCCAATTCCAAGAACCAAGAAGGGAATTTAGTCCTTCTTTGGGCAAACAAACTTCATCAGAAGATTCATATCAAACTTTACTGAATTGACCATTCCAATTACTTGCATGCTAAAGAAGGACTAGGTTATCAAGTGGGAAGAGGCTTCCATTCAAGATTTCAATGGGATCAAGGAGGCATTAAATCATGCCCCTGTTTTAGGAGCTCCAGATTATAAGAATCCTTTCCAAATATTTTCTTTTTCTTTAGAGAACACTGTTGCATCTGTCTTGTTGTAAAAGGATGATCAAGGGGCTGAGAGGCCAATTTCCTTTTTCAATAAGGCATTGCAGGGGCGGAGTTGAAATATACCATTATGGAGAAGCAAGAATTTTCCTAGGTAAAAGCAACAAAGGTTTTCAGACCTTACATTTTGAGATTTAAAGTTGTTGCTTATGTTCCCCATACCATGGTGAAAGATGTCTTATTAGAGATGGAGGTCTCAAGTAAAAGATGTAGGTGGGTGAACAAGTTGTAGGAATATGATATGAATATTCACACCACAAATTTGGTAAGAGGTTTAGGCTTAGCTAAGCTTATGGCTAAGAACAACTTGCAAAATATTGAGGTAAATGAAGTAGAAGAAGGAAGGGTGGATGTCCTTGAGAAATTGATGAATTATGAATGGTAAAAAGATGTAAATTTTTTATCTCAGACATCTATACTACCTTGAGCATTTAAGTAAGAATAAAAAAAGATCTCTTGAGCTGGCCTCCCAGAAATATCTCATTATTGATTTAGGGTTAGCTTGGAAGAACCCTGAGGGAGTCCTCTTGAGGTGCATTACTGAAGATGAAGCCCCCAGGATAATTGATGATCTCCATGGAGGAGTTTTTGGGGGGAATTTTGTTGGAAAAGTCACAACACAAAAAATATTGAGGACTGTTTATTGGTGGCCAACTCTTTTCAAAGTTACAACTTTGTTGGTTAGAATATGTGAGAGTTGCTAACATTTTTCTGGAAGACTAAAAGCTTCATGTTCTTTGCCTTTGCAACTTGAATCAATTGAAGCCCCGTTCAAGCAATGGAAAATGGATTTCATTGGTGAGATTTCAGACCCTTCAAGTGTTGGCCATAAGTGGATTTTAGTAGCCACTGATTACTTCACTGAGTGGGCAGAGGCAATTCCCACCAAGAGAGAAACACACCAAATTTTCATGGACTTCATGTTGAACCACATCATCTGTAGGTTTAGAGTGCTATTTAAAATTTTTGCTGATAATTCCATGAGCTTCAAAGTTAAACCTTTGATGGCAATGTGTAAAGAATATGGGATCAATTTGACATATGCCTCCAACTATAACCCCAAAGGCAATGAGAAAATAGATTCCAAAAACAAAAATCTATTAAAGATCATCAGGAGAACCTTGGATTTGAACAAAATGAAATGGGGTGATCAGTTGAAGTTTGTTGTTTGGGATGATATAATTACTATTAAAAAAGCTACTGGAAAAATTGCATTTGAATTGGTGTATGGGACTCTGGCTTTGTTGCCCTTGCATATAAAATTGTCCTCATATCAATTCCTTCAACAACTGAAAGATTAAGAAGTTAGCCCATATGATGCTCACATTAACCAGATTGTTGAACTTGATGAAGAAAGGAGGGTATCTCACCAAAGGCATGTGAAGTTCAGAGAAAGGTTGAAGAATATATTTGACAAAAAGGTAACACCCAAAGCTTTCAGCATTGGAGATCTTGTGTTGTTATTGGATAACAGGCACGAAGACAAGGGAAATCATGGTAAATTTGATGCACTATGGATGGGCCCTTACTCCATTGACATTCGGATTGGTGAACATACCTTCTTCTTGAAAGACTTGGATGGATAATTGCTCGAATTTCCCATTAATGGTAGGCACTTGAAACATTTCTTGGATTGATTCCCAAAAATCATGATGAACATCATTTGTATAGTGTATAGTTCATTGGTTGTTTTTTTTGTGTGTTTTGATCATTCCGGTCCTTAGTGACCTGGTTTTGTTGGTTTCTCGGTTCATTTTTTGGAGGTAATTCTAGTTTTTTGCTCTACAGGCTGAATCTTTTTCCCAATGAATGTTTTTTTGACACTTGGTCTATTATTTGGTTCTTGTGGCACTCACAGGGAGTTCCCATCCCCGAGTCAGAGCTGATGTTGGTGCTCAAATCAGTTTCACCCTATTTGTCGTTAAAATCCCTCAATTTGCGGCCTCGGTCACGTTTTTTTATCTCCCTGTGTTGATGCTTGAAGACTCTGTCCCCCATTTAGTTTCCATGGTCAGTTCCTTCCTTGGCCAAGGATCTCTTAAATGCCCATTTTTTTTATTCCTCTTACCATGTGAAGGAGTCTGTTACTTGGTCGTAAAACTCAAGCCTGTTCCTTCCCTTCTATTTTTTGCAGTCGTGTGTTTTTGTTCTTTCCATTTTTCCCCAGGTACCTGAGGAAACATGATTGAATGTAGTTGGGAGGGTCATGTTTGAACCTTACAACATTTCCAAATTCACTTTCCTTGAAGAAAATTTCATCTCTGGGCTTAGAAAATGGTTTCCCTACATTTTTATGGCTTGATGGGTGTGTTTCTCACGTTAATTTTTAATCTCTACATCAGTTGAAAAATGGCTCCTTTTGGTTGGATGTAGCTCAGCAGGGCACTCTAAAAACTCTATGGCTTACTTCAACCCAAAAAATTGTCCACGTGGAGGAATGACGCTCGTTTGAAAATTATTTTTTTGGTTTGGCCTTGGAATTACGCCGGAAGGACACACAGAGGATTCTGCTGCTTTTCCCAGACTTAGAAATTTTTTTATGTAACTGGTACAATTTTGGCTAGCTGTGGACATGTGATGGGCTGGCACTCATTCAAAAATATGCCTCAGGCTACCACCTTGACAAATGCGATAGAGGGATAGGTGGAGGAATCTACCAGCTCCGCTAGGGACTTAAACCTTTTGAAGAAATTTTCTAATGCCTGGGACACGTGGTGATCCCATGCTCATTCAGAGTCTTTGTTCTTGGGGACCATCTTGAAGTTGTGCCATAAAGACACATGGAGGATTCTGCCAAGCCTTCCTTACTTAAAATTTTCAAGAAAATTCCCAAAAGGCCTAGGACACATGGAGGAACGACACATATTTGGGGATCGACCCTTGGGTTTTATTTTTAAGGAGAACCCAGAGGACACTTGGAGGCTTCCACTCACTTTACCCTTTGCTCTGAATTTTCAATAGCCAAAGGAAACTACATCAGACGCTAGACACATGTCATCTTTTGTTGAACTTTCAAATTTTTAAAGACTATGCCAGATCGAGACACATGTTGAGCCCACTCTTGTTTGGGGTCTATACTTTTGGGGACCATCTCAAGATGCGCCACTAAGACACGTGGTAGTTTGAAAATTCAAAAAGTGGGGAGGCGGGCTTCTGGGGGAAAATTTGAAAAAAAATATTTTTGTGAAGAAAAGTGTCAAAGAATAAAAAGGAAGTGTGGTTCCACTGGGACCAACATTGGGACATGTGTCAAGCCCATTTTTCAAGGTGGAAAGGAAGAGAAAAATGAGAAATTTAATATTTTTTCCAAAAGTTGAAAAAGGGTAAAAAAGACCCCCAGGACCATTTTGACTCAGATCTCCCACTTTGTCAGTCCAATTTAAAAAGGGAAATCAACAGCAGCTGTGCATCTATATCTCATTTTTCTAGCATTTTCTCCAAAGCTCTTGGGGATGAAAGTTTTATCATATTTTATCATTTCTTGATGTCTCTTACATGCTAAATGAAGAGGAAAATTTATTTGATATCCTGGTTTTGTGGGGAAGATCTGCAGATGAATTTTACCATTAAAATGTAATCTGATTGTCGGATTCAATCTGATTTTCCTTGGCACGCAAGAAACTAGTTGATATCTTGGTTTGGTGGGGAAAATATGAAAACGTATTTTACCATTAAGACATGATATGACTATTGGACTTGATATGAGTTTCAAATTTTTCCTTCCTTGGCATGCAAAGAACTAGATTCGATGGATTGGAGGAAGTAGTTGGTGTGTGAGATGAGGAGCTATTTACCAGATGAAAAGGATTGAAAGTTGGAAATATTTGAAGAGATTTTCCCTCTGAACGCCTGAAAACATTTTTTGTAGATCTGATTCTGGAGGTCATGATCAAAATCATAACATGCGATGGTGCTTTGAATTTTTTCAGGGGGAAAAATCTGTTGTAAATGAAAAATATTTTATAAATTTCACGAGCTTGTCGTGAAAATGGTTGGGGTGTTAGAGGAAAAGATTTCATTTCTAAAATAAAAGTTTAACAGAGCCCATATTTCTGAGAAACCGTCTAAGAAACCTATTTATCCCCTTTGTGTTAAACTTGATCATTTCAAGGTGGTTACAAGTGTATAGCCATTGACAAGATCTGAGATTGTTCTAAAAAATCTCCCCTCCTAATGAATTTAATCATATTTTAGTTAATATTTGTTGATTTTAGGAAAATTTCATGTGTGGTTGAAATCTGAATGTCTGTAAATAGTCTTTGTTGTTCCCATTGCAATCTTAAACTGAAATCTCTATGAATCACACAAGATATTATCCTTGTGATAGTTTGGTGGAATTTTAAATTTCATTTATCAGAAGATATTTCATTTTATAATGAAATAAACAAATTTAAAATCACTGTACTCCTAGCATGATTATAAGATTATTTGTTAGCCTTTGAGGGTATTTTTATGCATAATTCGCCCCCCATGCCAAATATTGGATCTGTCATGACCCTACATAAAATGATTTTGAGAAAAATCATTCAAATCCTACAAAATTTGTTGTAGAATGACTTCAAACATGGAGTGGCGGAGGCTGAGAGAGATTGATGGACCCTCTGCAAAAGAAAACAACTCTGTCGGGTCGTTTCCATGACTTAATAATCCGTTCTCCAAGTTGTAGGCAGACTCAACTATGAGATAGCAGGGTCATAAAAAGAATGAGCGATGCCACAGAGGAACCAAAAAAAAGAAGGGGAATAAATGGTGAAGATCCGAAATCCTCGGGCTCAAAATAGTTCAAGAAAAATCCCAAAAATGATTAAGTATGGAGGAGGCAATGGAAGAAGCCATGTGTCCTAACGGAGCTTATCCAAAGGTGAATTTGAAAAGGGTAGCCCAAAATTGTGCCAGGCTTCCACGCATCCAAAACCCCAAAGAAATTGAAGCATGTTGAAAAGTCTTCAACTAAAAAAGAAGTGCCAGGTGTTAGCTTGGCATAAAACTAGAAAGGAATTCCAGGGCAGAGACTCCAACTTGTGCCAGCCCTCCACGTAGAAAATGGTCAAGACAGAGTCAAAAGGTGGCCTCAAAGTTGGATAAGTATAAAAGTATAAGTAGAGAATGTCAAGTGTCAGCGCGACGCATCTCCAAGATTTTGTCCCAGGGTAGAGACCCAAATGAGCACGAGCTCACCACGTAGCCCAAAGTCTAAAAGTAAGAGGGACCATTGAAAATTCCAAAGATCAGCAGAGGCCAACAAGTGTCAACTCGACACTCCTCCAAAGGTAAACTTTAGGCTGGGTATTCAGGCAAGTGCGGTTCCTCCATGTGTTATATCAAAAGGGGTAGAATCAGTTGAATAGTTAATGCATGAACTAGGCCGACAGAGGCTGCCAAGTGTCTTAATGGCACCGATTCAAAGATTAAATAAAGAAAATATTTCCAAACAAGTACTATAATACTACGTGTCCCATGGAAAAGCAGGCCATTAGGGGAAAAGTTGGTCCTTTTAGCCTTTGTTGTTTCAAAAGGGGTAAAAGTTACAAAATGACCTGTAACTCCGCCAAAAAGAAAAGGTCATCATTTGAACCCAAGTCAAAGCAAAAGTGTGGAGTTGGAGGAAAAATTGAAATTTTTCCTTTCGTTCAAAATTCACAAAGACAAAGATGGAAGCGCATTCCCTAGCCAACCATAAGGAGCCACGTGTCTATGCAGAGCTTCGAGGTTTCGGGAGTTTTTTTAGTTTTGCAGTTTTTGCACAATTGGGAAAAAAAATAAATTATGGACCCTTAAGCCCAATTTTCAAAAGGGGGACCCATCTTTTCAAAAACATTTCCCACCCATCTGTACGGACTTGATACAAACTTCAAAGTGACATATCTTTCGACTCAGGGCTTGAAATATCGTGAATCTGACACCGTTGGAAAGATCTCAGCCTCGCCCATGCCATGGATGTCCGAGACTTTATTTTTTTGGAGGTTAGGTGATGGAAAATGTAGGAAAAATATTTGGGATTTCAATGTAGGATCTTCTTGCCTCAATAACCAGATCAGATTTGATCTGTTTTTCCGTTTCCTCTTCCTTCAAGGCGCCGAACTAAAGATTGATGTAGTAAAGATAGATCTAGGGGAAAATTTCATCATAAGCATTAATAGTAGCGGTTGAGTTTTGACCTTATTTTGTCGATTCTCTCTCTCTTTCTTCTCTCTAATCGAACCTATAAACATAGGGGAAGGATTCATTGTAAAGGGTTGGGCATTGTTTGTTTTGTAGGCTCCCTTCTCCTTTTACCAAAGGGATTTGCGGGGTTCAGGCCTTCCATTAAAATTGTAATACATTTTTTCCATTTGGATATTTTATAAATAATTGTACCAATCCAAAGAACAATAAAAAACATCTGTGATTGATCTTAGATCATTTCTTGTCTCTTCTACTTTCATTTTGTCTCTCATTATAGATCTAGCTATATGTGCTTTATTTATTGCATGAATTTTAATTGGTTTGTGTCTATTAGAAAAATAAGTGTTCATTATTCCTTTGTGCATCACCTGGCAGTTTAATTATCTCTTATTCCTTATACTCTTTTCTCCTTGTCTCTTTGGAAAGTTCTAGATTAGGTATAGAGATAGATCCTCTACAAATCCTAACGTATGCAACCTAAACGGAGGAATAAGGAACCAACCTTCAATCTAGAGAACTTTTCTATTTTTGTAAGGTCCCCACACCTTGGGGAAAGTTCAATGTTATGAAATCACACTAAATGACCTTGCCTTAGAAAAGAAGACTCTATATAACTCCATTTTGGGGGTGTTGTGATTTCACACTAACAGTTCTGGAATTCCCATTGGGACTAAGAATTATCCATCTTATTGCATTAGAAATTTGATGTACAGTTGCCTACGATTCTAGCTTTTAAGAAGCCTTAAAAGTGTACATCTGGAAACTCCAAAAGAAACAAATCTACTGGTTTCAACAATCTAAGAAAGTTCATGAGAAATAATACAACACATGGTCATGAACCAAAGAAGAAGGTACTATTTTTCTATCTATACTTATCCCTAAAAAAAGAGGAAGAGGAAGAAGAAACCCCAGAGGTCTCTATCTCCACCCAAGTAGAGCTTTATCAACAAATCCTTCTAGCCCGACCATACATTCATTCAATCAAGGGGGGTGCTCAGACCGATTAGGATGGCTCTCAACCAAATCCTTATGTTAACTTTAATGGAAGTAGTCTCACACTCACCTTGAACGCAAAAAATCTAGTTCCTATTGTAACATTAAAGAGTATCCTATATTTCACCGGGGAAAATCAAACTTCCCCTAGTGATCATGTCCAAGATATTACAAATGTCTATACAATCCACGAGGTTCATGAAATGGACATTACAGTCAAGTTGCTCACACTCTTCACTCAAAGGGAAGGCTTCACAAAGGTTTAGGAGTCTTGAGGAAGGCTCTATTCAAAGTTGAAATCAGCTATGCAAAACTCTTCACAACTAGTTTGGAGAGAAATTTTTATAACCTGTCTTTGTTTGGAACAACTAACAACAATCAAGAGATCCCCAAATGATCATCCAGCTGATAGACTTCAACCTCAGATTCTAGTGGACCTGGGATGGAATTCCAATAGCAGTAAAGCCCACTAATGAAGAGTGCCTTCTTATACTTTCTTAGGGCTTTAAATTCTAATATTTCTCTAATGATTCACTCAATGGGGGGGAACTACATTACCTATAGCCCTATAGCCTTTCCATAGGGGCTGAGAACTGTCTGATTCAAGCTGGTAAAAATCACTCCTAGGGCATCCTTGCCTCTATATACCCCCGAGTTAGAAAGCCCAGATGCTAGTCAAATGCCTACATTAGCTCCTATACCCCACCCTCAGGGATTCATAGTTCAACTAAAGCTTCCACTTCATCATTTAACAACTCTAAAGAAATCCAGGAAGTCATAAAACATATTCAAAAACCTATGGAATGAGCTAGTAACTATCAAAAGAAAACAAGCACAGAGTTCCAGGCCATATCAGTCTCAGGCTCAGTATTAGGGTCAATATCAAGCTAGACTCCAGTATCAGTAGAATAGACCACCATCTCAGACCAAAAGTTAGCTAGAACCAAGGGAAAACCCCAAGATACTAGACCCTTTAAGGGTAATATGATCTAAACATAGCTTCAACATCAAGGGAATTAGTTCCAGCCACAAAAAAATATGGCACAAGAATATGATGATGGTGTTTTCCATGAAATTAAGCACATAACCAATCAATGTGCTTTAATGGTGCTCTAAATTAGGCCTTGATGGTGTAAACCAATATGGTGCCAACAATAACCTAGCCAATAGGGGGGATCAAGAGCAAGAGGCTCTACAAGTGTGGAACGTTTAGGAGAGACTATGCTTGTTAATTGGTAGGCGAACTGAAGACCTTTTTTGTGGAATGAATCAGTTCCCTTCTCAAGGTGTGGCTACCAATACCTCGGTCCACAAAGAAGGAATATTGGAGAGGGATAAACCACTAAAATTATGTGACCCTCAATCCTCCATCACTCCACAAGGTCCTGGTGCTCCAAGTATAACTCCCCAATATGCCAAAACCAATCTAAGCCACCTCCACCAAACCTAGTTAGGTACCCAGTTGTAACAACCCCATGTGCAAGAGAGAAATGTGTCTACGAAGGGGAAAAAAAAAGGATAGCTCATTCAATATTATTGAGAAAATTAAAAGGGACAAGTGTTAATATTTCACTATGGGAGTCACTAGCCATTCCAGGGTAGAGGGATATGTTGCAGACTACCATGCAAAATTGGTCAAGTTCAAATCACACCCCCCTCTAACCAACAAGAGAGATTGCTTACCAATGCATCTCAACCAGAGGAGGAACCATGAGGAAAACAAAGGTAAGAACCTGAGACCTCCTCCCTTCTATGTCTCATTAATTATTGGAGACAAATTGGTGCACAATTGTATGATTGATTCTGGGGCTAGTATTTTTATGATGCCGCCCAAACAAATAGCTGATTAAGTTGGGGTCTCTAATATGAATTCATCTCTAGAGGAGTAGTCTAATTATATGGGACAATAGTGACCAATTGTGGGAATCAAATGGGATCTGAGCATCACTCTACATGCCCTTCCCTAATGTGACTATTTTTGTAAAATGTGTTAATCATAGATTTTCCACCACATTTTTCTTTGTGTCCGTCCAGGGACGTCATTACCAAAATTGGAGGCTACATGTCTGCTGATTGGTCACATATGATCTTTAGGACAAGGTATGGGGTAAAGGCCACAATCAGATCTGAACCTATTTCTAATTATCATATTGAATCCTATGTGCCTAGCCCAAATCAATTCCAATTTCTCAGTTTTTGATCAAGAAGACCTCCTAAGCACTTCTGAAGCAAATACCAAGGTGGGGATGTATCCTAGACTTGAATCTTGATGAGTGGGCCAAAAAAATTCATGCTTTTGACCCCCTGTAAGGAGATGGAAGAATATGAGCTAAGGTTTCTATTGCCTACATGAAGATAATCATCTTCTTCTTGATCTAATTAAGCCAAAATACAATGATGACAATGAGGTATGGTAATTGTTCTTTGATGGCTCAAGGAGTAGACAAGGAGCTGGAGGAGGATCCATGATTGTGTCCCCTAGAGGTATAACGATATTATTTATCCTTTAGATTCCAATTTTCTTGCTCAAATAATGCTGCTGAATATGAGGCTTTAGTGTAAGGTCTCCATTGGTCAAGGAAGCTGGGGATCAAGAACTTGCCACATGTTTGGTGACAATGAAACTGTTTGCCAATTAGGTTAGAGAACTTAATGTTGTCAAAATTGACCTACTTAATAAATACAAGAGTAGGGTATGGGACCCTCATGGACAATTTTGAGGCCTTCAACATTGTGTCCATACCCAGGGAAGGAGAATGAAGCTGCTGATAGACTTACAGCAGTCGGAGGTAATGTTTGATGTGGTTGGCATCATCAAAAGAGACAAAGAACAACCAAATATCCATGTGGTTGTGAGGCCCAGCAGTTCTGAATAATAACACATGCTAGCAGGTGTTTGAGAGATGATGAGTAAATCATTAAATTTTTATAATAATAATTTGAATTCTTAATTAGAAACCAGAGAAAAACTAGAACAATAATATGGGAATCATATAGTACAGTTATATTACAAACAAGCTTCCCAAAGTTTTAGTGACAATAGAATCTATCTTCAATCCTAATGATTAGTTTAGAAAGGAGAAGGCTAACATGCAGATCAAATGGGAGGATTTTAGAGTTGATCCCCACTTGGAGAAGACAAAACACTTGAAATTGGCAAAGTGGCCACCCGAGCAAGAAAGGTGTGAATTCATACAACTTTTCCAAGAATTTCCTAATGTATTTTCGTGGAGTTATGAAGAACCTAATAGGGTTCAATCCAAAGCTAGCACAACACACAATCGAACTAGATCCAGCTGCTCAACCCATCAGGTATAAGTAGAGACCATTCAACCCCACATATTGAGCCTATAATGAAGAAAGAGTTGAACAAGTTTACAGAAGCAAGTATATCATATTTCCAATCAAACACTCAAGTTGGGTTACAAATATGGTCACAGTCAGAAAGAAAAATGGAGAAATCAGGCTGTGTGTGTGACTTCCAGGATTTGAATAGAGCCTTTCTCAAAGACCACTACCCCACTCCCTTCAATGGAGCAAATCTTGCAAGTAGTGTCTGGGGTTAGAAAGGTTCTCCTTCCTAGATGGCTACTTAGGATACAACCAGATCATGGTGAAAATAATATGATCAATTTAAAAAAAATTTCACCACCAAATGGGGCAGATAATGCCTATAGGAAAATTCCATTTGGATTATCCAATGCTGGAGCCACTTTTCAAAGGCCAATGGATACGACATTCAAGGGGACTGTTCAACGAAATAGTGTTGATCTATCTGAGTGACATTACAGTGTTTTTCCAAAAATGCAGATAGACCATATTTTCCATCTAATGAAGGTATTCCAAAGATGCAGGAGTTTTGGGGGTGTCACTAAACCCTAAAAAATGCATATTCTTAGCCCATGAAGGAAAGCTCCTAGGCCATATTGTATCAAAGGAAGGATTGGTAATTGACTCGGAAGAGAGTTCAAGCAATAAGAGCATTGCAATTTCCAAGTCACAAGAAGGATCTTCAAAGATTCTTGGGAAAAATAAATTTTGTATGTAGGTTTTTTCCAAACTTTTCTTCCCTTGTTAAACCAATAACGTTGATGCTGAAGAAGAGCTTAGCATTCAAATGGACAACTGAAGGAAAATCAAGTTTCGAGGCTAACAAAGAAGCCATATCATAAGCTGTAACTCTTGTGAATCCATATTTTTCCAGAGAATTTCATACTATATGCCTTTGGTGGAAATGACATAATTTCCACAATCTTGGTTCACCAAAATAAAGGTAGTGCAGAACAACCAATTGCTTTCTTCAGCCAGACTCTTGAATATTATGAGGTGAGGTAATCCTTCATTGAGAAGTAGTTCTTGGTGGTAATCAGATGATTGAATAAGTTTGAGAATTTGGTTTCAAACAAAAAAATCCAACTATTGGTCTCCCATGCAGGAGTTAAATAATTCCTTCTTAGCAAGGACCTAAATGAAAAGCATGTAGGATGGATCACTTGTGTCATGGAGTGTGAACAACTAGCCTCAGGTCAACAAGATGAAATAGATAGCGAAAAGGAGGTTTTCCTTATTCTACAAGATTATCAAGAAGAAGGGAGAGATGATGTACCTACTCCTTGTTGGACCCAAAACATGGTGCACTTCCTGTGAATAGGCCTGTGTCCTCATGGGATGAGTAAAGTAAAAAGGAGACATTTCAGGTTAGAGGCCATCCCATATGTTCTGGTTGATGGTGTCTTGTTCAAAAGAGACATCAATGACATTCTTCTAAGATGCAGTGGGACAGATTAGGTGGAGAGAGTGCTACAATAATTCCATGTTTAAGTAGTTGGAGGCCATTTTTCTCCAAGAGTGACAACACTCAAAATCATGAAAGTAGGATATTATTGGCCAGAAGTGTTTAGTGACTGCTATGAATGGATCAAGAGGTACAAAAATTGTGCATTATTCAAAGGAAAGGAAAGTATAGCAGCACTTCCATTACACCCAATATCAGTCTACCAACCTTTCATGCAATGGGGATTGGACTTCATTGGAGTCATCAACTCAAATTCCAGCCAAAGCCACAAATGGATCCTAACAGCGACCGATTATTTCACCAAGTGGACCAAGGCAGTGGCACTCAAGGAAGAAAATGAGTCTAGTATGTTAAATTTATATGAAGGGATAGCGACTAGGTTTGGTGTACCAACCACCATCATATCAGACAATGCATTAGAATTTATAGGTTCTAAGATCATAGGATGGGCTATTAAGAATGGAGCTTGTTTGAGCTCT
Organism: Taxus chinensis; assembly: GCA_019776745.2. Taxonomy (NCBI): domain Eukaryota; kingdom Viridiplantae; phylum Streptophyta; class Pinopsida; order Cupressales; family Taxaceae; genus Taxus; species Taxus chinensis. The sequence goes on along the minus strand of CM034147.1, from coordinate 721,125,756 downwards.
TCATCAAACTATTACCCTCAAGGTAATGGCCAGGCTGAGTCCACAAAAAAAACCTGCTAAATATAATTAGAAGAAATCTTGATGAGAATTAGAGGAACTAGCACACAAAACTAAAAAACGGCCTTATGGGCTACTAGAATAACGCCCAAAAGATCTAAAGGAATCTCCCCATTCAAGCTTGTCTATGGGAAAGAGGCAGTGTTGTCTATATCACTTGAGTTACTAGCATTAGAGCTAGTGAAACAATTAGAGATTTCAGAATTTGAACCAATAGAGACCAGGTATCAAAGAGCATGCTCTCCAAGAAATAGAGAAGAATCAGGCTTCAATCAAGAAATGCTTTGACAAGAAGGAAAAAGCAAAGACCTTTCAGGAAGGAGACTTGGTTTTGAAATGGGATGCAGATCGAGAAAAACCAGGAAGGCATTCTAAGTTTGACGCTATCTGGAGTGGCCCCTATATGATCACAAGGTGCAAAAGTAGAAATGCTTTCCAATTGTCCATATTAGAGGATGAAGAGTTACAGAATCCAGTAAATGGGATCTATATTAAGCATTGCTACTCAAAGGGAAGTCTCACCATGTACATATTAGTTTAGTTTCTCTTTCCTCTAAGTTCTTATGTACATCGCATTGCTATAGTGTAGAATGCTTTTCTCCTAAGTGCTTTGCATGCTCTGCGTGTTCCATTTGGAGTATGTATGATTTCAATTTTTTTATATAGTGTGGTGTTGTTTTGTGGATCTTATGCAGTCCATCCAGAAAGACAGATGAAGCCCTAGGTTAAAAAAATTTTCTTCTCTAAAAAAAATTCATTTCAATGTTTCTTATGAAAATTGAGAGTGCAAGCAGTTGGGCTCGTGAATCAGAAGTGGAATCAGTATTAGATCATCTCTTGCGACTCCATTCCCAACAGATATGATAAGTAAATTGGTCTTTTCATCTAGCAGGTAGATACCCTTGTGAGTCACCAAATTTTTATCCATAATTCACCCCCCATGCCAAATATTGGATCAGTCACAACCCTGCATAAAAGTATCTTGAGAAAACTCATTCAAATCTAGAAAATTGTTTGCAGAAGGACTCAACCATGGAGTGGTGGAGGCTAAGAGATACTGATGGACCCTGTACAAAAGAAAATGACTCTGTCAGGCTGTTTCCATGTCTTAAATCCATTCTCCAAGTTGCAGGTAGAATCAACTATGAGATAACAAGGTCAGACAAGAGCGGGAAATGCCGCAGAGGAACTGGAAACAAGAAGGGGAAGAAACAGAGAAGATCCGAAATCCTCGGGCTCAAAACAGTTCAGTAAAAAGCCCAAAAATGACTAAGTATGGAGGAGGCTGTTGAAGAATCCATATGTCCTAAGGGCACTTCTCTAAAGGTGAATTCAAAAAGGGGAGCCCAAACTTGCGCCAAGCTTCCACATGTCGAAAACCCTAAAGAAATTACAGGACGTTGAAAAGTGTTTAACTAAAAAGGAAGTGCCAGGTGTCATATTAGCACAAAACCAGAAAGGAAGTCCAGGGTGGAGACTCCAAATTATGTCAGCCCTCCATGAAGCAAATGGTCAAGATAGAGTCAAAAGGTGGGCTTCAAAATTTACTAAGTATAAAAAGTTTAAGCGGAGAATGCTAAGTGTTAGTGTGACGCACCTCCAAGAGTTGGTCCTAGGGTGGAGGCGTAAATGAGCATGAGTTCACCACATAGACCAAAGTCTAAAAGTAAGAGGGACCATTGAAAAGTCCACAGATCAGTAGAGGCCAACAAGTGTCAACTCGATGCTCCTCCAAAGGTAAACTTTGGGTCTGCCCAAAAGAAAAGGTCAACATTGGAACTCGAGTCAAAGCCAAAGTGGTAAGTCGGAGGAAAAAACAAAAATTTGCCTTTCATTCAAAAGGCACAAAGACAAAGATGGAAGTGCTTTCCCTAACCAACCAGAAGGAGCCACTTATCCAGGTGGAGCTTCGGGGCTGCGGGAGTTTTTCAGGTTTTGTAATTTTTTCGCAATTGGGCAAAAATATAAATTGTGGACCCATAAGCCCAATTTTTTCTCTAATATGGCTGCCACATGTCCCATATCAAAAGGGGGACCCATATTTTAAAATGGTTTTCCCACCCATCTGTACGGACCCGATACAAACTTCGAAGGGGCATATCTTTCGACTCAGGGCTCGAAATATCGCGAATCTAACACCGTTGGAAAGGTCTCGGCCTCACCCATGCTATGGAGGTATGAGACTTTATTTTTAAGGAGGTTATGTGAAGAAAAATGGAGGAAAAATATTTTGGATTTCAATACAAGTTCTTATTTCCTCAACAACCAGATTAGATTGAATATGTTTCGTCATTTCCTCTTCATTCAAGGCGCCAAACCAAGGATTGATGCAGTAAATACATATCTAGGTGCAGATTTCATTAGAAGCATTAACAACCGTGGTTGAGTTTCGACCTACTTTTCCTACTTCTCTCTCTCTTTCTTCTCTAGAGATCAAACATATAAACACAGGGGCATGATTCATTGTAAAGGGTTGGACATTCTTTGTTTTGTAGGCTCCCTTCTCCTTCTAGCAAAGGGATTGTGGGATTTAGGCCTTCCATTAAAATTGTAATACATTTTTGGATTTTGGCTATTTTTTAATTAACTGTACCAATCCGTGGAACAATAAAACATGTCTGTGATTGATCTTAGATCCTTTATTGTCTCTTCTAATTTCATTTGGTCTCCCATTGCAGATATGGCGATATGTTCTTTGTTTATTGCATGCATTTTAATTACTTTGTGTCTATTAGAAAAATAAGTGTTCATCATTCCTTTGGTGCATCACCTGGTAGTTTAGTTATCTCTTATTCCTTATACTCTTTTATCCCGATCTCCTTTGCAAGTTTTAGATTAGCGTATAGAGATAGATCCTCTGTAAATCCTAACGTATGCACCTAAACAGAGGAATAAGGAAATGGCTTTCAATCTGGAGAACTTTTCCATTTTTGCAAGGTCCCAGACCTTGGGGAAAGTTCAATGTTATACAATCACACCAAATTAGCCTGCCTTAGAAAAGTAGACTTGTATAAATCATTTGGGGGTGCTGTGATTTCACACTAACATGTATCTTAGGCATGATGAAACAAATGTTGATAATTTTTAGTTAAGATTTTCAATTTGATCCTTCATTTCATATTCTTAACGTTTGTGTGAAAATGTGTTGATCTGGGCCTCCATTGAAGCACACCTTTTGGTTAAAGGAAAATTCTAGTTCTTCTGAAGAACTTTGTTGATCAAGCCTTCTATTTTTGTAGGATCTCTCAAATATCTGGTGAATCATGTTCATTCTACCTCACCTCCCACCAAAAATTCATTTAAAAAAAACCAATCTTACCCATACTACCCTTTTTTGTCTTGTGTGTGTATAAATGCATAATTTCTATTACCAAAATATGCAGAAGAAATCAGGTTTTTATACTCTTTAGTGGCCTAAACCTTACTTAGAAAATATCTCCATTATCTAGGGTGACAACTCGTGAGAGTTAGGTTTTATGGTATTGATCATATTTTCTTCAAGATCTTCTTAAATAACTTTACAAGGAAGGACATATGCATCTCCTCCACAAACAACAGGCTATAAAAGGGTCCTCTCACCCTATTTGAAAGGCACAACCATAAAGTAGTGAGGATAGATCAAATCCTCTTGAAGGTGCTACCCATTTCTCCACATCTGAGTGACAAAGAGAAAGGTGAAAATCTTCCCTGGTTACAAAATGACACACTACATGATTTACTTGTCTCTAAGCCTCCTGTCAAACCTGTGATGTTGCTAATATTCTGAGGGATAATCAATTTGGGTACCAACATGACTTATTTTCCAAAAGCATCAAATGCTAATATAGAATTAAGGTAAAGTAAAACTAAGAAAAGTAATGCAATAAACTCCTTGAAAGTGGATTCCACATGGAAAGAGGAACAAAGAGTTGTTTTAGGTTTGAGAAGGAAACCTAAAAATAAATTATGTTTTGATGTTGTTTGCTATTGCTGAGTTCCTCCATCCAAGGAAAATGCAACAGGGAGAAACCAGGGTGTGTAGGACAATGGAATGTTTTGTAGAAGGCATTTTCAAACCAATAAATGATTGTATGTATAGTCCAAAACCACCTCAAGATCCTGCACATAGTTTGGGGGGCTCCAAACACTTTCTAGGGGTTTGAAAACACTCTTTATTGCCCATGTTACTACTCCAAAGGTTTTAATCATTCCATGGGAGCCTGCACAACTCCTTAGGGGTCTAAAACACCGATTAAATTAGAAAAAATGCCCTTTGCAAGCCAAAAAATGCCTCAACCATGCAAAAAAAACGCCTCAGACATGTGAAAAACGCCCATTGCAGTTAGATCCGAGTAATTAAAGTCATGTGGGCCCAAAAAAATGTCAATTTCAATTAGATCCATGGATATTCAAGTTCGTTCTAGGGCTGTGCAAGAGATGTGAGCGAGCCAGGGCATCATGGCATTGGATAATAACCTATGATAACCCCATTTTTTTAGGTAAACCATTTTACACCAAACTCACATGTGTAAAAAATCAAAGATTCAAATCTATTTGTACATGAGTTGTTAGTTTCACAGATTAAGTATTTGAAAAATATAAATAACTCCATAAAGACAAATGTTTCACTAGAACCACTCTGATACCAAGGTATTAGAGTTTTTGGATCTTTGATGAAAAAGTGAATGCACGAGCAATTATAGAAATTAAAATAGCTAACAATAAGATGCAATATGATCAAAACTCATAAAGGAAATAATTTCTCCAAATCAGCCTCAATGCTCCATGCTCCATATTCACCATATAATAGAATGATGAAAGTCAAGTACATATAGATGGTGAATGTGCAACCTCCTCCTAAATCAGTGGGGAATAACTCTCACTAACCGATACTAGAAGTAGTTTTGACTCCACACAACTAGTGAGCTGACTGAACACAACTGGTAAGCTAACTCAATCTAACTGGTAAGCTAACACAACACAAATGCTACAACTAAGAAAACATATCCCATGAGTGTAGGAAAGCTCCAAGTAAATAAACAAATACAAGGAAAATAAATATCCTACACTAACATTATTTTACCGCACCCAACATGGAGAAAAAAGGAGTTTAATACCAAGACTTCAAAATAGTTTACTCGACTCATTCCAGCACTATCACTATCACCAACAGGTCAATACTTCACCAAAAAAACAAAGGTAATTTGTGGGTGAAATATGATTTAAAAAACAATTTTATTTTATATTAATTTGTGTACATATATGAATTTGGATCAATAATTAGATGCAGGTATTTGTATCCGCAATTTGAATTAGTAATTACATCATGGGGATTCAATATCAGGAATTTGTATAAACAATTCTTTTAAAAATTAGAGGTTACATCTATGTTGTTCATGGATGTCCACTTTTTCACATTCCTTTTTTTTTCAATTTCCAGTGGGTCGCTTTGAATAAAAAAACATTTGCATCAAGATATATTATGAATTTTTTTTATATGCATAATTATTTTAATGTTTTGTAGATGGATAATTGGAAACAACAAATGTGGTCACTGTTATGCCACATCCTAACTAGGGAAGTCGATGAGATGCACAATGTAAGCATTACACTGACAGAAGTTGTGGGTTTCTGACCACCCTTCTTAGTTTGACCTAGTAGAGAAAAATGGTTAACATTGCAAATTTTTGGGGGCCAATGATCATGAAAAAACATGGAAGTGGCAGACATGATTCTTACATCTGGGATGGTAGTGCTCCTTATCATGGATTCAAAGCTCACAATTATAGATGAGGTTATAAGAAGATGGATAGAAGAAAATCTCCCTGCAATTCCATGGAGAGATTACCTTGGAACATACAATCAATTTAGCTTGGTTGTATACCCACCCCTAGATGGAAAATGGCTTGGTTTATTTTAAAATTTTCTTGCATGGTTGGACGACATTGACCGCTAGCTAGAAGAACTTGAAAAATGGAGGTATGATGAGTGAAAAGAAACTGATCGCAACTTTGATGAGTGTGACAATGATTTTAGTGGGGATGCATACACCAACCTTTTCCACCTACCACGAGTCCATATATTTTATGTACAAATTGAAGAAAATGCATTGGAAAATGTATTCCCCACTTTTGATAGATATATTTTGTACAACTGAATGTCTTTATAATGTTAGTAGTAGTAGCTAATTCATTGTTATCATTTATATGTATCTTTGTTTGTACCTACTAATTTTTTTTAACAAAATCAATGCAAATACAAAAAATAAATTCAATGGGTACATTACTTGTTGTATTTGTGATTGTAAGAGGATGCAATGTACCATCATAGACTGTCTATTTGCATGAAGGATAATAAAATTTACAATCAAATTACATTGCTAATGGATATTTTTTTTTTCTGTTCTTCATGAATAGGATTTAGGCCTTCTTTAACATATGTGACAATGAGGTTATATTGTTTTATAGAGAATAGGAAAATTTACGGTGTCTACAGTAAAATTAGGCCTAGTTTTGGGTTTGTTTTGTAATAGAAAGGGAAAAATGGATGAAATATAATTTTAAACCACTCCTCACACCTAGTAAATGCATTCATCTTTCATCCCTAGAAATATCAAATCATAAAAAATTTAATTCACTAAGGAAATGGATAAAATACAGTCATAAGACCTTGTTAATTATGCATATTGAGGGCTTAGTGGTTTGGATACCTGCACATGTGATATGGACCTGAAACTTTGTACACTCTAAAATCTCCCTTTGACCATCACGATTCAGAAGTTTTGAGGAATTTGACTAGATAGATTATATTTTAAACCTATTCCCAAGTTTGAGGCCAAGAACACACATTTGAAGCTAAAAACCCAAAACACAATGTGATGTAGAGCATTTTCAACCTCAAACCACTCTCTTTTTTAGAATTGATTCAAAATAAAAACTATGCTCTCTAGGCCTTGAAACTAGCTTACTTGACAAGTTCTCAATTGCCTTAATCAAGTAAATTCTTCATTTTTTTTGCAAATTATGGTAATAACCCAACTAGTTAAACATTTTGTAGACCCTCAACTCTACCAATACCACTTTTTAAATGGTTTAGAAAAAATCAAAATGTCAACAATACATTTTTTGTGTAAGTCTTCCCTTAAATGGGTTTCTCAACACATTTATCTTGATGCTTTCACTAAAAAATTTCCACCTACATCACCCTTCTAGCCTTTTTATTAGGTCAATTTACTATGAAAAGGATTGAATATACAAATTTCACATTCCATGTAAATTATATGATAAATTGACCTTAAAAATCTTCAAATTATCTAAGGTGATTTCTTCAAAATGATAATTTCAAACCTACTCTCCTTGATTCCTCCTCTGCACCTTTGTCTTGTTGACCTTACTTTCTTAACAACTCTGTATGGTCTCAGTCCTCATAGCATTGTCACTATTATCAATGACTCAAGAAAAACAAATCCCTTGACCCTTTTAATCATTCAATTCATGCTTTCTAAATGATTTCAAAACACTCCCTATGAATTCTGAACTTCATTTCCTTCGTAAGACCCTTTGTATATTCTCAACCACTTCACTCTTATACCCAACCCAGTCACTTACAAGTTAATTTTCCTACTATCATGTCGATATTATAGCTATGATAGTTTCAAAGCCTATATTCAATTCATTCATTCAATTTTGGACTTCATAGGACTAGCTAGAATATTTTGGGGGTTGTCACACTCTCTAACTCTCCCAAACATCTTCCCTCACAAAACCCTAGTGATGGTTTATCAATGAACCATTGATGGTATATTTGGTTTTAGAAACCTCTAAAATTAGTTTAAAATCCTAATTCTCTTCCTTATGGTGTGCATGGACATTCTAAAGCATCAAAATTTACCAGTCAGGCTTGATATACCCCTCAAATCCATGAACAACCTCAAAAATATCCCACTCCGCCCCTTGAGAATAGGGGTTTTTGGGAAATAAAAATTCGGTCAAACAAGATAACCCTTTTCTCCCCTTACAGAGCATGGTTAACATAAAATATACTTGTGCACTTCACTAATCCTCTTACGACTGTAGACATCAATATTAATATAAGACACTTCCTCAACTATAATGACATGTTTAGTCTTATAAGTTTTTCCTTTTGATTGATACAGGGTTGTAAACTATATTCAATCATTATAGTCACAAATACCTTGTTGCATTGAATATTGTCAACTATTATCTTTCTTTTCCTACTGTAAATTGAAACCATGCTTTGCCTACTATGAAATTTTACCTTGATACCATGTCTGCTTTTGCATATACAACAATCACAGTTTCAACAGTTTTGTTGTTCATAGATGTCCTTTTTTTTTCTCTAAATTAGATTTATGATTAATGAGGTTGGTTTTATTGTGTATTATCTTTACATTCAGCAATAATAGCTAATTCATCGTTATCATTCATATGTATCTACATTGAATTTGTGAGTAATGCATGTTTCTGTTGTTTCTTATCAGAATAGTTTTAGCTTTTTTGTTGTTCATAGATGCTCTAAATTAAATTTATGATTACTGAGGTTAGATGTATTACACCATATTTGGTTACATTTTTTACTAATGTAATGATGCTTTTTTCTAGCAGGTACGAGTGCGAATGTGGGATTCCATTCTACATATCCATATTAAGAACCTAACCAAGGGTTTATTTACATGCAACAATTTGCATTGGAAAAAAATTCCTTACATTAACTAAGATGATATGTGTAGTCCCCACTCCTCTTAGACACTTATTATGTTTTTTTTTTATTACTGTTGACTATAGACATGTATATTATTATATCATTTTGGTTTAGAATGATGATAGACATATTCTTACCACTGATGGGTTGTGATTAATAATATGATTTGTGTGGATTCTTAGAGACATAGAGAAACATTTTATCTTGATGATGATGTGTTATTAGCATATATATTTACTGACATTCAGAATTATCATCAATTTGACTATGATTTAGAGTTTGAACTAATCTCGTGATCTCCCTAATATCGATGAAATGGTAGAATTGAGATGTTGATGAAAATATAGACAAATGATAACATTGTTTAGTTTCGATAATGATTTAGTTATATGAGGATGTTTATTGATGGATGTGTGTATAATTTATCATTGATGTATTTTATGTGGCCACAAGGTTGAAGGACGTATTGTATGATTTAGCAGGTAATTGTATAAAAACAAACAAAAGGGGGTTAAGAGAACAACCCCAATGCAATACTGGATGGATATAATGATGGTCACCATGGCAACTTGTGTAATGTGTTATGTTTTGTTATTACATTGTTAGGAGGTCCCTATGGGGGGGATGCCCTCCAAATATGAACATGAGATATGTGTGTAATTCTTTCCCTTTTCTTTTATTTATTGTGGAGTATGTGATTTATTTTGTGATGTAATTCATTTAATCATTGTTGATTAATGTGCCTTAATTAAGTGAATTAATCATGTTTATTAAGTTAATTGGGGATGTGACAAAAGGATGCCATTTATTAGAGTATTTTGTCCTTTGAGTCTCGTGATTTAATTTGAGTGTAGTTTATTTTGAGTGTTAAGTACTCTACCTTGCTTGAGAAATTAGTATTTGGGCTTAAGGGCCATTTTTGGAGGCTTGTGGGAAAAGTTAAGTTTGTTCCACACCTCTTAATTTCATATACCAACTATACCTATGGGTTGGGGGGTCAAAAATAGAACAAATTATGTGTTTTGTAAGGTAAAAGGTGAAATTTATTGCACTTTTACTACATGAGTTTTAAATTTTCCTTAGGGGGTGTGGGTTTGTGTTGAGTATGTAAGAGGCTTGTCATTTCTCTCAACCACAAATTTTTTGTGCCTTGGGGTTGAGGTTTGAATTTTGAGGTGGAGTTGAGGATAAGTGATGTGGAATCCTACATGGAGCCACCTCAACCTCATATTCTCTTTTTCTATATATGCAACTTTATTTGTTTGTTTGGGAGTTACTTCATTTTATTGTACACTTATATTTTTGGGAGTTAGAGAGTTTTTGGAGTCCTTGTTGAAGTCTTGGAGATTTTTGGAGTTGGAGAGAGCTTGAAGGATCTTGGTGTGTGTTTCTTTGAGCAAGTTATTACTATGTAAAGGTAGGAACTACACCCTTTTTTTGATTGTTTGTTTTATATGCACGTGTATTGCATGTAAGTGAATGGTTTGTGTGCTTGTTGGGATCTTGGGTAGAATGCCTAAGTATGGTGTAGGGGAAGGATATGGGGATTTTATATGTTAGGGAGGTATAAGATTTTTGTTTCATGTTTTGGGATGGAGTTGGGTTGGGTGACCCGCATTTGATAAGAAAATGCTTACTTTTCTTACTTGGTTCTTTTGAGGGAGACATAAGAGATTATAAGGAGGCATGAGAGAATGTGAGAGGAATAAGAGGATCTTGAGAGAGGCATAAGATTTTTTTAGGCATCTTGAGTTTTGTTTTGATGGTTTTTAAGGTTGGCACCTAGTCACATTGGGAGGCACAAGTGATCTCATAATAGTTTCTTACTCCATTGGTTTTGAGTTTTCAAGCCTTGGGTATTTTTGAGAGTTTCATTCTTGTGATTGAATGCATGTTGAATGGTTGTGAAAATGTGTATTGTGATGTAGAAGCATTGTGTTAGTTTCCATGGGTTGTTTCCATTTCTTATTTCAATTTGGTTGGTTCTCAGGGGCCAATGAGGAGGATAACTTCTTCTCCTCATTAGATTATTGGTTGGGTGGAGAGTGTTGCCTACTCCCCCATTTTTTTTTGTGATTGAAGTAAATAATGACGTGGTGGAAACTTCCCTTTAACACCTATTACTTTTTATTTTGATACTATTGACTATATGTATGGATGTTATTATATCATTTTGACTTAGCATGATGTTAGATAATTGAGATAATAGGACCTAGTATTATGTGTGTGGACTATTAGAGATATGTTATATTGATGATTATGGTTTGTCGACATGGTTATATATTCTAACATTCAATGTTTTTCGTTATATTGAGTAGGCCTTAGTAGTTGAACTAATCTTGTGATCATATTGATATTGATGAAATATAGAATTGAGATATTGTTGGAAATTGGAAATAATAATATTTCTTGTCTGGATGATGATTTAATTTAATTTATATGTGGATGATTGTTGATTTATATTTTATATTTTATCTTTAATGTTTTTGATGTGGCCACAAGGCCGAAGAAGGTATTGTATGTTTTGTAGGTAAACATATCACAACAATCAACGAAGGAATGGATACCAACCACATCAGAATACCGGATGGATTCAACAATGGTCACCATGACAACTTGTGCTATGTTGTGTGTGTCTTGTTTATTGTTAGGGGGTCCCCATGGGGTGGATTACCTCCTATTGTGAGCAAGGGGTTTGTATGTTGTTCATTTATTTTGTTACCTTTATTTAATTTTAGTATGTGACTCTATATTGATGTATTTCTATTTTATTAATTACTTAATTTGTGTCTACATCAGTAAATTAATCATGTTACTAAACTAATTATGGATGGGAAAAAGAATTCATTTATTAAATTAGATTTCCCTTGGTTTATGTGTTTTAAGTTGAGTGTATGTGACCTTGAGTGTGACACACTCTACCTCATCTTGGAAATTCGGATTTGGCCTTAAGGGCCAATTTTGGAGGCATGTGGGACAAGTTAAATTTGTTACACACCTCTTTAATTACTATACCAACCTTACCTATGGGTTGAGGGGTAAAATAAGAACCCATTATGTGTTTTGAGAAGACAAATTGTAAGTTTTTATTACACTTTCTTACATGTATTTATTTTTAGACCTTAAGGGGTGTGGGTTAGAATGCTGTGTATAAGAGGTTTGGAATACCTCTCAACCACCATTTTAATTGACTTAGAGTATGAGTTTGACTTGGGTAATATGGAGTGGAGGAGAAAGGATGTGGCATCCTACTTGGAGCTTCATCATCTTACTCCTCCTCTTTCCTATTTATTGAAAAAGTTTAGAGGTATTTGGGGTCACTCACTTATTTTTGGAGCTCTCTTTTGGATGATTTCTTGTGGGAGTTGAAGGTGCTTGGAAATTTTCTTGTGTTTGAAGATTTTGGGACTAGATTTCAAAGAGGAGCTTTACTATGGCAAGGTATGATCTTGCTCTCTTATTTTTCTCCTTGTTTCTTGCATGTATGTGATTATATGGAACTATGTTCTTGCATGAAGTGTTAGGTAGTAATTTGACCTTAGGTTATGTTGAGATTTTGATATGGGGATGAAATATGTTGGGAGACATAAGAGATTCTTGGTGGGTTTGAGGAGGGAGTGGGTTTTGGATGCCCCACCTTCTTCTATTTTATTATTTTATGTATTTTGGGAGCCATAAGAGACCTTTGGTTGATTATGTGTTGGAGGGTTTATGAGGTGGGAATCCAAACCCTTGGGAGGCACAAGGGAAACCAAATTATTCCTATCTCTACTTAGCTATTTTAAAAGCCATTCTTTAGGAATTTTTTGTGCTTGAAAATCAATTTTCTTTGTAGTTATTTTCCTTATGTGTTGGTTGTTTGGAAGTGAATGTTGAAGCATTGTTTTAGTTGCCATGTGTTGAAACATCCCTTATTGCCTTGTGGTTAGGTCTCGGGGGCCAATGAGAATAATTTCTCTTCATCTAATTAGAATTTTGGTTGAGTGGAGAGTGTTTCCTCTCCCCCATTTTTGGTTGTTGTGATCAAGTCTTAAGAAGATGGAGTTTGTGTGGATACTTGATTCTTGGAACCATATTTGAAGGAAAATTATAACTCATTGCAGTTTCCCTTCTTCTAAAAATCTCCACTTCAAGTGGAAGGTCATTGCATTGTCTATTTGAAAGGAAAAAGTTATTGTATTTTATTTTGGAAGGAAGGTTGTATTGTTCTTTAGTGATCAAGATTGTATTGTATGTTAAAAAAAAAGAAATACTTGTTTCAGTAAAGTTAGTTTTGTTGTAATAGAATAGAAGTTTAAAAGGGGAAATATCTTATTCCAACTGTAGTTGAATATTTTCTTGTGTAACTCTCATTGGAAAGTTAGTAGTTCTCATTTTAAAACTCATTAAAAACCTTGTTATGATTGTTTGTGAGAATGGTTGGAATTTGTAGTTGTAAAAGGAAAGAAAAAGTTACTTCTTTTGTATTACATAAAAATTATAGAGTAGTGAAAAATTCATATTTGTACATTCTCATATAGTGGTTGAGAGATATTTTAAACCTATTCAAGTGTATGGAAATAACTTAAATTTTGATTGCTATTCACTTAGTCAACAAAATAGCTAAATTACTAAATATAGTGGAGAAAATAAATTAGCCATTTAGAACTTAGGCTTTAGCTTCATGGAATGTGTAAATTTAGATCTAAAATGCATGGGTTGACTTTTTAAGGGGTCTCTTTATTGTGTAGGGGGTATGTTTATTCTTGTAACCCATGTGCTAATGTTAGGGAATTTGTTAATTGTTTTAAACCTAGTCACCTTGTGGATTTAAAATAACTTTAGTATTTAAATATATTGACCCCTTTACCCTTGAGATTAAAATATGGGATTACCAACTATAGTGGAATTTATTTTTTTATCAAAATAACACTTAGGGAGGAATTAAACCATGCTTTCTCTAATTAAGTCATCAAAATGTAATGAGCGTTTTAATACTTTGTTATAATGGAGAAAATATTATTATCAGATATAAGTGACTTAGAAACAATAATGTGACAACTGTTGTTTTCGAAACCTATTTGTGGGCACGCTTTAAAAAAAAATCCATAATTTTTATAGCTTGTTGTAGGTTGTTCTTGGGTTTTGTGCGGGAAAAATTTAGCGAGCATTAAAAATATAGTGGAGCTCTTGTTGAATATTTGGGACTTGGAGCATTGTAGAAGTGAAAAAGGAAATCCTTTATTGTAAAAAGTGTTCATGTAGTTCCCACTTAAGGTGGAAGGATAGTAATCTTGCATTTTAAAGAAAATTTGTATTGTATATTTTATTTATCGAGTTCTAATGTATTGTTGGAAATAAAAATATTTGCATTGTAAGAAAATGAGCCATATTCCAAAGAAAAGGAAATCTCATTGTTACTTGTAGGAGTTTGCATTATTGTAAGAATGAAGGGAAAACTTGGAAGTTGGAAATCATTGAGAATGTATTCTTAGCAAATTTGAAATGTAATATAGTTGCTTGGGTTTTCTTTGAGTAAATAGTTGTCGTTGTAATGAAAGAATGCACTAAGTTATAGGGAACAACCTTGTTGAAGGAATTACATTGTTGTTTAGGAAGATAAAGAAATGATACTTAGCAATAGATGGAATTTCATTTCTTCATTTGAGCTTGAAAGAAATTTCATTGGAAAAGTATTCTTGTAGTTGTTTTCTTGTATACTATTGAAATATAAAATCTTTGTAATTAGTCACTTAAGTCATGAAATGAATAAATGATGTTAACCTCTCAACTAGTGACATTAGGCATCTAAATTTAAGCTAAGGTTTAACTATAAACCACCCTAGTAAAACTTGTTTTTGGAAAAAATGATGAATTGATGGTTCTATTTCAAAGAACAAGATCACTACCATGTGCAGAGAGGTAGTCTCTAGACCACTGGCATGATAAGAGTGGTGGTCTCCAGATTATCGGCCTGATAAGAGCGGCAGTCTCTAAACCACCACCTAGATACGGTGGAACTTTATGATTCGTCACCTAGGTAGGGCAGTGGTCAGAGCACTACTAACCTACTCATGGTAGCGGTTTCATCACTATTGGAAGAAAAATTAAAATATGTGACTATGCAAAATTGAAGTTGATTTAATTAAAATATGAGCCTATAAAATGTAAAAATGAAACTACCAAAAAATTATATGGGAACAAACTCATTGTTTAAGTATGTAAATACTTGATGGGAATTTAATTGTATTAAATATCATGGATTAAATGGATGATAGGGTTTTTCCCAAATAACGAACCCAAGAATGGAAATAACTAAATAACTACTGCATATTTAGGTTAGAATCTCTGCAATCATGAAATAGAAGACATTGCTATAAAAAATCTATAAACTAAAATAAACTAAGGAATATCCAAATGAATCCTTCCATAGCTTCCCTCCTTTCTTTCATGGCTTCCATACCTCCAACTTGCAAGTAAAGAAAAGATAAGAGACTAATTGAGGAGGCTAGGGGAAGGGAAAAAGATTAAATAAATTTTCTTAAGGATAGTTAGGGTTAGCTTGGACTTATAGGATCTAGTGGCCATAATTGATTTGATCCAAGGGTTAAGAATCAACCCCACAATTGTTAGGTGAGAATGTATATTATGGACTATTGAATAATTTAAATGTATGTGAAAATGGGTGAATGGGGCCACTTAGTACCCTAATATGTTCAGTTAGTTATGTAACTCTCCTAGTATGTTTTAGTAAATAATTCAATGGACATTAAGCTAATAATTTAAGGGGGCTAAGGTAACTAAGGATAAGGGTTTAATAAATGTGGGTTTTTATGTTTATTTGAGAGGGGGAAACTATTTAACCAAGTAAAAGAATTAATGGACACTTTCCTAGTGGATTATAACTGTATTGACCTTAGAAATACGTTAAGAATATTTAATTATTAATCTAGACATGTTCCATTTAATATAATGTAGAAGATTGTTGGTATGAGTTAATTAAATGTATTATAGGGTTTACACCCTTGCAATTTTTTAAAACAAAAAAATAATTCCACAAATTTCTAGATAATTATAAAGGTTTAATGTGGTTTTAGAACGTCAAAATTGTGGGTGTTACATTTGGTATTAGAGCATGGGCTCAACGCTTGGACCCTGGGAGAACTTGGAAACATAAGACATAATAGTAAAACTTAACACAACTCTAAACCTAGATCACACAACTTTGCATGATATTTCAAAATATAGAAGACCTAGAAAACTAAGATAAAAATTAGAATGATAAACTAAATATTTCCTCGGTCTTTGTAGGAGGTAGGGACCAGAAAAGTGGTTATTACATGTGGACCTAGAATTACCACCCCCAGATCAGGCAGTAGTAGCCATACTACCTCAGATACTTCTGAAACTATAGGAGGTAATGCCATTATACGTATGGGATCTTTAGGATGAAGACCTAACATGCAGGATAAAGAGCCATGAGTAGAGGCTTGTGCACCTTCCTAATATAGTGATGAGTATAGAACAAAGAAATAACACATGGAGTTAGTGAGATGTCACCATAGAGAGGTCACAGAGATAGGGCTACATGAAACATAGACAAACCTAGGATTCCTAAGGAACAAGATGATCGTGTTAAGAGACCTAGAGGCAGACAGTCTATAGTGGCAAATCACATTAGAGAGATTCTAAAACTCCATCCATCTCATTTTTCTAGGGACACTCGGGGAGTTTAGGAAGAATCCTGGTTGGTCACCTTGAGCAGATGCTTCAAGCTATGTCCATTTACCAACAACACAAAGGCTTATGTTACCATCCACCTTCTTAAAAACGAAGGAGGAGTTTGGTGGAGGAATGATGAGAAAAAGCTCGATTTGGATTCTGATATAGTTACATGGGAGATATTTGAGGATCATTTCATAAGTCGATTATTTTCCATGAGGTTCATTCAACAGAGGATAGCTGAGTTCCAAGACCTATGTCATGCATCCATGATAGTGGCAGAGTATGAGAGTCACTTTCTAGACTTACTTCAGTACATCGACTAGATGTAGGAAGAGCATGTGAGGATCCACAGGTTCATCAGGTGCCTAAACATAGAATTAGGATGGTCAGTGTGCATTCATTGTCTAAAGACATTAATAGAGGCTATTGAAAAGGCCTACATTGCAGAGAAGACCAAGGGGAAGATGCAACAGGCTAGAGATAGAGTGCAAAGCCATATCCAACAGATGCAAGATAACAGATCCAAGGTGTCATCTCCTCCTCCTCATGGCAGACATGGTTCTACACAATATTCATTTAGGCCACCTCAGTAGCCACCTCATCACTAGCAACAACACACTCGTCATCCATTTAGGACTCCATAGAGATTTTATGCTTAGAGGGGACATAGTATGGGGCCTTCTCCTAGAAGAACATTTAGGAATCAAGTACCACCTAGAGCTTAGTTAGTAGGATCTCGTCAGTAGTAACCTCAGCAGTCTGTGGAAGGATCGTCAGGATCCATGGCACAGACCACTAGAGTACCTACAGGAGCCACTTCTCATTGAAGGGGACTGGGTAGTTACTATGGGTGTGGTGTACTTGGGTATCATTAGAGATAGTTCTCTTAGAACCCTAATAAAAAGGGTAAGGAACCAATTTCTGAGCGTATAGTAGGCAATATGGCTAAGAGAAACAAGATATATGTAGCGCTCGAGAACCGTCAGGCCGAGCACCAAGGCATGATGAATGAGAAAATAAGTAGCATTGATGGAATTTCTATTTCTATTTTATTTGATTCAGTCTCCTCATATTCTTTAATTTCTCTATTTGTAGTAGAGTGATGCAGGCTAGTGGCATTTAGGCAGAACCGTAGTTGGGATGAGGAGATGGCTTTAGGAGCTAAGCTCACAGTCGACTAACTCCTTAGTGAAGGAGTGCATAGTTAACCTAGGACCATTTACCATGACCTTGGATCTTCGTATCCTTCCTCTGGGTTCATATGGAATTATTTTGGGAATGGATTGGTTATCTACACATATGGATAGATTTGATTGTTACAATAAGATAATATCATGTGCAGATGATTTGGGAGTGGATACAATGATAGTGAGAGTTAGGATACCTACCTCTATTTGCACCATATTCATTATGCAGCTTAAGTGGTGTGCATGATGAGGATGCCAAATATATGCTCTCATTGATAGCGAAAGATAAGAGGATGAGTCTAGTGATTTGTCACTTGATGATCATCATATCTTGAGGGATTTTTTAGATATCATTCTAAGGGAGCTGCCAGGGTTACCTCCCCCATGTGAGATGGATTTTCACATTGATTTGGTTCTAGGAGAAGATCCTATCTCATGAATGCCTTATAGAATGACTACCCTTGAGCTCTATGAGCTCAAGTTGTAGCTTCAGGGAATTCTAGAGAAAGGTCTAATCTATCCTAGTGTTTCCCCTTGGGGTGCACTGGCAATTTTTGTAAATAAGAAGGACGGATCTTTGCGATTGTGTATCGATTATTGTCAGCTAAACAAAGTAACAATCAAGAATCACTACCCCCTTCCACCTATTACTGATTTGTTTGATTAGAAGAAGGGGGCCACAATTTTTTTAAAGATAGATCTTGAGTTTGAATACCATCAGCTGAGGATAACAGAGGAAGATATTCATAAGACAACCTTTCGTATGAGATATGGCCACTATGAGGCCACAGTGTTGCCTTTTTGTCTGACGAATTTCCCCACGGTATTCATGAGTTTTATGAATGGGGTATTATAAAAAAATTTAGATCAATTCATGCTCATATTTATAGATGAAATTTTTATTTAATCACGCATGTTTGAGGATCAAGAGGAGCACCTTTGAAAAGTTCTGTGGTGTCTTCATGAGCAGAAACTTTACGAGAACTTGGAGAAGTGTGCATTCTTTCAATCAGAGGTGCAATACTTGGGTCACATCATTTATGGGGAAGGCATCATCACTGATCCTTCCAAGATTAGAGCTATTATGGATTGGTCTATGCCAACCAATGTGACTGAGGTGCACAATTTCATGGGGTTGGCAAGTTATTACAGGATATTTGTTTAGGACTTTTCTCAGATTGCGCACCCCATCACTTCCGTTTAGCAGAAAGGGAAGAAGTTTGTTTGGTCTGATGGATGTGAGTATTCCTTTAGTACAGTAAAGGGATACCTTACTTCAGCACTGAATCTTACTATGCTAGATCATCAGAGGGATTTATTTGTGTGTATGGATGCTTCCTTGGTAGGATAAGGTGGGTTTTTAATGCAGGATGGTCTTGTAGTTGTATTTGAGTCTCGCAAGCTGAAGGATCATGATTTCAATTATCTGACTCATGACCTTGAGATTGTGGAAGTGGTGCATAATTTTGTGCGTTCACAACATTTCCTTCTTGTTAGGAGGTTCATGCTTAGCACAAACCATTTGAGATTAAATCACCTCTTCATGGAAACCAATCTCAATGAACGTTAGTGGCGTTGGATGGAGTTGTTATGTGAGTACGACATGGAGATAGATCATGTTAAGGGGAAAGAGAATGTTGTTATTAACACTCTGAGTTGATGGAGAGATTTGGTTACAGCTACTTCAGTGGGTAAAGATTTGTGGAGTATGATTTTATGACAGCTTCCGCATGACAGTTTCTACCTTGCAACTAGATTATAGATCGAGTCTCAGAGACCCCTTGAGGGGAAGTTTTATCATTTTACATTTGATTCACATGGACCTCTCAAACACAGAGGCTTGATCTATATACCTAGGGATGGAGGTTTGAGACATGATATCTTGGTAGAGGCTCATCGTACACCGTTTTTATCCCATCCAAGGGTGAAGAAGATGCACACCACCTTAAGATAGTTATACCATTGAAGAGTTCTTCGGAGAGATGTAGCTCAGTTTTTGTCGCACTATTTAGAGTTTCAAAAGGTGAATTCCGAGCATCAACATCCAAATTTTCTTCTTTAAGCACATGCTATATTGGATTGGAAATGGAACATCATTTCCATGGATTTCATGGTAGGGATACCGACTTTGAGATACCACCACGATGTAATCATGGTCACAGTGGATAGATTTACGAAAGTAGCTTATTTTTCTTCGGTGAAGACCACCTATACAAGTAGTGCAGTAGTGAGAGTGTACTTGGATAAGATTTTTAGACTACATAGGACTTCGCAGATGATCATCTATGACAGTGATCCCTTATACACATCATTATTTTAGAATACCATACAAAAAATGCTTGGGAAAATTATCAATTTCAGTACAATATATCATCATGAGATAGATGGACAAAAATATTGGGTGAATTAGATTTTAGAGGAAATGCTTCAGATGTACGTCATGGAACATCAGTCAAGGTGGGAGGAGTACTTGTACTTGGTTGAGTTTTCATACAACAACAACTTCCAGAGTTCTATTGGGATGGAACCATTTTAGGCACTTTATGGTAGGGAGTGTAGGAAATCACTAAGTTGGGACAAATTGGAGGACAAAGTATCTCTTGGGCCAACCTTGTTGTAAGACATGGAGCAATATGTTTTTTAATCCAATAGAGATTATAGGAGGTGTAGGACATGTAGAAGAAATATGTAGATCAAAGGAGAGTTTACCATAGTTATGAGGTGGTCACAAAGGTGTTCCTTCATGTTATAACTCTTAAGAGTCCTATTTGTTACAGAAAAGGCTCTTAGTTATCTCCTAGACTTGAGGGTCCATTCCAGATCTTAGAGCAGATATATCCCTTAGCTTATCATCTAGCCTTGGAATTCAGCTTGTCTCGTGTGCATGATGTGTTCCATGTGTCTGTCCTGAAGAGATATATCCTAGATCCTTATCATGTATTATATTGCACCATATTGCAGGTGCAGGAGTAAGGGAAAATGATGGTGGAGCCCATGTATAGTTTAGAGCACACGACCTTGGGCCTTCGAGGCCAAGAGATTGATTAGGTAGGATTCTAGTGGGACATGTATGATGAGACTGTTGCTACATGGGAGGATGCTACATTGTTATGAGACCATTTTTCACACCTATTTTAGTGACTTCCAAGAGGAAGTGGATTCGAAGGGGAGGGGGATGTAGTTCCCACTCCTCTTCGACACTTATTATGTTTTGATTTTGATTACTATTGACTATAGATGTGGATATTATTATATCATTTCGGTTTAGCATGATGTTATATGATAGATATATTATGACAATTGATGGATTTTGATTCGTAGAATGATTTGTGTAGATTCTTAGTGACATAAAGAGACATTTTATATTGATGATGATGATGTATTGTTAACATATATATTTACTAAAATTAAGAATTCTCATCATGTTGAATATGATTTAGCATTTGAATTAATCTCATGATCTCGCTAATATCGATGAAATGGGAGAATTGAGATGTTGTTGAAATTATAGATAAATTATAACATTGTTTAGTGTAGATGATGATTTAGTTATATGAGGATGTTTATTGATGTATGTGTGTATATTTAATCTTTTATGTATTTGATTCGACCACGAGGCCGAAGGAGGTATTGTGTGATTTTTTAGGTAATTGTATCACAACAAACAAAAGGGGGTTAGGAGACCAACCACAACAAAATATTAGATGGATACAATGATGGTCACCATGGGAACTTATGTAATGTGTTATGTTTTGTTATTAGATTGTTAGGAGGTCCCCATGGGAGGGATGCCCTCCAAATGTGACCATGGGCTATGTGTGTAATTATTTCCCTTTTCTTTTATTTATTGTGGAGTATGTGATCTATTTTGTGATGTAATTCATTTAATCAGTTTTGATTAATGTTCCTTAATTAAGTGAATTAATCATGTTTATTAATTTATTTGGGGATGTGACAAAAGGGGGTCATTTATTAGAGTATTTGGACCTTTGAGTCTTGTTATTGAAGATGAGTGTAGTTGATTTTGAGTGTTGAGTACTCTACCTTGCGTGGGAAATTCGGATTTGGGCTTAAGGGCCATTTTTGGAGGCTTGTGGGACAAGGTAAGCTTGTCCCACACCTCTTAATTTTATGTACCAGCTATACCTATGGGTTGGGGGTCAAAAATATACCCCATTATATGTTTTGTAAGGAAAAAGGTTACATTTATTGCACTTTTCTTCCATGAGTTTTAAATTATGTGCTTAGCAAGTGTGGGTTTGTGTTGAGTGTGTAAGAGGCTTGTCATTTATCTCAAACACTAATTTATTATTATTTGGGGTTGAGGTTTTAATTTTCAGGTATAGTTGATGATAAGTGATGTGGCATCCTACATTCATACACTTCACCCTCCTCTTCTCTTTTTCGATATATGCAATTTTATTTTTTTGTTTGGGGGTTACTTCATTTTATTGTTCACTTGTATTTTTGGGAGTTAGAGAGTGTTTAGTGTCCTTTTTGAAGTCTTGGAGATTTTTGGATTTGGATAGAGCTTGAAGGAGCTTGGTGTGTAATTCTTTGAGAAATTTCTTACTATGTAAAGGTAGGAACTACACCCTTGTTTTACTTGTTTGTTTTATATGTGTGTCTTATATGTAAGTGAATGGTTTGTGTTCTTGTTGGGATATTGGGTAGAATTCCGAAGTATGGTGTAGGAGAAGGCTATGGGGATTTTATATTGTAGGGAGGTATTAGATTTTTGTTTCATGTTTTGGGAGGGAGTTGGGTTTGGTGCCCCGCCTTTGATAAGAAAATGTTTACTTTTCTTACTTGGTTCTTTTGAGGGAGACATAAGAGATTATAGGGAGGAAAAAGAGAATGTGGGAGGAATAAGAGGATCTTGCGGGAGGCATTAGAGTTATGTAGGGGTTTTGAGTTGTTTTTTGGATCATTTTATGGTGGGAACTTAATCTCATTGGGAGGCACAAGTGATATCCTCATACTTCCTTTCTCCATTGGCTTTGAGTTTTCAAGCCTTGTGTATTTTTGAAAGTTGCATTCTTGTGATTGCATGTGTGTTAGATGGTTTTGAAAATGTGTTTTCTGATTTTGAAGCATTGTGTTAGTTTTCATGGGTTTTCTCCATTTCTTATTGTAATTTGGTTGGGGCTTGGGGGCCAATGAGGAGGATAACTTCTTCTCCTCAGTAGATTATTGGTTGGGTGAAGAGTGTTGCCTACTCACCCATTTTTGTTGTTGTGATTGAAGTGAAGAATATGGTGGATATTTTTTTGAAGATTTGGAACTTGGAGCATTATAGAAGTCAAAAAGGGAATCCTTTATTGCAAAATGCTTTCATGAATTTCCCACTTAAGGTGGGAGGCTAGTAATTTTACATTTTAAAGAAAAGTTGTATTGCATATTTTATTTATCAAGTTCTAATGTATTGCTGGAAAGAAATATTTTTGCATTGTAAGAAAATTAGATATGCTTCAAAGAAAAGGAAATTTCATTATTACTTGTAGGAGTTTGCATTATTGTAAGAATAAATGGAAAATTGGAAGTTGGAAATCATTGAGAATGTATTCTTAGCAAATCTGAAATGTAATATAATTGCTTCTATTTTCTTTGATTAAAAAGTTGTGGTTGTAATGGAAGAATGCATTAAGTTATAATAAATTACCTTGTTGAAGGAATTACATTCTTTTTATGGAAAAGAAAGAAATGATACTTAGAAATAGATGGAATTTCATTTCTTCATTTGATCTTGAAAAAAATTTCATTAGATAAGTATTCTTGCAGTTGTTTTCTTATATACTATTGAATTAAAAAACCTTTGCAATTAGTGAGTTAAGTCATGGAATGAATAAATGTCGTTAACCTCTCAACGATTGACTTTAGGCATATAAATTTAAGATAAGTTTAAAATCTAAACTACCCTAATAAAAATTGTTTTTGGAAAAATATATGAATTGATGGTTCTAATTCGAAGAACATGACTACCCTGTGCAAAGTGGTGGTCTCTGGACCACCAGCTTGATCAAAGGAAAGGTCTCTAAACTGTCACCCAAGCAGGGCGGGTGTTTACGAATCAGCACCCAAGTAGGGTGGTGGTCACAGGACTGTCAACCTGCTTAGTGTGGTGGTTTCATCACTGTCAGCAGAAAAATTAAAATCCGTGACTATGCAAATTTGAACTTGATTTAATTAAAATATGAGCCTATAAAATGTAAAAAGGAAACTACCAACAAACTATATGGGAATAAACTCATTGTTTTAAGTATGTCAATCCTTGAATGGGAATTTAAATGTATTAAATCTCATGGATTAAATGGAAGTAGGGTTTTTCCCAAATAAAGAACTCAAGAATGGAAATAACTAAATAACTACTCCAGATTTAGGGTAGAATCTCTACAATCAACAAATAGAAGACATTGCTATAACAAATCCATAAACTAAACTAAACTAAGCTTGATCCAAATGAATCCTCTATGGCTTCCCTCCTTTCTTTCATGGCTTCCACTCCTCCAACCTGCAAATTAAAGAAAAGAAAAGAGACCAAATGAGGAGGCTAGGGAAAGGGGAAAAGGTTAAATAAAATTTCTATAAGGATAATTAGGGTTAGCTTGGATATTCTAGGATCTAGTGGCCACTAATTGATTTGATCCAAGGGTTAAGAATCAACCCTATAATTGTTAGGTGAGAATATATATTATGGGATTTTAAATAATTTAAATGTATGTGAAAATGGGTGAATGGGGCCACTTAGTACCCTATTATGTTAAGTTAGTTATGTAACTCTTCTAGTATGTTTTAGTAAATGATTCAATGGACATTAAAGCTAGTAATTTAAGGGAACTAAGGTAACTAAGGATAAGGGTTTAATAAATGTGGGTTTTAATGTTTATTTGAGAGGGGGAAACTATTTAACCAAGTAAAAGAATTAATGGACACCTTTCTAGTAGATTGTAATTATATTGACCTTAGAAATGGGTTAAGGATATTTAATTATTAATCTATACATGTTCCATTTAATGTAATGTAGCATATTGCTGGTAGGAGTTAATTAAACGTATTATAGGGTTGACACCCTTGCAATCTTTTAAAACAAATAAATAAATACCGAAACTTTCTAGATAAATTATTAAGGTTTAATGTGGTTTTAGAATGCCAAAATTATGGGAATTACATTTGGTATCAGAGCCATGTGGGTTCAATGCTTGGACCCCAGGAACACTTGGAAACATAAGACATAACAAGAAAACCTAGCATAAATCTAAACCTAGATCACACAACTTTGCATGATATTTTAAAATGTAGAAGACCTAGAAAACTAAAACAAACCTAGAATGATAAACTAAATCTTTCCCTTGGTCTGTGTAAGAGGCACAGACTAGACGAGGGTTCTTACACATGGACCTAGACTTACCACCCCTAGATCAGGTAGTAGAAGCCATATTGCCTCAAATACTTTAGACACTACAGGATGTTAATACCGCTATATGCGGAGGATCTTTAGGAGGGATGACCTAGCAGACATGATAGAGAGCCATCAGTAGAGGCTCGTGCACCTTCCTGACATAGTGATGAGTATAGGGCAAATAACTCCCACGTGGAGTTAGTTAGATGATGTTCACCATAGAGAGGTCATGGAGACAGGGCTACAAGACACAAAGATAGATCTAGGAGCCATAGGAAGCGAGATGATCGTGTTGAGAGACCTACAGGTAGACAGTCTATAGTGGAAGATCACATAAGAGAGATTCTAAAACTCCATCCATCTCATTTTTAGTGGGGACACTGGGGGATTTCAGTAAGAGACATGGTTGGTCAACTTGAGTGGATGCTTCAAGCTATGTCTATGTACGAGCAACACGAAGGATCGTGTTGCCATCCACCTTCTGAGAGACAGAAGTTAGGTTTGGTGGAGGATTGAGGAGAAGAAGCTCCATGTGGATTTTGAGATAGTTACATGGTGAGAGCTCTTTGAGGAGAATTTCAGGAGTCGATACTTATCCAGGAGGTTTATTCAACAAAGGATAGATGAGTTCCACGACCTACATTAGGCATCCATGACAGTGGCAGAGTATGAGAGTCAATGGTTCTTGGACTTGCTTTAGTACATCGACTACATGCAGGATGAGTAGGTGAGGATCCACATAGGTTCATCAGGGGCCTGAACCTAGACTTAGGAGGGGAAGTACACATTCATTGTCCACATACATTAGCAGAGGCCATTAAGAAGGCCTACAATTACAGAGGAGACCAGGGGAAGATGTAACAGCCCAGAGATAGAGTGTGGAGCCGTATCCAACAGATGTAGGATAACAGGTCGAGGGGGTCAACTCCTCCTCATGACACACATGGTTCCACATAATTTTCATTCAGACCACCACAATAGCAGCAATAATAGAATCATCCTCATTTAGGTCCTCCACAAATAGTTTGATCCTCAGAGGGGACCCAGTATGGAGCCTCCTCCTAGGGGGATCCATTAGGACTCAGGCACCACCTAGAGCTCAATCAACAGGAGCTTGTAAGCAGTGACCACATCAGATTGTAGTAGGATCATCAATATCTATGGCACAAACCACAAGAGTGGTACTATGGAGCTGCTTACTTGAGCATCATTGGAGAGAGTGCCCCAAGAACCCTAATAACAAGGGTAAGACACTAGTTTTAGAGCCTATAATAGGAAATATGGCTAGGATCCATATATATATGCAGCAGTTGAGAACTACCAGGAAGAGCACCAGGGCACGATGATTGAGATGACATGTAGCATTGATGGAATTTCTATTTCTATTTTATTTGATTCAGGCTCCTCAGATTCTTTTATTTCTCCATTTTTAGTAGAGAATGTAGGTTGGTGGCAGTTAGGCAGAGCCATAGTTGGGATGTGGAGATGGCTTCTGGAGCCAAGCTCATAGTGGACTCCTTAGTCAAGGAGTTCATAGTTGACCTAGGACCTTTTTCCATGACCTTGGATCTTCATATCCTTCCTTTGGGTTCCTATGGGATTATTTTGGGAATGGATTGGTTATCTGCATAATAGGGCTAGAGTTGATTGTTACAGTAAGATAATATCATGTGTAGATGATTTGGGAGTGGAGACAGTGATAGTGGGAGTTAGGATACCCACCTCTATTCACACCATATCCACTATGTAACTTAAGCGGTGTGCACGACGAGGTTGCCAATTGTATACTATCACGGTTAACTAAAAAATTAGAGGATGAGTCTAGTGGGCCATCACTTGATGATCATCATATCTTAGGGAGTTTTTAGATGTCTTTCTAGGGGATCTGCCAGGGTTACCTCCCCCACGTGAGATATATTTTCACATTGATTTGGTTCCAGGATTAGAGCATATCTCTCGAGTGCCTTATAGGATGACTACCCCTAAGCTTTGTGAGCTCAAGTTGCAGCTAGAGGGCCTTCTGGAGAAAGTCCTAATACATCCTAGTGTATCCCCTTGGGGTTTGCACCGGTGATTTTTGTAAAGAAGAAGGATGGATCTTTGTGATTGTGTATTGATTATCGTCATCTAAACAAAGTAACGATACAAGAATCGTTACCCCCTTCCATGTATTGATGATTTGTTTGATTAGATGAAGGGGGCCACAAAATATTTTTCAAGATAGATCTTAAGTATAGATACCATCAGCTAGAGGATCATAGAGGTAGATATTCATAAGACAACCTTTCCGTATGAGATATGGCCACTATGAGTTCACAGTAGTGCCTTTTGGTCTGAAAAATGCCCCCATAGTATTCATGAGTTTGATGAATGGGGTATTCTAGAACATTTTTAGATCGCTTCATGCTCATATTTCTTGATGACATTTTTATTTACTCATGCACATGTGAGGAGCACGAGGAGAACCTTCGAAAGTTTCTGTAGTGTCTTCATGAGAGTAGCAACTTTATGGGAACCTAGAGAAGTGTGCATTCTTTCAGTCAGAGGTGTAGTACTTGGGTCACATCATTTCTGGGAAGGTATCAGCTATCGATCCTTCCAAGATTAGAGCTATTATGGATTGGCCCATGCCAACCAATGTGACCGAGGTGCACAGTTTCATGGGGTTGGCATAGGTTACTACAGGAGATTTGTTCAGGATCTTTTCTCTGATTACATGCACCCCATCACTTCCCTTTAGTGGAAAGGGAAGAAGTTTGTTTGGTTCTGATGGATGTGAATAGGCCTTCAGTACACTGAAGGGATGCCTTACATCAGCACCGATTCTTGCTATGCCTAGATCCTCAGAGGGATTTATTTATGTGTACGGATGCTTCCTTAACAGGATTAGGTGGTGTTTTGATGCAGGATGGCCATGTAGTTACGTTTGAGTCTCGTAAACTCAAAGATCATGAGCTCAATTATCCTAATCATGACCTTGAGCTTGCATAAGTGGTGCATGCTTTGGTGTGTTGGCATCATTTCCTTCTTGGCAGGAGATTTATTCTCAAGAAAAACCATTTGATCTTACGTCACCTCTTCATGTAACCCAATCTCAACGCTCTGTCAGAAGACGTTGGATGGAGTTGCTATGTGAGTATGACATGGAGATAGAGCATGTGAAGGGGAAAGAGAATGTTGTTTTTGATGCTCTGAAGTAGACATAGACATTTGGTTATGGCTACTTCAGTGGGTACAGATTTGCAGAGTAGGATTTTGTGATAGCTTCCACATGACAGTTTCTACCTTGCAGCTAGATCAGAGATTGAGTCTCAGAGACCCCTTGAGGGGAATTTTGATGGTTTTGCATTAGAGTCAGATGGACTTCTTAGACACATAGATGCCAGATCTATGTACCTAGGGATGAGAGGTTTGAGATAGGATATCTTGGCAGAGGCTCATCATGTAACCTTATTCATCCCATCCAATGGGTGAAGAAGATGCACACCACCTTGAGATAACTATACCATTGGAGAGGTCTTCGGAGGGATGTAGCTCAGTTTTTGTCACACTATTTAGAGTGTCAAAGGGTGAAGGCTGAGCATCAACATCCAACTGGCCTTCTTTACCCACATGCTATACCGGAGTGGAAATGGGACACCATTTCCATGGATTTCATAGTAGGGATACCGACGTTCGAGATACCACCATGATGCCATCATGGTCATGGTGGATAGATTGACGAAAGTGGCTCATTTTTCTTCGGTGAAGACCACCTATACAACTAGTGCAGTAGTGAGAGTGTACTTGGATGAGATTTTTAGATTGCACAAGATTCTGTGGAAGATCATCTGTGACCACGATCCCTTATACACATCACACTTTAGGATTACCATACAACAGGATCTTGGGATGAGTATCAATTTCAGTAGACCATATCATCTAGAGACAGATGGATAGACAGATTGGGTGAATTAGATTTTAGAGGACATGCTTCATATGTAATTCATGGATCATTAGTCGAGGTGGGAAGAGTGTAATTGTACTTGGTTGTTTTTTCATACAACAAAAACTTCCGTATTTCTATTGGGATGGCACCATTTCAGGAAATTTATGGCAGGGAGTGTAGGACACCACTGAGTTGAGACATATTGGAGGAAAAAGTATTTGTTGGGCCAAATTTATTATAGTACATGGAGCAAGTAGGTTGTTTTGATCTGAAAGAGGTTGCAAGAGGTGTACATGAAAAGAAGAAGAAGTATGATAGATCAGAGGAGATTTGACTGTAGTTATGAGGTGGGCATGAAGGTGTTCCTTCATGTTAGGCCTCATAAGAGTCCTATCTATTATGGAAAAGTCTCTAAGTTATCTCCTAGAATTTTGGGTCCATTCAAGATCCTGGAGTGGATCGGTCCCTTAGCTTATTGTCTAGCCTTGCACCCATCTTGTCTCATGTGCATGATGTGTTCCATGTATAATGTTCTTAGGAGATATATCCCAGATCCTTCTCATGTATTGGATTGGAACTAGCATTGTAGGTGCAAGAGTAGGGGAAGATGATGGTGGAGCCTGTGCATATTTTAGAGTGCAGTGACCATAGGTCTTTCGAGGCCAAGATATTGATCAGGTGTGAGTCTAGTGGGACAGGTATGATGAGACTGTTGCTACATGGGAGGATGCTATGTTATTACGAGCCCAATTTCCACACCTATTTCAGTGACTTCTAAGAGGAAGTCGAGTCTAACGGGAGGGGGGTGTAGTGCCCACTCCTCTTCAACACTTATTATATTTTTGATTTCGATTATTGTTGACTATAGACATGGATATTATCTATATCATTTTGATTTAGCATAATGTTACATGATAGAGATATTCTGACTATTGATGGATTGTGATTCATAGTATGATTTGTGTGGATTCTTAGAGACATAGAGAGACATTTTATATTGATGATGATAATGTGTTGTTAGCATATATATTTACTGACATTCAAGAATTCTCGATCTGTGTTGACTATGATTTAGAATTTGAAACTAATCTCGTGATCTCGCTGATATCGATGAAATGGTAGAATTGAGATGTTGTTGAAAATTATAGACAAATGATAACATTGTTTAGTTTAGATGATGATTTAGTTATATGAGGATGTTTATTGATGGATATGTGTATATTTTATCTTTGATGTATTTGATGTAGGCCACGAGGCTGAAGGAGGTATTGTGTGATTTTGTAGGTAATTATATCACAACAAACAAAAGGGGGTTAGGAGACCAACCACAGTAGGAATACTGGATGGATACAATGACGGTCACCATGGTAACTTGTGTAATGTGTTATGTTTTTTTATTAGATTGTTAGGGGGTCCCCATGGGGGGATTCCCTCCAAATGTGACCATGGGCTATGTGTGTAATTATTTCCCTTTTCTTTTATTTATTGTGGAGTATGTGATTTATTTTGATGTAATTCATTTAATCATCGTTAATTAATGTTCCTTAATTAAGTATTAATCATGTTTATTAAGTTAATTGGGGATGTGACAAAAGGGGGCCATTTATTAGAGTAGTTGGTCCTTTGAGTCTTGTTATTTAAGTTGAGTGTATTTGATTTTGAGTGTTAAGTACACTCTACCTTGCTTGGGAAATTTGGATTTGGGCTTAAGGGCCATTTTTGGAGGCTTGTGGGACAAGTTAAGCTTGTCCCACACCTCTTAATTTCATATACCAACTATACCTATGGGTTGGGGGATAAAAAATAGACCCCATTATGTGTTTTGTAAGGAAAAATGTGACATTTATTGCACTTTTCTTACATGAGTTTTAAATTATGTCCTTAGGGGGTGTGGGGGTTTGTGTTGAGTGTGTAAGAGGCTTGTCATTTCTCTCAACCACCAATTTCTTGTGCCTTTGGGTTGAGGTTTGACTTGTGAGGTGGAGTTGAGGATAAGTTGATGTGGCATACCTACATGGAGCCACCTCACCCTCATCTTCTTCTTTTTCTATATGAAAATTTATTTGTTTGTTTGGGGGTTACTTCATTTTATTATGCACTTTTATTTTTTGGAGTTAGAGAGTTTTTGGAGTGCTTTTTTGAAGTCTTGGATCTTGTTGGAGTTGGAGAGATCTTGGTGTGTGATTCTTTGAGAAATTTATTACTATGAAAAGGTAGGAACTAAACCCTTATTTTACTTGTTTGTTTTATATATGTGTATTACATGTAAGTGAATTGTTTGTGTGCTTGTTGGGATATTGGGTAGGATTCCCAAGTATGGTGTAGGAGAAGGCTATGGGGAATATCTATTGTAGTTAAGCATAAGAGTTTTGTTTCATGTTTTGGGAAGTAGTTGGGTTGGGTGCCCTACCTTTGATAAGGAAATGATTTCTTTTCTTACATGCTTCTTTTGATGGAGACATAAGAGATTATAGGGAGGCATAAGAGAATGATCGATTCATAAGAGGATCTTAAGGGAGGCATAAGAGATGTGTAAGGTTTTATAGTTGTGTTTTGGAGAGTTTTAAGGTTGGCACAATCCTATTGGAAGGTAAAAGTAATCTCCTCATAGTTCCTTACTCCGTTGACTTTGAGTTTTCAAGCTTTGTGTATTTTTAAAAGTTGCATTCTTGTGATTGAATGTGTTTTAAATGGTTGTGAAAATGAGTATTGTGATGTGGAATCATTATGTTACTTGCCATGGGTTGTTTCCCTTTTTTATTGAACTTTGGTTGGGGCTCAGGGGCCAATTAGGAGGATATCTTATTCTCCTCATTAGATTATTGGTTGGGTAGAGAGTGTTTCCTACTCCCCCATTTTTGTTGTTTTTATTAAAGTAAAGAATATGGTGGAGCTCTTGTTAAATATTTGGGACTTGGAGAATTGTAGAAGTCAAAAAGGAAATATTTTATTGTAAAAAGCTTTCATGTAGTTCCCACTTAAGGTGGAAGGCTAGTTATCTGGCATTTTAAAGAAAATTTGTATTATATATTTTATTCATCAAGTTGTAATGTATTTTTGGAAAGAAATATTTTTGCATCATAATAAAATGAGCTATGTTCTAAATAAAAGGAAAGTTCATTGTTATTTGTAGGAGTTTGCATTATTGTAATAATGGAGGAAAAACTTGGAAGCTGGAAATCATTGAGAATGTATTCATAACAAATATGAAATGTAATATAGTTGCTTGTGTTTTCTTTAAGTAAATAGTTGTGGTTGTAATGGAAGAATGCACTATGTTATAGGGAATTACCTTGTTGAAGGAATTACATTGTTGTTTAGGAAGAGAAAGAAATGATAGTTAGCAATAGATGGAATTTCATTTCTTCATTTGAGATTGAAAGAAATTTCATTAGAAAAGTATTCTTGTAGTTGTTTTCTTGTATACTATTGAAATAGAAAATCTTTGTAATTAGTCACTTAAGTCATGGAATGAATAAATGTTGTTAACCACTCAACTAGTGACTTTAGGAATCTAAATTTAAGCTAAGGTTAAAATATAAACCACCCTAGTAAAACTTTTTTATGGAAAAAAATGATGAAATGATGGTTTGTTTTGAAGAACATGACCACCGCCCTATGAAGAGTGGTGGTCTCTGGACCACAATATTGATCAGAGCGACAGTTTACAAATCATCACCCATGTTGGGCGGAGGTCATAGGACCACCAACCTACTCAAGGTAGTAGTTTCATCACTATTGGTGGAAAAATTAAAATCTATGGCTGTACAAATTTGAACTTGATTTAATTAAAATATGATCCTATAAAATGTAAAAAGGAAACTACCAAAAAACTATATGGGAATAAACTCATTGTTTAATTATGCAAATCCTTGAATAGGAATTTTACGGTATTAAATCTCATGAATTAAATGGAAGTAGGGTTTTTCCCAAATAAATAACCCAAGAATGGAAATAACAAAATAACTATTCTAGATTTAGGGTAGAATCTCTACAATAATCAAGAAGACATTTCTATAACAAATCCATAAACTAAAATAATCTAAGGAATATCCAAATGAATCCTTCCATAGCTTCCCTCCTTGGTTTCATGATTTCTACTCCTCCAACCTACAAGTAAAGAAAATAAAAGAGACCAAATGAGGAGGCTAGGGAAAGGGAAAAATATTAAATAAAATTTCTTAAGGATAGTTAGAGTTAGCTTGGAATTCTATGATCTAGTGGCCACAATTGGTTTGATCTAAGGGTTAAGAATCAACCCTACCATTGTTAGGTAATAATATATATTATGGACTATTAAATAATTTAAATGTATGTGAAAATGGGTGAATTGGATCACTTAGTACCCTATTATGTTAGGTTAGATATGTAAATCTCCCAGTATGTTTTTTGTAAATTATTCAATGGACATTTAGCTAATAATCTAAGCGGGGTAAGGTAACTAAGGATAATGGTTTAATAAATGTGGGTTTGAATGTTTATTTGAGAGGGGGAAACTATTTAACCAAATAAAATAATTAATGGACACTTTCCTAGCGGATTGTAATTATATTGACCTTAGAAATGGGTTAAGAATATTTAATTATTAAGCTAGACGTGTTCCAATTAATGTAATGGAAAATATCACTAGTAGGAGTTAATTAAATGTATTATAGGGTTGATACCCTCCCAATCTTTTAAAACAAAAAAAAAACATAACTTTCTAGGTATTTATATAGTATTGAGTTTGTTTTTATAGGTATTGCTAGAAGTATCTGATATCATCTCATACATCTTTGTTATTTTTCTTTGATTATTTTAGCTCGTTTCATAAATTATGAAGAAGGATTTATAATCCAAGAATATACGGTATGGTGGTGAAAAAAATATTAATTTAATGATGGGTTTAAAATAGCAAGGATCCTCTTTTCTTTTCACGATACTGGATGATAAGAATTAAAGGTATCACTCTTACCAATGCCTTTTTCAAATCATTTCTATAAAAAAAATTCTTTGTCTCTAGATTTATAAAATATATGGGAAGGAAGAGTTACTTGTGCAGAGTAATTCAAAGGATGGACATAATTTCTGAAACATGCTATAACGAGATGCATGTTGATGCTCATTAAGTTTTAGTGGTACAAAATGATCATAGTTTTATGCGGCCTATTGATAAACCCAAAGTCCAGAGTATCCTCCTTTGAGATTATAATGAAGAAAATATCGATTTTGTACATGTTCCCTTTCGTTTGGCATAGGATTTTCCATAAGTGTGCGTAATGAGCTTAGGGTAAACATGTCTAAGATAAATTTAAATTGAAGTACCCACATGCACATAATTGGATGGCCTCATTGTTTTGTCTTCTAGAATGGTATTTTCAAATCATGTTCATGGATAAATGATTTATTCCTCCTGTATAGATTAAAATTTTTAATTTCTATATTTATTTATCCACAGTTTTTAATGTGTTTTTTTTAAATTGGAGTGAAGGGATATTGGCGTGGAGAAAAATATATGAATTATTATTGGGGATTATTCTGTCATTTTTGAAAGATGGACCTTATATGAAAAATCAAGATTATGTCAATATGATAAGTGGACCTATTGAATTTTTCCCAAGTCACATCAAGTTTTATCTTTTAATTCGCATTACATCAGCAAATATTTTCAAATGGTACTGAAATTGGTTGTCTTCTCGAGTTTTTAGATGGTGCTAATGACCATCTCGATATCAATAGTGCAGCCAACCATCATTTACTAAACAGTAAAAAAATATGTGATTTGTATACTTATTATAATAAACAGAAAATTTTCCCATCGACTTTTAAGTGGTTTATTTATTATTTTTTAATATTTTAATTATTATTTTTCTATGTAATTGATTTTTCTTACAAATTAATTTTTTTTGTGTATACATACACATATATAGAGTAATGTAACGTAATTTTTGTTTATAGAAAACAATCATCTTAAAAAAATATAAAACTAGATTTAATTGGTTTTCAATAGTATCATTTCCACATTTTTTAAAAAGATAATTCCACAATTCATTATTGTGGCAATGAAATTGTAGCTTCCACCTACAAGTTTTATGTGGTTATGATAATTGTAGAACAAATTATTGAAATTTCCACAAATATAACATAAATGAGTGGTAAAAGATTACAAAGTGTGGAATATATACAGAGAAACAAAATATAGCTCGAAAAACTATATTTTTTAAAATTGTGGATGAACAAAAATGTTTTTTATGGTAATGTTACAAAGTTGAAAAATTGTGGATAATTTACAATTAATTTTTTTGTAGGAATGTTACAAACATGAAAAATAGTGGACAACTTACAATTAAAAAAATGTAGCTTAGCTATAAATTTTATTAATTTTGGATTATCCATAGTATAATGAATTGTGGAAGAATTACAATATTATGTTTAAATGTGGATAAGATACAATTTGAATTCCACAATTTAAATTCTTGAAATACCTTATAACCACAAAACTATTGTTGAAATTTTTTGGCAAAAGACCTAGTCTCTTGTATTGATATGCCTTAATATTCTACTAAAAAATATTGGTTTGTGCGTCAAGAATCCATTCTCAGATATTTTTGCATGTACTCAGTCAAAGCCATCAACAATTTTGGTTTATCACCCCAATTTTTCAATTAATTTACAGTCATCTCTTACCCTCAAAAGCCCAAAAATTCACTTAGGATACATCAAGAAGGAAACGACCTTGATACCAGAGACTCATGTCAATAATAGGTATACCCATAGACGTAAGGTTTTTCCATTGTATCTACAAAAGAGAGAGATATAGAGAATAATTAGAACACTTGAAGTCTTCTCTCTATAGGGTGCACTTTAGAGAGATAATAACTTTTTAGTAC
Source organism: Taxus chinensis (assembly GCA_019776745.2). Taxonomy (NCBI): domain Eukaryota; kingdom Viridiplantae; phylum Streptophyta; class Pinopsida; order Cupressales; family Taxaceae; genus Taxus; species Taxus chinensis. The sequence goes on along the minus strand of CM034147.1, from coordinate 721,089,912 downwards.
GCCTGGTGGGACCATGAATCAGATCTACGAGTAAATTACAACAATTTATAGTAGATTGACAACAAGAAAAGTTACTTTCAGATAAACAAGCTGCAATAATTTATTCTAAAGATTAAAAAACTTATTTGGCGACTCCATAATGGTGATTTCAAACTAGTTTTCTAGCATGTTCCATGCCTATCATGACTACAAGATCATGGGTAAGAGGAATTCCTTATGAGTTTATTTCATTACCTTTTAATTTTGTAAGAAGAAGAAGAGTTGGTAACACCCTACCTTATAATAGTCCTGGTTTTAACTACCCTCCTCCTTCTAACCATCCTTCACCATGTATCAATTTCTTTGTTCAGATTCTAGTTTTTCCAATGGCTATTTAACCACCTAGGAATTTTGTGACCTTTACTAATGACAATTAGTAATTCTAGTTTATCATGATATTCCTAATGCTTCTATGAAAATTTTACCTTCATTCACTGTAGAAATTCAGGTTACACTGATAGAGCACATAAAAGATATTACAGCCCTATGTGCAGTCCATAATATTACTCATGAAGATGTAGGTTTAAGACTTTTAGCTGCATCGTTTAAAGGGAAAGCCTTGCAATGGTATAATAACTTAGAGATTGGAAGCATAAGAACTTGGGATGAGTTAGGTGGTAAATTGCTGAAATAATTTCAAGATAATTCAGATCATTTATGTCTCATAGAAAAACTGTCTACAATTAAAAGATCCCATCATGAATTTATGGTCAGTTTTAGTATCTAGTTTGCTAGAACTTGGGAAAGAATTCTAGCAAGTGTCAAGCCTCAAGATGACCATGTTTTTATTTATTATCTTAGGGCCCTAAACAATGATATTTCAACTATGATTCAATATATGGGAGGAGAAACTCTTCTAGCATCTTATGATATTGCTATCCAAGCTGAAAATAGTCTTATTTAAGCCAAGAAATTAGCACCAAGGCCTTCAATTCCTTTTTTAGAAGACTTGGCACCTATCCTACAACCTATCACCATTATAGACCCTGTTATTGCAGCCCTATCAGATGATGTGTTTAAAGCTTTGCAGACTATTGGAAACAAGCTAGCTTCGATTGAAAATAAATTTGCATTACCTAGCAAGCCTTATAAGGCTCCTTATGACCAAAACCAACAAAATAAGAAGCCTTATCAATAAAATCAGAATTATAGACAACCATATCAACAAAGGTAGTTTTACCCAAAGGCTCCTATTTCATCTAATGCTTTAGTCCTAGTTAATATGGCTAAATATGAATGGTGTCAACCATGTAATCAACCTCATTCAGATAGAACTTTCCCAAATGCGTTCCTGAATATAAGCCTTGTTGCATAACATCAACCTAAGACATTGTTTATGCCTCAAATGGAGGGTGGGCAGCAAGAAACGCATGTTCATAAAGCACCTGAACAAAACTTAGTTAGTTTTAGTGAAGATGATTTTATTTTAATTACGAATAGAGCTAAAGAAAAGACTCGGGAGAGAGGAAAACAACAAAATAGGCCTGTTTTTCCCACATTCACTAATAAAACAACAACTGCAGGTCAAAAAATAGTTAATAGTCCTTCTATTCCATAGAAAACAACAGGTGTTTTAGTTGGAAAAGAACAAAAAAAATAGCTACAACTTGATCCAAGAAGATTTTTGGTACCTCAGATATCAAAAGTAGCAGAAGCATAATAAGTTTTGGCCAATGCCTATGCTAAAACAATAGAATCTGTTTGTAAAATTGTTGCATCTTTTGATATTTTTGATGTAATGAAAAATTATAATGTTAATATCTCAATGTGGGATGCTCTAAGTATTCCAGGACAATAGGAGCTACTTTATCATGAAATTTCAAAGCTACAGATTTCTCCAAAAACATCAAAAAAGGAAGTTCAAAAAGTAGACATGGACCTTGGAACAATGGAACATGACCACATTAGAAAGTTAAATTTATGGTTCAAAATGTATTAAAGGCTCATGATATCAAGAAACCACCTCCATCTTATTTATTTCTAATTATTGGAGAGCATTTTTTTTCATAACTGGATGGTTGACAATGGTGTAAGTAGCATAGTTATGCCAAAAGCAATTGCAAAAAATTTGGGTCTGTAGTATGAACCTATAGAGAAGAGTGTGCTACAACTTGATGGAGTTGCTACTAATACAACTGGTATCATCAAAAATCTGTAGGTAACATTACATGCTTGTCCAAATGTTTCCATTTTACAAAATGTTATTATTGTAGATTTACCTCTTTACTTTGCTTTATGCTTATCGAGATATTTCAAAACAAAAATAGGAGGTTATCTCTCTTTAGATTGGTCTGTTTTATTCTTTAATACACATTATGAGACCAAATTTACTATCAATTCTAAACTGTTGGCCAAATTTTATATCGATCCTCATGCTTCTAATGCAATAGTTAATTATGTAGCCATAGACTAGTCTGATTTCGATAATACAACTCATGTTTCAACACTAGATGGTGTTTCTAATATGTTCATCGATGAAAGGACACATGAAGAACATTCTCGTGATCCTTTCAAAGAATTTTAAGAATTTTTTTTTGGTTTTTATTGCTTACATTAGGAAAACACACTTATTCCCTTGATGTCCAAAACAAAAAATACAGTAGAAGGGATTTAGAAGCTTCATTTTGATGGAGCTAAGAAAAAGAAATGATAAGGAGTAGTTTTGATGCTCAGTTCCCCCACAAATGAAATGTATTTCTCATCTTTTAGTTTCCAATTTTCATGTACTTGTAATGTAGCTGAATAGAAAGCATTAATTCATGGCTTACTTTGGGCCAGAAATATAGGTATTAGCATAATATAGATTTTTCGGTGATTCTGAGTTGGTTATCAATCAAGTAAGAAATTTCAATGTTTTTAATAATCCATTAATGAATTATTACAAACATAGAGTTTCAAATTTAATGGAATATTTCGATGCTATTAATATCAAGTCCATTCCAAGAAGAGAAAACAAGCATGGAGATATACTTGCAACAATTGGTGCTAGTTTTGAAGTGCTGGAATAGATTTAAAACAACGAGATTTAGCCTCACATAAAGCTAATTGTCAGGCCTTCTATACCTAATAATCATTTGAATTGGCATGTTTTTGAAAATGATGAATGAATTTGTAGGTTTTTACAGCAAGAATCTGAAATTTCTGTTGTAAATCAAGAGAAATTGCAGCACTTATATGGTGAATACATTGTTCAATTGAAGATGAATAAACTACCTCAAGGGTTGGTCACATTGGAAGACATCTTCAAAAATGATTATCAGTTAGGGAAAGATAAAACAAAGATGTCAAAACATGTAAACAACTATGAAGAGATCTCAGTCGATGATGGAAAAAATTTATTTCTCGAAAAGGTATGTTTGTTAGTTGAGAAACATTCCTTTATCAATCTTTGTAAGTAATTTAAGGATGTTTTCACTTGTAAATACCAAGATTTGAAAGGTTTCGATCTAATTTTGGCACAACATACCATTGAATTACAACCAAATTCCAATCTAGTTAGGCAAAAACAGAGGCCTGTAAATCCCAAGATAGAGCCTTTAATGAGAAAAGAGTTATCTAAATTTATCAAATCATGTATTAATTTTCCTCTTAAGTATTCAAGCTGGGTAGCCAATCTTGTTACTGTTTGGAAAAAGAATGGTGAAATTAGATTATGTGTGGATTTTAGAGATCTTAATAAAGCTTCACTAAAATATCATTACCCACTGCCCAATATAGATCATATTTTACAGTTTTTTATTCTGATAGACTATCTCTTCTGGAAGGTTATAGTGGATACAACATAATTCTAGTCTGAGAAGAAGATAGGTACAAAACAACTGTTACCACCAAGTGGGGTACTTATGCTTACAAAAGAATACCTTTTGGCCTTTCAAATACTGATGCAACATTTTTATGTGTAATAGACATGGATTTTCATAGCTTATTAAATAGATGCATACTGGTTTATTTGGATGTTGTTACCATATTTTCAAAAAATTCTGATAAACATCTAATACATTTAAGGTAAACTTTTCAGTTATGTAGATAGTTTGGAATATCTTTGAATCCCAATGAGTCTATCTTTTTAGTTCATGAAGGTAAATTTCTTGGTCATATTGTTTCTAAATAAGATTTAGCAATTGAACCTTTCAGAATTGAAGCCATATCATAGCTATCACTGCCATACCACAAGTAGGCATTACAAAGTTTTTTTTAGGAAAAAACAACTTTGTTAGAAGATTTGATCCATATTTTGCAGCATTGGTTAAACCACTGACAACTATGCTGAAGAAAGATAAATTTTTCTCTTGGACCAATGAAAGGAGAGAAGGGTTTGAAGCCATGAAAAAAACTATTTCTCAAGCTCCTACTCTTGAAAATCCTAATTTCAATAAAGACTTTACAATGTATGCACTTGCAGGAGCTGAAACAATTTAATCCATATTAACTTAGGTTAATGATGAAAATATTGAGCAGCGAATTGCTTTTTTTGGACAAATTTTGCATGATTACGAAACAAGGTACACTTTCCTTGAGAAAACAATACTTTAAGTAGTCAAAGGACTAAATAATTTTAAGTACATTCTTTCTAAAAATAAGATACATGTTCTAGTTTCTCATCCAAGTGTGAAAGCTTTCTTATTAAATAGAGATTTGAATGAGAAGAGAGTAGGATGGATAACAAAGGTTATGGAATACAATGTTGACATTCATGGTTGTAAAAATAGTTTGAGGTAAAAGTTTGTGTGAGCATATAATTGTTGATATGGAAAAACATTAGGTTGTAGAATCAGAAGATCTAAAATAACATGCTGAAGTTATGTATCAGTAATCAGATCACATGGTGCAACCAGAAAATCAGCTGCCTAAACTTATTCAAGAAGTTCAGGGATCAAAATGGATGGCTGATTTAGTTAACTATCCATAGTATGGAGCTTATCTAAAAGGTATGGAAAAGAACAGACAAATATATTTCAAGTTACATGTTGTAGCTTGTGTTTTTATTGATGGTGTGTTACTTAAAAGAGATATAAACAAAATGTTGTTGTGATGTGTTGATTATGATAGAATTCAACAATTATCATCTAAATTCCATGAAGGACCTACAGGAGGTCATTTTTCAGCACATACTACAACCTTAAAAATTATGAAAGTTAGTTATTATCGACCCAACATATTCAAAAACTATTTAGAATGGATCAAAAAGTGTAATAAATGTTCTTTCTTTATTGGAATATAATTTTTAGCTTCACTTCCCCTAAAAACTATTTTAGTTGATCTACCATTTATGTAGTTGGGTCTTAATTCTATTGGCATGATAAATGCACCTTCATCACAAGAACACAAGTGGATTTTGATAGTTACAGATTACTTTACATGCTGGACTGAAGCAATATCTTTGAAAGATGCTAACAAAACTTTGATACTATCCTATTATGAAGGTATAGTTTACAGATTTAGTGTTCCAACAACTATCATTTTAAGATAATTCCTTAGTGTAAAGGTAACATATTAGGATATCAAGCAAAAAATATATGTAAGTACGTCATCTAATTATTACCCACAAGGTAATGGGTTAGCTGAAATTACTAATAAGAATATTTTAAGGATCATCATAAGAAAACTCAAAGATAACCAGAGAGCTTGGAATTTAATGTTGAATTCAACACTTTGGGCTGATAGAGTGACTCCTAAAAGATCAGTTGGCAACTTACCGTACAATCTTGTTTATGGAAGAGAGGTAAGAATGCCTATTTAAGTTCAGTTACCTGCTTTAGATTTGCTACATCAGATTGAACTACTTGAGAATGAACCATTGCAGATTCATTATGTAGAATTCATTATTTTGAATATTCAATGAAGGGGACATTGTGTTGAAATGGGACACTAATCGTGTAAAGCTAGGAAACCTCATGAAGTTCGATATAATCTGGAGTGGTCCTTACATGATTTCAGCTTTCAAAGAACACAACGAATTTCATCTTTCAAGGCTGAATGGATAGGAACTTCCCATTCCTATGAATGGTATGTTTCTGTAGCACTGTAATTGAAAATCCTACAGTGTTTAGTTAGAGTAGGATTTCCCTTTCAATAAGTGCTTCATGCACATTGCAATTTTTTTCAGTTCAATAAAGTGCATCCATGCATGTGGTCTGGTTTACCTTATCCTTCCCAGTTTTAGTTCATTTTTGAAGGCTTGGACCTTCAAGAAGGTATATTTTGGTTACATGCTTTGGAATCCATGCCCAATGGACAAGAGAAAGACACAGATATACAAGCTAGCAGGAAGCTTTCCCTGAAGGATCACTAGAAATGTCGATAATTTTTACACTCGTGTAAAACTGGGAAACTCAAAAAAATTTCATGATAGATGGCATTGGTTAATTGAACCTAAGCTAGGGGAGATTCTTTAAGTTTAATATTTGTTTCAATTGGATTAATTAATTAATACATGTAATTTGCAGCTATGTGTGCTGTTACAAAACATAGTAGATCACATAGTTTGGAAATTCCTGTTTGTCTTCACCAAAATAACGTAAAGGCCCCAAAGGACAAATGTGTAATCTTGACGAAGACTGAAAATATAGAATAGACATTAAGTGTTAAGTTTTGGAACAACAATAAGAGTTGCAAAATAAAGCAGTATGAAAATTCATTACTAAGGTTATAGGTATTTTAAATTTCTTTCTTTCATGATGAATAACATTCAATTATGTTATTGATTTGTTTAATTGATTATAAAATCCATATACAAAGATGGAATGTAGAAGGAAGTACACAACTCAATTTCAAGAATTCAATTTTTTATTCATAAGGAATTTCAAATGTTTCTCACACAAGTCGTGAGATGTAACTCAAGTAAACATCATAAATACTGAAATAGAAGGTGCATGTGCATGAAAATAAAGAAAAGAATATGAAGGAATCCATCATTTCCTTATTTCATTTTCCCTGTTGCTCCATCTCAGCTCTATCTTTTTCTCCATCTTCATCCTTTCCAATCAATATTGTATTGTACTTGAAAGAGACCGTCAGTCACGACCTTAAGATTAAATCATGTTCTTGTACTGTCTATCTTCTTGAAAATGAATCTCCTTATATCAGGAGGTATGATTACATAAAAGATAAATGTATAGTAGAAAATAAGTAATATTCTACATCAGTAGATATGATTCTCACAATAATTTCAGAGAGAAAAGATAAAAGAAAAACTATGGAAGAGAAGAGAGGCCAAAAAGCCTAATTTTTTTATACCTAGTTTATCTAAATGTGTAGGCACATGTATGATGAATAAAATAAACACTAATTGCTATGTTTATATATCAAAATTATTATATTATGTAACTTGAATAAGAAAAGTAGATTTATTCCAGTTCAGACTACAGGCTAAAATATAGAAAGATGTTCCTGTATTAATCCATTGAAGAAATTTAGGTTTAGTGCTAAAGATTCTAACAAATGGAATAAGAGAAATTGAAATTGAAACATAATGGAAAAGGGAATTTGAGAAAAAATTGACAGGGCTTCCCCATGTAAAATGGACATTTTACATGTTTCCATCATGCTATTTCACAACTAATTCATGCTTGAAAGATGTACTAATAAAATAGTATGCAAGAAAGGAGATAATATATGGTATAATTAAAGCTACAGATTTAGATAAATACTTGTTAAGTCATGATAAAGAACAAATTCAGTTACAATACAAATAAGGATGCAGAGGGTGATTCATGTTGAAGATATACAATACACAATACAACTAGCTCAATACATAGACAAATTCATCAAACATCAATTACTTAGACAATCATGAAAAGGTTATAGAAGAAGTGAATAAATAAAGATAGAGATTTATAAATCACAAGGTCAATACAAATTAAGAGTTTTAGATCAAGATGGCCACTTCTAGTAGCTGATTCAGGAACACGAGTTGCAGAACAAAAACAACAATAAAGTTTTCTTTTAATACAACAACTCTGAACTAGCTTATAGAGTAAATTTTTCAAAGGTAACCTATTCATGTTCATATAACAAGTTTTTGGAGCTATTATAAGATGTATGAGGATTACAGAAACAAATCAAGGTGCTACATCACTTGTACAAAATACAACTACAAGTTACAAAGGATCAATCCGAAATGTGAACTGAAGAGAAAGGTACATAACTAAATGTTTGAGTATAACTATTGATAAAAAAGATAAATTCAAAACATAAATACAAATATCAGTGCATTTGAAATTGAAATAATAAGGGTTTCAACCATTATCAAACCATGGTAAAGGAAATCTCAAAGAATGAAAATAAACAAAAAATCTACAGTCATTAAATGACAAGTTCACCTTCATGACACTAATGACTGAGAGTCAAGTAACCACAGTGAAGCCAATGGAAAAAAGATGATAGAAAGAATCTGATATACATGCACAAGCCTTCACAAAGACAAATTTACAGAGTTCCCCTAAGCTCAAATAATAAATAATGGTGGCCACCTTCAATAATCTTGCATAGAGAGCTAGGAAGGAATAGAATGATAAGAAATATCCAAGATTCAAAAGTCGCAGAGCCTCATAGGATAGAGAAATGTAAATAATTAAACTCAAAAATCTATTTTTGCAAAGTTTTAGAGATTAAATGATCAGATTAATGGTGGAATTTTTTTTTCCAGTGCTTCACCCTATTTTTCCATCAATATTAAGTAAAAATGAATAGCGTTGGTGTTTTTTTAGCTCACAAAATTAACCACATTGGAACCCAACTAATCAGAGTTAAAAAAATTGATGAAAACTATCAAATTATTAGAAGATTCAATGATGCAAAATATAACTCACAGCCAACCATCATGTCAACAGAAGGTACACAATCCAACGACAAGGATCAAAAGGGACACAAATCTGGGTAAGTGCACCAAGTTGGGGGACAATTAAGTGGACATCAAATCCTGAATTTTACATTAAAAATAGCAAAACATCAAATTTAGTCTTCCGCGGACTTGAACCATGCCGAAAAGTAAAAAATATGTCATAAAAATTGTACCATTACGTAGGGGAGACTATTAGCTTTGTAGAAATACTGATTTTAAAGTGAATAGAAGAGGATAAATATCATTTTATAATTTTTTACTAATAGTAGATCTTTAAGACACTTTTTCCTGTGAATTTTTATGCCTACGTTTAAGACTGCAATTTTTTTTTCACTTATCAGAATGTGATAAAACTTATACCATCCCAACCGTGCTGAAATTATATACATGTTCAAAAAAAAAATTACTTGATTTCAATATTTTTTGATGAAGTTATGGTGGGCAAACGGAAAGTGCTCTATTTTCTTTATTTTTTCATACCACTTTCACGGAAAAAATCATAAAAAATAAAATATTACTCAAAAAAATACAAAATAAAATCCATCCCAAGATAGATAGTGGCATATAACATTTTACTAAAGGAAAAAAAATATATATCAATTTTTGGTTATCCAAAGTGTTGGCAAACGGACTATAATCTTATCGGCGTTTTTATAAAAAAATACCAAGTCATTGAATTTTGAGTGTTTAATATAGCTAATCTTGTCCATTTTTTACAAAAATTATTATTTTAGAAACTAGATTCCGGATGCTACGATTCTTATTAATATAATTTTGTCTAATTTTGATATTATGTTGTTATTTGCAATATGATGTCCACGGATGACCCTATATTTGTCCATCAACTTCCTGCACTTACCCATCTACGATCATCAACTCAACCTACCAACTTCACTTCAAGGTTAGTAAGCTTGCCATAGTCATTCGTATGAGATCAATAATCCAGATTAACATGGTACAAAGACCAATTATCAAAATCAAACCACAAATTTCCATGTAAACCTCAGTGGTCAACATAACTCTACCATGGTTTGAAAGTAGTACACATGTCAACCTCCAACAAAACCCTAACCAGGGTTAGGTTAAAAATGCCACTGACAATTGAAAGACGAGTGAGTCACTGTGGATAGCGGGCCAACCTGATTATAACTTTATCATTGCAATTAACCTTATAGAGTCTAAATATTAAAAACTAGATATTTCAAAAAATGTCGACCAAATCATATGTATGCAATGATCTTTCCAAAAGTGGTCCAACGTCCAATATGCCGACCAAATCAAATTAGGCTCACGAATATAGTGACATGACTATGGTCTAATCAATTTAATCAAAGTGATCACATTTTTCAACACATGATGACACTAAAAGGTGAAATAATACGCATGCCTATGCCAAGTTAAAAGATTCAACATCCCTTAAAAAAATTCAAATTACCTTAATATCTTCGAATGGCATAAGGAAGAACAAGTGGCAATGTTTTCATGCAAGGAAGGTGATTTTACATCATGATCACAGTGGTCCCCACTTAAGGTGGTTTTTGGAAGGGTTGGATAGTGCGAAAAGGACAGGAGAATTTCATGTAGGAGGGCCTCATTAGTACAAGTAGAATATTCTTATGAAATATTGGAAATCAAACACTATTTATTTTTACTTGCAGGGAGATTATTTTTACATGTGCATCCAAGGGGTAATTTAAAATATTCTTTTTGCAATTGCAAGTGGATCAAGTTACAGATGTCACATCATAAACTAAAAGATAAATTTTTCATGTATTGGAGAAGAATTTCTCATCAAGCAAAGTTTATTATTAGAAAAATTATTCACCCAACTTTATTAAAAATAGAACAGTCAACTACAGTTTGACTAAGTTGTGATTTTGTAAACAAGGCTATTAATGTCTTATTTTATTAGGATGCTTATTTTTATTCCTTTATTTATTCAGGGTAAAGGATAAAAATAGGATGCATGGGCGAGTATAATTTTTAGTCTATTTTTAGGAAGGGTGGGAGGATTAATTTTTGCTATATGTTGTGTGCATTGGCAAAGCACAATGGAGGCCTTTTGGACATAGGAGTGTTGAAGAAATTTTTTACAAGATTTTCCCTTTTTATGAGATTTATATTATGCCTTTCCAATAATTTGTAGTCTTGTGTATATATTATTAATCCTTGTGAATGTCGAATTCCCTAGATAATCATCCTACCCTGTTGCAAATTTAGTAATTATTGCATGATACTAGTGTGCATGTGTATCTTAACAAAATTGTTGTGAATTTTTCCCTCAATACATCAAGTGTCTTCCTTAATATTCTCCTGAAAAACTATTGGTTTGTGCATCCAGAATCCATTCTCAGATATTTTTGCATGTAATCAATCAAATTCCTCAACAATTTTGGAATATCACCCCAATTATTCAATTCATTTATAGTCATCTTTTACCCTTAAAACCACAAAAATTAGTTTAGGAAACATCAAGAATGAATCATCTTTAATACCAGAAACTCATCTCTACAATAGGTCTATCCACAGACCTGAGGTGTTTCCATAGTATCTATGAAAGAGACAGATCCATAGCAAGATTAGAACACCTGCAGTCATCTCTCTACGGGGTGCACTTTTGAGAGATAATAGGTCCTACCCTCTAGGATGTGTAAAGGCTCCACATTAACCTACCCCTGCTCCTACACCTACAATACAATCCAATTCAATACATGAGAGGGATCTATAATTTATCTCCTTAGAAAAAGACATGAAATACATCATGAATGCGAGACAAGTTGGGTGGAAAGGCTAGATGATAAGATAATGGACCAATCCACTCAAACATCTTGAATGGACCCATGAAAAAAGGAGCTAACATAGATCCTTTCCGTAATGGATAGGAATCTTATGAGTTTTGACGTGAATTAACACCTTCATGGCCACCTCATAGATGTAGTCAACTCTCCTCTGATATTCATATTTATTTTGTCTTTCCTGTGCCTCCTGTAATGTCTATTTGATAAAAACAACATACTGCTCCATGTCATGTAAAAAAGCTAGCCCAAGATATACTCTATCCTCAATCCTATCCCAAATCAGTGGTGTCCTATACTCCTTGCCATACAAATCCTAAAAATGAGCCATACCAATACAACTTTGGAAGTTTTTGTTATTCGCGAACTCAACTAAGTACAAATAATCCTCCCATCTCAAGTGATGGTCCATGACATAAATCTGAATCATGTCCTCTAAAATATAATTTACTCACTCTCTCTATCCATCTGTCTCTGGGAGATATGTTATATTAAAGTTGATACTCATCCAAAGGGCATGCTGTATGGTAATCCAAAAATGATAGGTGTATAATGGATTGAGGTCACAAATGATCTTCTGAAGAATCCCATGAAGTTTGATATTATCATCCAAGTATACTCATGCCACTACACTAGATATATAGGTTGTATTCATCAGATAAAAATGAGCTAGTTTCATTAATCTATCCACTGTGACCATAATTCTATCATGGTGATATCTCGACATCATTAGCCCTACTATGAAATCCATTGAAATGGTGTTCCATTTCCACTCTAGTATATCATGCGAGTAAAGAAGGCAAGATGAATGTTGATGCTCTGCCTTCACCTTATAACACTCCTAATAACGAGAAAGAAAATGAGCCACATCTCTCTTAACTCCTCTTCAATGGTATAATTGTCTCAAAGTGGCGTGCATCTTATTCACCTCTTGATGGGATGAATAGGATAGACGGTCTGCCTCAATAAGGATATCTTTCCTCAATCCTCCATCCCAAGGTACATAGATCTGGCCTATGTGTCTAAAAAATCAATCTGTCTCCAATGTGAATCCATCAAACTTCCCCTCAAGGGGTCTTTGAGACTCAATATTTGTTATAGGTACAAGGTAGAAGCTACCACAAACTCATGCTTCACAAATTTATACCCACTGAAGTATCAGGATGGCTCTAAGCATCTGCAACCACATTCTCCTTCCCCTTCACATGCTCTATCTCTATGTCGTACTCACATAGAAACTCCATCCAATGTAGTTAATGAGCATTGAGATTGGGCTATGTGAAGAGGTGATGTAATCTCAAATGATCTGTGCTATAATGAATCTCTTGCCAAGAAGGAAATGATGCCTATGTACCAATGCATACACAATTGCTGCAATGTCAAGGTCATGATTCAGATAATTGAGCTCATATTCCTTGAGTTTGTGAGACTCAAATACTACTACACAACCCTCCTGCATGAATACACCACCTAATCCTTCCAAAGAAGCATCTGTATGCATGAACAAATCCCTTTGAGGATTTTACACTGCAAGAATAGGTGTTGTTGTAAGGCATTCCTTCAATGTACTATAGGCCTTCTCACATCTATCTGACCAAATAAAATTCTTCCATTTTCTCTATAGGGACGTAATGGGGTGAGCAATACGAGACAAGTCCTGAATAAAATTCCTATAATAACCTGCCAATCCCATGAAACTACACACCCTAGTCACATTGGTTGGCGTAGGTCAATCAATAATAGCTCTAAAATATGAAGGATCGATTGCAATACATTTCCCTAAAATAATGTGACCTAAAAGTTGAACCTCTAACTGGAGAAAGGCACACTTCTCCAGGTTCTTGTATATATCTTCTACTCACAAAGACACCACAAAACATGGCAAATGTGTTCCTCATTCTCTTCACGTGTACATGAGTATATCATAATCTCATCAAGAAACACTAGCAAAAAGTGATCCAAAAATATCCTGAACACCCCATTCATCAAACTCATAAATACTATAGGTGTTTTTGTCAGACTAAATGATACTATTGTGAACTCATAGTTGCCATATCTCATGAAGAAATTTGTCTTGTGGATATCTACTTCTGCAATCCTCATTGATAAGATGTAGAGAATATGGCATTTCACTCAATCCAAAGAAGTGTCATTTTGGAGTTCAGAAGGAAATTTTTTTTGGTCACATTATGTCACAAGAGGGAGTGATTATTGATCTAGAAAGGGTAGAAGTCATCAGAAAGGTCCCAATTCCAAGAAACAAGAAAGGAATTCAATTCTTCTTTGGGTAGATAAACTTCATCATAAGATTCATATCAAACTTTGTCGAGTTGACCATTCCAATCACTTCCATGCTAAAAAAGGACCAGGCCATCAAATGGGAGGAGGCTGTCATCCAAGGTTTCAATGGGATCAAGGAGGAATTAAGTCATGCCCCTGTTCTAGCATCTCAAGACTATAAGAAGCCTTTCTAATTGTTTTCCTTTGCTTCAGAAAACACTATATGCTTCTGTTCTACTGCAGAATGATGATGAAGGGGCTAAGAGGCAAATTGCCTTTTTCAGTAAGGCCCTGTAGGGGGCTGAGCTAAAGTTCACTATTATGGAGAAGCAAGCATTTGCCTTGGTAAAAGCAACAAATGTTTTTAGGCCTTACATATTCAGTTCTAATATTGTTGCTTATGTTCCCCACAGTATGGTGAAAGACATCTTGTCAGAGATGGAGGTCTGAAGCAAAAGATGCAGGTGGGTGAACAAGTTGCAAGATTATGATATGGATATCCAAACTACAAAGTTTGTGAGAGGTTTGGGCTTGGATAAGCATATGGATGAGAGAAACTTGCAAACTATTGAGGTGACTAAGGTAGGAGAAGAAAGGGCAGGTGTTTTTGAAAGGTTGATGAGTTCTGAGTGGTACAAGGATGTGATTTTTTATCTCAGATACTTATACTTCCCTGAGTATTTAAATAAGAACAAAAAAAGAGCTCTTAATTTGGCTCCCCAGAAATATGTCATGTTACTGATTATGGGTTAGCTTAGAAGAACCCTGATGGAGTGCTCTTAAGGTGCATTATTTAAGATGAATCCCCCAAGATAATTTCTTATCTCCATGGAGGAGTTTGTGGGGGGGAATTTTGGTGGAAGTGTCACAACACACAAGATCCTAAGGGCTGGTTATTGGTGTCCAACTCTTTTCAAGGATGGAATACTTTTGGTTAGGAAATGTGGGAGTTGCCAATGCTTCTCTAGAAAACTGAAAGCTTCAGGCTCCCTTCCTTTGTAGCTTGTATCAATTGAAGCTCCATTAAAGCAATGGGGAGTGGATTTCATTGGTGAGATTTCAGACCCTTCTAGTGCTGACCACAAATGGATTCTTGTAGCAAATAATTATTCTACTAAATGGGTGGAGGTAATCCCCACCAAGAAGGAAACACACCAAGTTGTCATGGATTTTGTATTGAACCACATCATTTACAGGTTTGGAGTGTCAATCAAGATTATAGTTGATAATGCCATGGGTTTCAGAGATAAACCTCTGGTGGCAATGTGCAAAGAGTATGGGATTAACTTGAAATATGCCTCTAATTACAATCCCTAAGGAAATGGACAAGATAAGTCTAGTACAATAAAAACTTGTTGAATATTATCACAAGAACCTTGGAGATGAACAAGAGAAATAATAGCACAATATTAGATTTACACAGAGATAAACACAAATAATTTTATATTGTATGTTTCCTTCAAACACCAATGCACATATATAGGAAATAAATATCCTATAAAATAGGAAACCACTCAAAAATATTGATGATTTGTTCAAACAACTCATAACATATTAATCTCTATTTATGTGTGTGGTTATAACAACCATCAAAAATATATAAACTATTACAATGGAGCATAATTAAATAATTATTTCCTAACATTCCCCCCCTTAGTACGAACATGGGGAAAACCTGTTCTTGTATTTGCACCTACTTATGATCTGGTGATTTTCATAGGATGATCACAAACCTCAAGGATGGTTTTACAAATGGTTGACCAAAAACTAAGAATGGTGGTTTTGCAATTGGTTTACCACAAACAACAAAGTGATGGTTTTGCAAATGGATTACAAACAACCAAGAATGGGTGTTTTGCTATTGGTTTACCACAAACCACAAATGAAGGTTTTCAAGTGGTTTACCTACAACCACATCATGATATTCCAAGTACTATTCTAAGCCCTCATCACATCTCACTGTAGGGAATAACATAGGAAATTATGCTGAAATCTGTTTCTCATACCTACATAGAAAAAGATGACATACTGGAAATGGAACATTGGAATTATGTTCCCCCCCTTAATGTGAAATTTCCACTTATTGAACATTGAAAACAAGAACACACCACATCACTTGTAACTGGAAGAACTAAAATAAAACTGCACACACACACTGTCATGTCATCACCAATCCAGCCCTATGATAATTCTTCACCGGGAACTCCTCGTGCTTATGATTATTTACTAATGCATAGCCTTTAGTTTGGTGGATGTAATCTGGAAACAAAACAACAACCGAACACAAGAATACCATTGACTATGATAAGACGGAATGATGAAAAATCTGAAATATCAAAGTAAATAATAATATTAACATGAAATTGTTACAATCTCACCCATGAGGTACTTCAACAAGACTATGGGAGAAACTTTACAATTACACCTCTTGATGGCTTCTTCAACACACCTTTAACTGATGGCTTCCTTTGCACACTTCCTACAATATTTCTCACTACTTCTTTCTATGCTAAATGAGGGGGGTGGCCTCTCTATTTATAGAAATTCTAGGCTTATCCATCCTATCTCTAAGATAGGATAAGAAATCCACTCTGACGAATCATATTCCATACCTTAACTCTTATCTGTACATGTAAGCTTATCTCTTAAGATAAGATAAACCTTATCATTTTACATGGGTTCCACATTTTTAGACTTTTTACAAATAAAATACACAAAATATTTATGACCTCACTCCTTGTCCTTATTACCAATATAATATTTCTAATTCCTAATCATGTAGACCCTACTTCTCTAATTACCCAAACTTTGACATTTTGACATTACCGGACCACTTACGAAAAATATTTACTTTTTACAACATTCCTATTGTACTTTGACTGTTACCGTAGTCCACATTATTGGCGACACCATACTAACGGTGCCATTATCTTCTATCAGACGCTGCTACTAATTATACTTAACAACATCATATTCCTAATACATACATTAATGAAATAGAAATTATGGAGGAAAATTTTAGTGTCGACAGTCACCAAAGCTGATATGTGGCCCCATCATTGGTGACTGACGATAGATCACAGAATGACCTCCAACCTCCATTTTCCTCCATCATCCAGTGTCATACTACTACCTCATCTGGATGTGATCATGAAGCTTAATAGTTTTTAGGATGCCGGGTAACACTGAAAATGTGTCTGTAAGGAATTTTTTTTAATTTTTCAGACTTTTTTTGACACCAACTTATTAACATTACAAAATTCCTATTAAAAATAAAGCCTTAAATCACTTATACAACTCAAAACTTATATTAACTCAAAATGACGACTTCAATTTTTGACTCAAATTTGAGAAGACAACACTTGGCTTTGACACTTTAGACTATAGAACAACAATTTGAATAACATTTCTATGAATCTAGAATATTGACAACTTGACAACTTCGAATCATAGAAATGACAACTCAAAAAAAATAAAAAATTAAAATATATATATATATATATATATACCTATTGATAATGACACATTTACGATACAAGCCACTTATTTTTAATATTGACAAGAGAACAACATAACTCTATAGTTTTGACTGGTGAATGGCATTATAACATGAGAGACCATGATAAACACTATAGATATTATAAAATGAATATTTCTACTCTTGACAACAATATGACCAAGACATGACAAATCACCCTATAACAACCATTATTAGCACGAGAAGTATGACATCACAATGTTATTTGGTACATACTTTTAAACAATCGACACCTACACTCAAGGAATACTCACTAACTTGAGCATAAAATATAATTATCTATTGAAAAGAGACACGACTAAACAAAGAATTGACCATTTTTATTGACATAAATTGGTTGATGCTAGGTCGTTCATCACGTGCTTCAGCTGGGTGCAGAAAATCCAATCCAAGAAATTATAAAAATTGAACGCCATTGGAAATACAACGGATTTAGACCTAAAAAAGTCCAGGCATGTACTCGACAAGTGTAGGATTGATTAGAATATTTAGACTCGTCTTTGCTGAATATGTAAAAATTAATAATCCAATGATGATGGTGGAGAAGTTGGATAGGCACACGTTGGATTTAAGAAAACTATGTATTGCAATTCCACAAAGATGATATAAAAAGTGTAGTCCATTGATCTATCATCAATCACCATTGCAAAAATATATATTCTGAGTAGGTCAAATTGACAAAGAACAGATTGAACACGACCAATGTGTATAAGAGACTTGTCGACCAGTGTTATATTAGTGGTGATGGAAGTTGTGACCAGTAACAATAATTAATGATTTAGTCTCGAGAAATGATGAGGTAACTGTCCAAATCCATGTTTAAGGTTTCAATTGAACAATAAAATTGTCACCTCTAATATGCAGCAAGAAAGTCGATCATAGGAGAACCAATGCCGAGTAACAAAACAAAATGAATTTGTGTTAAGCCAACCTGTCTAGATAGATTTTGCAATGAAAAAATCACTACCAAGCTCGCTTGACCATACCACGTAGGAACTTTACACACATCTTAGACTGCTATAGAATTAGAATAGATATCTGCAGATTTACAAAAAAAAATTTTCAAAAAACAACACGACTCTATCTTAAAGGCCGAATCTATACACTTTTTACACAGTAATATTTTCCATCATAGGGGCAACCGACCGAATAGTATTATGGCTCTTCCCCTTATGAATTATAAAAGAACATATTGGCTCTGATACCAAATAATAGCATAGTATCATATTTACACAAAGATAAACATGAATAATTTTGTATTATATGTTTCCTTAGAACACCAATGCATATATATATATATATATATAGGAAATACATATCCTATAAAATAGGAAACCACTCACAAATATTGATGAGTTTTTAAAACAACTCATAACATATTAATCCCTATTTATGTGTGTGGTTATAAAAACCATCACAAATATATAAACTATTACAATGGAGCACTATTAAATAATTATTTCCTAATAAGAAAATGGGGTGAACAGTTGAAGTTTGTTGTTTGGGCTGATAGAATCACTGTTAAAAGAGCCACCGGAAAGAGTCCATTTGAGGTTGTGTATGGGACTCAGGCCCTGATTCCCCTGCATATGCAATTATCCTCATATCACTTCATTCAAAAATTGGAGGATCAAGAACTAAGTCCTTATGATGCTCACATTAACCAGATTGTTGAACTTGATGAAGAAAGGAGGGCATCCCACAAAAGGCATGTAAAGTTCAGAGAAAAGATGAAGAATTTATTTGACAAGAAGGTCAATCTTAGAGCTTTCAATGTTGGAGATCTTGTGCTACTATGGGATAACAGGCATGAAGATAAGGGCAATCATGGCAGGTTTGATTCATTATGGATGGGCTCTTACTCCATTGATATTAGAATTGGTGAACATATCTTCTTCTTAAAGGACTTAGATGGTGAATTTCTCAAGATACCTATTAATGGTAGGAATTTGAAGAATTTCTTGGATTGATTCCCCAGAATCAAGGTAAAAATATTTTGTACAGTGTATAGTTGGTTGTTTGTTTCTTGTTTTTTGTGTTTTTTGCTCAGTTTGGTCCTTGGTGACCTATTTTTGCTAGTTTCTCTATTTCACATTTGCGAGATGGCTTTGTTTCTTTGCTTTGCAAGCTGATCCTTTCCCCAATGGATAGTTTGGCACTTGGTCTACCTTTTTTCTTATCGCACTCATAGGGAGTGCCCATCCCTGAGCTAGATCCGATATTGGTGCTTAGATTTGTCTCATTCCATTTTCCATTGAAAATATTTCAATTTGTGGCCTTTGACACATTTTATCTCCTTGGGTTGTGCTTGTAATGTCGATGTCTTCCATTTTGTTGCTATAATCAATCCATTCCTGGGCCAAGAATCACTTACGAATCCATTTTTTTTCCTCATTCCTCTGTTCATCCAAAAGAGTCTGTAATTTGGGTGTGAAACTCAGACTATCCCGTTCTTTCCACTTTCCATAGTCAGGAATTGTTGTCCCTATTGTTTTCATCCTAGATACCTAAAGAAAAATAAATGGATGTAGCTCTGAGGAATGTATTTGATCCTTGTAACATTTCTAAATCCTCTATCCTTTGAAAAAATTTCACCTCTGGGCTCAAATGGTTTTTTTTCTGCATTTTACGGTTTGACGGGCATTTCTCCCGGTCAAATTTGCATGCTAGCATCAACAGGGAACGTGGCCTCTTCTGGTTGGAAATTTCTTGGCAGGGTACTTCATACATTTATAAATCACCTCAACTTGAAAACTGGTCTATGTGGAGGAACAATGCTCATTTGAAATCTCACTTTTTGGTTTGGCCTTGAAGTTGCACCGGGAGGACACGTGGAGGTTTCCACTGCTATGCTCGGACTTAAACAAATTTTTATGTAGTTGGTATAGTTTGGCAGAACAGAGACACGTGGTGAGCCCACACTCATTCAGGGTCTCCACTTTGGGCACCATTTTTAAATTACGCCATGAAGACACGTGGATGCTTCCGTTAGGTCTTCCCATACTTAGTAATTTTTTTAAAAAGTGTTTAAGGGGCCCAGGACACGTGGAGAAACTGTGAATTTTTGACGACTGGCCCTTGAGTTTCAATTTAAAGAAGTGCTAAGAGGACACTTGGAGGCCTCTGCTCAATTTACATTTTGCTTGTAATTTTCAACGGCCAAAGGAGAATGCCTCAAACTCTGACACATGGCGCCTTTCGCTAAGTGTCAAGCCTTGAAACAAAATTTTCTGGGCCAGGACATGTGGCGATCCCATGCTCTTTCAGTGTCTCAAATTTTGGGAACCATATCAAGGTGTGCCATTGTGATGTGTGGAATTTTGGAAAGTTAAAAGGGGCGGGGAAGTGGACTTGGGGGAAACTTAGAATTTTTGCCTCTTATATTAAAAAGGGTTAAAATATCAAAAATGGTCTGCAGGCCCGACAAAGGATCAGTCAAGGATTGTTTCAAAGTCAATGGCGGAGGTGCTGACCCTTGGGGGAAATTTGGAGAATTTTCCTTTTAGGAGAAAAGAGTTAAAAGTGAAAAAGGAAGTGTGGTTTTGATGGGACCCACATTGGGACATGTCTCAGGCCCATTTTTCAAGGGTGGAGCTGCGGGGAAAACTTGGAAAATTTTTCCTCTCCAGAAAATAGGTGAAATGGAAGAAGTTGGCCATGGTTCCTTTGGGACCCACCTTAGGACAGTGTCACGCTCATTTCTCAAGGGCGGAGGCACAGAGGAAAATGTGAAAATTTTAAATTTTTCTAAAAGTTGTAAAAAGTGAAAAGGAAACCCCCGGACCCATTTTTAAATTAAATCTTCCACATGGACGACTCAAATTCAAAGTAAAGATCAACAAAAGTTATATGTCTAAATCTGATTTTCTCCCCATTTTTACTGAAAGATCCTGGAAGTGTGGGTATTCATGATTTCTTGGTATTTACTACATGCCAAATAGAGAAGAGAGTCAATTTTGATATCTAAGTTTGGTGGGGGAGATATGGAGATGTCTTTCGCCATTAAAATGGTTTAACTATCGGGATTGATCTTATTTTCCATTTTTATTCTTCTGAGCATGCAAGGAACTGGATTTGACAAATTAGGGGTAGAAGTGGCTAGTAAATAGATGGAAGAGTGATTTTCCAAAGGATTGAGTTGAATGCGGGAGATATTTGAAGAGATCTACCCCCTGAGCACTTGGTGACCTTTTGTAGATCTGATTCTAGGAATCGTGATCGTAATAATGGAAAGCACTGGTTCAGTTAATGTTTGGGTTTTTTGGGGAGAAAACTCTGTTGTGAAATGTTATAAATGACATGATTTTTTCTATGAAAGAGGTTAGAGTGTGAGGTTTCAGGAATGATTTTTCTAATCGAAAAAGGCTTGATAGAGCCCATATTTTTTGAGAAGTTTATTGAGAATCTTGTATATCTCCTTTGTATTGAATTTGATCATGTTAAGGTGGTTGTGAGTGTACAACCATTGACAAGCTCTAAGATTGTTCTAGAAACTTTCCCCTGCTAATAAATTTAATCAAACTTGAGTTATTCTATGTTGATCTTATGCAAAATGTGTTTGTTATATTTCTAAATGTCCACAAATAGTTTTTCTTGTTTCTGTTACAATCTTGTATAGAAATTTGTCTCAGGCACACATGTCTCAATCCTTATGACAGTTTAGTGGCATCTAAAATTTTATCTCTAAGAAGAACTTTCATCTGGGAGTGAAATAAATGATTAAAAATCACTTTTCTCTCATATGACAACAAAGATTGTCTATAATCCTATGGGTGTACCTTAGGTGTGATTGGGCTCATATCTTGATGCTTTGTTGGGTTTTCCAACTCGAGCCTTCATGTTAGAATCTCATGGATTGTATGAAAAAGTGCTAATATGGGCCTCCCTTGAAGCACATATTCTGGTTAAGGAAAAATTTTAGTTGCTTTGTGGCATTCTGTTGGTTTAGTTTTCCATTTTGTAAAAGCTCTCAAGGATCTAGTGAACCAAGTTCATCTAGCCTCACCTCCCACCAAAATCTATTTAAAAACATCCAATCTTACCCGTACTACCCTTGTTTGTCTTGTGTGCATACAAATGCATAGTCTCTATCACCAAAGCATGCAAAGACAATCAGATTTATAAATGTCTTTAGTAACCTTTGCCTTGTTTTGAAAATATATCCATAATCTGGAAGTGACAACTTGTGAGATTCAAATTTGGTGTGTTGATCATATTTTCCCAAGGTCTTCTCTATAAAATTTGTGCAAAAGAAGGATTTATCAGCATTCTTCAATAATAGAGGTTGCAAAATAGGTTCTATTACCCTGGTTGAAAGGCACAACCTAAAATAGTTAGGATGTGATCACATCCTTTTATGGTGCTAACCACTCCTTTCAAAGCCTGAGCACTAAAAAGTCAGATAGACTGCTTTCCTCAGCTAAAAAATGACATACATAATCATCTATCTGCCACTGAGTGTCCTGTTAGATCCATGATGCTGCTCGGCCTTTGAAGGAGACTAATTTTGGGTATAAACATGAACAATAAAAGAGAAATTAAGTGTTTGTAATTTTCACGCATACTCTTTTATTAACCAACTAATTCCTATGAAAAATAAGTCTCTATAGTTTATAAAATGCATATTTAGAGTTATATGATTTATGAAAACATTTTAACAAATATAAGGAAAATGGTACAAATTTAAAATTGATGATATGCACCCCTTGAGAATTATTTCCATGTCTCCTTTGGATAGTGCATAAATGTCAGTCCAACTTTTTGTAAACAACATGTAACCATATTGGGACATATTTCCATGATGATTGTTTTTCATATAGGTCTTGTCTATATAGTTGGCTTGATGTACATTTTGTAAACTAATATCATGATTGAGATTCTTGAAAAAATTTGGAGAAGAATATTTTTAAATATAAAGGAAACAGATAGTAAGAAGATCACAGTTGATATAAACAAATTATTTATTTTAGCTAGTTAATATTGGTATTATATAGAGGACTTCCGTCTGGAAGAGGAATGAACCAAATATATATATATTTAGACACCCATAAATTATATAATATCACATTTTGTTTTACAAATATCTAGAGATAACCTTTACACAAATGATTCAAATTTCATACAATGGCACAAATTAGCATTCATTCAAATCTATGGGTCCTGTCCTCGTTGACTAACACATCAAGTTACATGATTTCATGCATACAAGTAAAAAAAATATACACACACTAAACATTACTAAACACATATTAATTTTATCGTCTAGACCTAATCTATACCACAAAAACCTCGAAGAGTAATCATCTGTAAATTTTTCCTAATAAAACCCACCTAGGCTTTTCAAATTTTTTGTAACAATACAACAAATCAAATTCCTGGGTTCTATAATGATGACTTATACAACGAATTATGCATTGTAAAAATCTAGAATATTTTATTTAGTGGCATGACACCAAAGAAAGTTCCACCATTGCAAACTCTGTAAATCTCAAACCTCATAATCCGATGCATTGAGAAAATTAACAAAAGTAAGCCATCGGAAGCATGAAAAATCATCCATATAATTGTCTATAACAAGTATAAGTGAGAAAAAAGTAAAAAGCCAAAATACTAATGATAAATAAAAATATATCTAATGACAAATATTAATTTTTAGTTATGGAACCTAAACCCCAAAATTTTTTACACTTCATAACAACTATTATTCAAATAGCATACATGTTTCCAAAATTAGTGTTGTCTTTCAAGATTTGTGTCAAGATAAATAAACCTAGCCATATCAGCACAGGAAAACATATACTAAAGAGGGGCTTCTGAAGTCATGACAATCCATCTAATTAGATTTCCCTAAGTCATTTCGTCAAACATTTCACGAGCATTAAAATTAATAAACAAAAATATTAGCAATTGAAGAAAAATTGAGTAATTTTCCACAACTTCATTCGCGTCAGCTACTCTAGAAGAACAATTCCATAACTGGATACATCATATTTCTTATTAATCCTTTATGTTCCCAGTGGACTAAATTAATATGAAAAAAATTGGGGATGTTAAAGGAAAAATTGGTCATTATTTACTTGAAAATCAGTTTATCTGAAAAAAATTTAGCATACATAATTCTTACCAAGTAAAGCAAATTTGAGTTACTATCCACAACTTCCTTCCGGTCAGCTACTCGATAAGAAAAATTCCGTAACTATATAGATCACATTTATCATTAAGCCTTGATGTTACCAATGGACTAAATTAATATAAAAATTCTAGGTTGTTCATGGGAATCCACTTATACTTAACATGAAAGGGTTCTCCATTTGGGGAAAACCCTTCATTGTTATAAATGAAAAGAATGTTTTTAATCCACCACTAGGAGGTTTTTATTTCCCAATCCAAGGTATTTACTTGTTGTTTTCTTGCTGGTGATTATTAGTTAAATTTTACAACTTAAAATTTTGTATAAACCAGTAAAAATTTTTGCACAAGTACGGATCTGAGGAGTTCTATCGTAAGTAATAGAATTGCCGTAAGGTACTCCTTTGTCTTTTACTTCGTTCTTTAATAATGAATCCCTCTTTTGAAAACTTAGCAATACTTTAATAAATAATCCTTGATGGGGTCTTTTTTGACCTTGGAAAATATATCATTATTTTAAACGTATGGGGGCTTTTGATGTTACATGGCACATAATGACTAATAATTATTTCCCCCTCCTTCTGATTAGGGAATAAAATCCATTTGTTCAGGCCCTTAGTTAAAACTACTTATGTTGTGAAAGCAATTATTTTTTTAGACCAATAGAAAGCAATAAGGTCAACAAGATCTATTCCTTTTGTTCAATTAGTTTTATTGGGGCATCATCCCCCTTTGCTAAAATAAAAGATTTATATGTCACCTATACATTCTTAATTTTTTTTGGTTACTACAACGTGCAACTATGGTCAAGTTTAGGGTTACACTTCAAAAATTGAAGCCTCCTTCACATTCATACTATGCCACACCATGGTTATAGTATTCAAAATATCTAAAATCAACTTAAGTTATTCATTCAGGTTTACTATGGAGTTGGCTTGAGTTGGGAACATCTTACAACATCCAAACCGTTTCCTTCATTTCTCATTTACCATAATGAAAGTTTGTAGGATGAAGCCCTAGTGAACTTTCCATTTTCTCATTGAGTATAGCTCATTTATTTTTAAAACCAAGGACTGTCTTTTCTCACAAACAACTAAAACTTCAACTAGAGACAATAGCTTTCTTTTTTATTTCACAACACTAACTTTACAACACAAATCTTTCTTTCCTTTTTTTTTTCTTTTAACATACAATACAACTTTAAGTACAAATATTTGAATGCAATTTTCCTTCACAATATCAATAAAATGTCTTCCACTTGAAGTGGGAAATCATATAACAAGGTAAGCTAAAAATGGAATACAATATTACAAGTTTCTCCTTACTAAGTGGGATTAACACTAAGGAAGTGTTATTACAAGAAGCATTTTCTTAGGGGCTCCAAAAAAAGCTCCGAGGTTCACAACACCAACAAGAGAGCTCCGTCATGATTTACTTCACCCATAACAAAATTTTGGGAGAGGAAACACTCTCCACCCAACCAAGAGTTTCCAATAAGGAGGACAAGTCATCCTCATAATTGGCCCCCTAAGCCCTAACCACATTGACAATGAGAAGTGGATCCCAACACATGGCAACACAACAATCTTCCACATCATAAAACCAATTATTTCACACCCATTCCAAATGCACATTCAACTCAAATCAATAATTCAATAACAAGAAGGAAGAATAACAAAACATACAAGGCTTCAAAATGCAAGAGCCAAAGGAGCAATAACCTATGGGGAGGCCACTTATGCCTCCCAATGGGAAATGGGTTCCCACCTTAAAAAACAAAACCTCCAAAAAACATATCTCACATCCCCTACTTACTCTTATTCCTCCCTCAAGAACCTCTGAATGCATCCCCCATTCTCTTATTCTTATTTACATTCTCTTATGGCTCCCTCATGCAAATAACCAATTAAAAAATGCAAGAAATTTCTTGTCCAAGGTGGAGAAATCAGCCTAAAATCCTTCCAGAGGCATGAAATGAACTCTTATTCCTCCCTACGTGAAATCTCTATCCCCATAGTCCCCTCCTACACCACACTTAGGCAATCTACCTAAGCACCCATCAAGCATTCCAAACACTCAACATCAAAACAAGCACACAAACAAACAAAATAACAGAATAACATTTAGAAAAGAGTAAAGCCCCTACCTATCCATAGTATAGCTTTATCCAAGATTCAAACATCCTAGATCCTTCAAACCCAAGAAATCACAACAACAAGCTCCAACAAATCCACAATTACCAACAAGCTCTCACAAAGAACCAAAGCACCTCCCAAAATCCTCTAACTCCCAAAAATACAAGAGGAGAAAATAATGAAGTAACCCCCCAAACAAGAAAAAGAACTTCAATAAATAGAAAATGCAGAGAGATGAGGGTGAAGTGGCTCCATGTAGGATGCCAAATTCACTCATCCTTAACTCCACCTCACAAGTCAAACTTCAAGCTCCAATGAACAACTAATAAGTGGGTGAAAAAATCACATAGTAACATACACAAACAATCCAAGCACACACCTCCTTAAGAACTAAAAGTAATTATAAGTAAGAAGGTTCAATAAGACACTTTTACCTAATTTGTCTTCCCAAAATACATAATGAGCGTCTAATTTTGACACCCCCAACCCATTGGTACAGTTGGCATAGAAATTTAGGAAATGCGGGACAAGTTTAAATTATCTCAAAAGCCTTCCAAAGTTTTCCTCTTAAGGAAAAATTCGAATTTCCATGAGGGGGTAGAGTGTATAACACTCAAGATCACAAATGAACACAATCTTACAACACAAAACCCAAGAGCCATCTACTCAAATAAATGAAAACTTTTAGTCACATCTTTAATTAAATTATTAGGACAAGATTAAATTAGCTTAAATTAGGATGCTAAAACCCATTAATAATAAAGGGTAAAAGTACATACCCCCTAATTCCCAATAATTAATACAAGGAATTACATCACTAAAATCACATACTAACATCAATAAAGGAAAGGAAAGCTAAATAAAAGACAAAACATAACTCCTTTGGTCAAAATTTCCCCCTAACAATAATTCCAACACACACACAAATACATGTTGCCATGGTGACCCTTGTTGAATTCACCTAGAATTCCAATGTGGTTGGTCTCCAATCCCCCTGTAGTTTGTCATGATATTTTTTCCTGTAAAACACACAATACCCCTTTGGCCTCATGGCCATATTAACGATATCCAAATGTAATAAAATGCTTACATCTAACTATCAGTTTCAACATCAAATATCATAACTACTATGGCTAATACCAAGTAATTTAACAATTATTCCCATTTTCAACATTTCGATTCTATGCATACATCAGTTTACAACTAAGATCAAAGACCAACTGGATTATCAGATTAAAGAAATACTTTCATGTTAGTTATATAATTTCACCAATCATCCAATATCAATTAAATCACAAAAATAACATTTGAACATCATAATAAAAATCCAATACGAGAATTATTCGAAATATCAACATATGTTTATCTCACAACACAGCTCATTTTCTTCCATAACTGAATGTCTATGTAAAAGTTAATAACAGTTCATGGTTACAATAACGCTGGGCGTATCCTTCACATTCCCATACTCACATACCTGTGTTGATGTCATTTGTCAATTAATATCTGCCGATAATAAAGCACAATAGTGTCTATGTAAATCCATTGTCACAGAGATAAACCCAATGTACAACAAAAAAATCTAATGAAGAGTAATGATATCACAAGTAAAATTAGGTAACAATGCAAACATTCTAGATAATTATTTTATCCTTATTCAAGTCCATCAGAGTCCACAGTATGACATATATATTGAAAATAACTAATAATTTGACCCAAACACCATGGCATTCATGATTCCCCACACATCTACATTAGTATGTTAATTGGAATAAAGCAGCAAGGTTTACAATTATAACAATTTGGAAAAGATGATCATGTTTCATTTAGTGTTGAAGAGAAGTGGGCATTACATCCCCCTCCTCTTAACCATTTCAATCTCATTCCAATGGTAATCCATAGAGAATTAGGACAAAGTAACTTGAATCATTTAAGTGCTAAACACTTCCTTTGCATTATAAATAGATTTGAATAAAGTCCATAATAGAAAATTAGGTAACAAGGCAATTTAACTAAGAAAAGCAAATTTGAAAAGCCCTTAATGTCCCCAAACTTTACTTTAAGTCAGGTACTCCAAAAGACAATTCCATACCATTAAACCTGTTTTGGTCATCCATATTTCTAACATTAATCCTTCATGTACAATAGTTGCATGGTTACTTAAGTTTTAAAGATAGTTGCACTTTTCAAAAGGAAGGACCATCTGAGTCATTTTGTGAACTTCAAATGAATTAGTATACCATGGATCACATATTGTAACAACATTAAGGCTTATATGAGGTTAAGTATGCTGGATTTGTTATTAAGACAAGGCTAAAATATCAAACGACCAACAATTAAATGAGAAACATGTATACTCAAAGGTCATTATTTTTTTTTTTTTAGAACACATTGATCCAGGTTTTGAACAAAAGGTACTTAATTTATCCAAGACATTTACGGATAGAGAGGAATTATGGATAACTACTACTTGTATTAACCCATAGAGCTGAAAACAATGACATTCCATGGAAATCACATTTCTCTCAGTCATTTTATAAAACATATTCACTTCATGGGCGCTGCACAAGAATAGAATTTTATTGCTATATTTTAAATGAATACAGTGCACTAGCCTTTATATAGGCTGATAGGGAGGCAGCGGTGGAAGAACACGGTTATTCAAACTGTAAACCGTTTCAAACTCAAATAGCTAACAAATGTATTAATTTTAACAAATAAAGATTCCCCCCCTTAATACATTGACTCTTACAAATGCACCCCCTAAATAAATCAAACTTCACCTTGCCGAGAGGCTTGGTGAGAATATCTACAATCTGAAGAATCAGTAGGGCAGTACTGGAGCTGAATTTGGTGGTTCAAGACCTGTTCACGAATGTAAGTGACATTCGACCTCAATATGCTTTGTTCATTCATGGAAAACAGGATTCTTCACAAGCTTCAACACACCTTGATTGTCGCAGTGAATGATGGGAGGTTTCTCTTCAGGAATCCCTATATCTGCAATCC
This sequence comes from Taxus chinensis, assembly GCA_019776745.2. NCBI lineage: Eukaryota > Viridiplantae > Streptophyta > Pinopsida > Cupressales > Taxaceae > Taxus > Taxus chinensis. The sequence goes on along the minus strand of CM034147.1, from coordinate 721,060,146 downwards.
CTATATCTGCAAGAATGCGACGTAGCCAAATTACTTCGCACACAGCTCCTTGTGCAGCGCGGTATTTAGCCTCAGTGGATGAGAGAAAACAACAGTTTGCTTCTTGCTGATCCACGAGATAGGTCCAGATCGGAGATGAAAAACATATCCTGAAGTGGATTTCCTGTCATCAACAGATCTTGCATAGTCTGAGTCTGTATATCCCTGTAAGAAGAACTGAGTGTTCTTCTGATACTCCAAACCAAAGTCAACTGTACCTCGGACATATCTCAACACATGCTTTGCTGCTATCCAATGACATTTCTTCGGCTCCTGCATAAATCTGGCAAGATAGCTCACCGCAAAGCAAAGATTCGGTCTGGTATAAGTCAAGTAAATGAGACTCCCCATAAGCTGCCTGTAGTGAGTGCCATCTACCTGTGGTGAATCCTGGAATCTAGATAATTGCAAACCTTTTTCCATAGGTGTGGACATTGGTTTACAATCTAACATCCCATACTTTTCCAGGAGTGTCTTGGCATATTTCATCTGGGAGACGAAGATATGATTCTTCTTCTGCCATATCTCTAAGCCAAGACAATAGTGAAGTAGCCCCAAATCAGTCATGTCGAAGGATTTCTTCAGATCATTCTTTACATCATCTACAAGATTGTCAGAACTTCCTGTGATCACAAGATCATCTACGTACAAAACCAGAATGAAAATCTCTGTTCCTACCTTCTTGATATACAAATTTGTATCTGAGGGGCTACGAGTGAATCCATGCTGCAATAGGTGATCATCAATTTTTATATACCATGCCCTAGGTGCTTGTTTAAGTCCATAAAGAGACTTTATCAGACGACATACCTTGTGTGGTTGATGCTCATCTAAAAACCCTTCAGGTTGGGCCATGTACACTTCTTCTTGTAGATCACCATTTAGAAAAGAACTCTTGGCATCCATCTGCTGAAGTTTCCATCAATTTTGTGCTGCCAGTGCACATACAACTCTGATGGTTTTGATCTTCACAGTGGGTGCAAAGGTCTCGTCATAGTCAATTCCTTCTTGCTGAGCATAACCCTTTGCAACAAGTCGTGCTTTGTGTTTGTCGATTGAACCATCTGCCTTATATTTTGTTTTGAAAATCCATTTGCAGCCAATGGATTTCTTACCTGGAGGCAGATCGACAAGTTCCCACGTCCGATTCTCAATTATGGAATCATATTCAGCATCCATAGCCTGTTTCCACTGTGGTTGGTCTAATGCCTCACGAACAGTGTCAGGTTCGGTGCTCTCAACAACTGAACTCATGAGTGCAAAATTTACCTCATGTCTTGCTTGAATTCGTGTTCTAACTCCCGTAGAAGTACCAGGAAGTGAGTTCAGGTGTGCATCCCTGATAGTACTCTGGACCCATTTCAGACGTTGGCGTTGCTGATGTGAAGATGTGTTTTCCAGTGTGCCAAGATCAACGAACAAGTCTCCACTCAGCTCTTCTTCTCTCTGAGAAGAATCATCTTGCTCATCATCTGGATGTGTGAGCAATCTATGTGATGAGGTCGGTACTGGATCTCCATTGTGTGGCAAGGAGTTAAAGGATGACTCATCACATACCACATCTTGACTCTCGTAGATCTTCTTCGTCTCAGGATCCATGAGACGATATGCCTTTGAGGTAGTACTATACCCCAAGAAAAGACATGGCAATGTCTTTGGATCGATCTTCTTCCTTCTCTTATCTGGAACATGCATATATGCAGTACAACCAAAAACTCTTAAATGATGAATAGAAGGTTTACGACCAGTCCATACCTCTTCCGGTGTCTTTTTCTGCAAGATCTTCATGGGTGCCCGGTTGAGTAAATACACTACTGTCTGGATTGCTTCTGCCCAAAACTGATCCTCCAACTTGGCGGTTGAGAGCATACAACGAGCCATCTCCATGACAGTCCTGTTGTGGCGCTTGGAAATCCCATTCTGTTGGGGCGTATAGGGAGTAGTCAAATGTTGCTGAATGTCATGCTACTTTAGGTATGCTAAGAGCCATCTCCATGATAGTCCTGTTGTGGCGCTCGGAAATCCTGTTCTGTTGGGGCGTATAGGGAGCAGTCAAATGTTGCTGAATGCCATGCTGCTTCAGATATGCTAAGAAATTCTTTGACACAAATTCCCCCCCTCGATCTGAGCAGAGGAGAAGAAGAGGCTTCCCAGACTGCCTGGTGGCTTGCTGGTAGAAGGTTTGGAAAATTTGCAAGTGCCTCACTCTTCTTCTGAAGGAAATATACCCACATTTTCCATGAGTAATCATCAATGATGAGCTGAAAGTACACAAAACCTTGAAAGCTAGCTGGCAGGGGTCTGCACAGATCGGTGTGAATGACCTGAAGATGCTCTGTAGAATGATAAGAGCTCTGTTTGAATGGACCTCTATGTTGTTTGCCCGCAAGACATCCCGAGCAAAACAGGTAAGGAATGGGAGAGTGGAGGAAGCCCTCTTACCATTTCCTTCGCACTGAGTTGATGCAGAGCCCCAGCAGAAAGATGACCATATCGAAAGTGCCAAAGTGTAGTGGACTCTGCCGTTGATGCAGAGAGAGCAACACTAGATGAAGTGACCGCATCCAGTGCAAATAGAAGGCCCTTCAGAAATGCGTGAGCAATGACTGACTCTCCCTGGGAAATGATGTAGGACTTGACCCCTTTTTCAACAAAGAATTCAACCTGCATTCTATGGTTAAGAAGTTGACTTACAGAAAAAATATTTGAAGTCAAACCTGGAACATAGAGCACCTTTGTGAGTGTATATCTTCGTGTTCTAAGAGGAATGATGACATCACCAATCCTTGCTGCAGTATACTCTTGATTGTCTGCAATGGTGATCTGATCTCCAGTGGGCTGGTCACTCAGAGTATGGAACAACTTCTTGTTGCCAGTCATGTGTTTGCTGGCACCTGAATCAATCAACCAGACATCTTCTGACGGCTGCGAAGTCTGTGAGACTAGAACAATGTCAGAATGAGTCGTATCTGGTACCTCTTCATCGGAGGGTGGCATCCTGCTAAGCAACAATGTGGCCCTTCTACCTCTGATTACGAGCATGCCATCGGGATTTCTTGGAATATCCTCGGCCAGAAGTGCTCTCTTCGCCAGAATTTCCATACTTGCGACCGTTGTAATAACAGTTCGCAGTCGTGTGCATATCCGTGGAGAAAATGTGGCACCACCGATCCACCTTGTGATTATGCTGCTTCTGGGGTGGCCACTGTGGTGGCCGCTGTGAAGATGGCTGCTGAGCATGCTGCTTTTGATTTTGGGCTAATTTCCCTTTCCGAGGCTTATGTTTTTACCTCGTGATGAGAGCCTTGTCTTCGAAGGCTTCTTGTACATTTTGCATGGCTTCTTCCTACTGGAGATAATTCAACAGGGTTGCAAAACTCACCTCCTGTTGAGTAATTGTCAACGTGGTGATCAGTGTCTGAAACCATGAAGGAAGAGCTCGCAGCGTGAGCGGGACTAGCAACTTTTCGTCCACTGGTTCACCGAGTGCAGAGAGTTCTGCACGTAACTCAGCTACATGCCGCAAGAAGGCTTCTACTGATTCGCCTTCATGCATACTCATCGTATGAAGATTTGTCTGAAGTTGTAACTTTGACGTCAGATTCTTAGCTTCGTAGATGGTACACAATGTGCTCCATGCCTGAGAAGAAGCAGTTGCTTCCCGAATCTATGGCTGCACCTCATCAGAAAGACTGAGGGTGATGAGCATTAGTGCTTTCGCATCAGCCTTTTCATATTTTTCCAACAGATCATCGTTTGTGGGAGGGGCGTCTTTGTCAGAGACAATCCCCCAAAGATCTTCGAATTGAAGAATCATCCGCATTTTGGTTTTCCATGCGGCGAAATTTGGCCCTTTCAAGAGTTGGGCATCGGATAGCAATATTTTTGGAGCAGACATTTTTCAAAAACTCAAAACACACAGTTTTGTAATTTGCTGACTTTGCTCACACATACAGGGGTTTCACGTTGGATTCACCTCCACGCCAGCAAGTGCACGAGTCTACCTTGATCGTTCCAGCGCATAGATTTCTTCTCTCCATGCACGCACAGGTTCACACCAGCAAACGACTCTCCAACACGCACAGGCACTTCAAACTTTGCTCCAGTCTCCACGCACGCACAGCAAAGAAAAACGGGACAGGCTCAGTCTCCTCTCGGGATAGGCTCAGTCTCCTCTCCTCCTTCAGGCACGCACAACAAAAGAAATGGCAACAGTTGCAACAGTCTATCTCTCTTCCTTCACGCACCAGCAAAAACGTACACCAAAAACGTACAGCAGGGAACCACAAATCAACGCCTGCTCTCCTCCTTCACAGCACGAAACACAGAGAGGAAGCACTCAAACTTGCAAACAGCAGGACAGACTTCGGTGGACAGTCTTCTTCACGCGCCAGTCTCCTCTCCACGCACGGCGTCTTGCTGATCAGACTCCTCTCACGGCGGACAACCTTGCTCCTTCACGCGGGACAGTAGAGAAATGCTCCTTCACGTGGGACAGTCGAGAAATGCTCCTTCACGTGGGAAATTCTCGTAACCTACTCTGACACCAATGATGGGCGCTGCAAAGAATAGAATGTATTGTTATATTTTAAATGAATACAGTGCATGCCTTTATATAGGCCGATAGGGAGGCAGCGGTGGAAGAGACGGTTATTCAACTGTCTGTTTAACAAATACTAACAAATGTATTAATTTTCTAACATTCACAAGCATTAAAATTAACAAACAAAAATCTTACCAAGTGAAGCAAATTTGAGTTACTATCCATAGCTCCCTTCCCATCATACACTCTAGAAGAACAATTTCGTGAATGTTAGATCAAATTTCTCACTAAGCCTTGATGTTCCTAGTGGAATGAATTAATATGAAACAAATATAGGTTGTTAAAGGAAAAATTGGTCATTTTTTACTTGAAAATAAGATCATCTGTTGAGAGAATAAGACCTTGGGATAGAGAGGACTTGTGGGAATCTGCTTATACTTAATCCAAAATAATGGCAATCAGTGGATTGAATTAATATGAAAAAAATCTAGGTTGTTAAAAGAAAAATTGGTCTTGACAGAATTATATACATCAAATTTCTCATTTATCCTTGACATTCCTATTGGATTGAATTAATTTGAATTTTTTTGGCTATTAAAGGAAAAATTGGTCATTTTTTACTTGAAAATCAACTCATCCGTCGAGAAAAGGTGACCTTGGGATAAAGAGGATTCGTGCCGATAATTTTTTTTAGGGTAAGTGTGGAGGACTGAGGCGGTAGAGGTTTGCATAAAAACACAAAATGGACATGGTTAGTTTGTAGTCTATTTTATTGTTAACGAATAAGAAAGATAGAATCATTAGAAATGTTCACATTTTCACATTAAACTTCCTGTCACATATTTTTCAGTACTATAGTTGCACTTTATATCATACAACCATATCTACATGACATATCACAAACACCTTTATACTATTAAGTTTTAAACCATTCGAGTTGCAAAGTTACAATACTAACCGTAAGACATGGACTCTATTGTTAGCATATTAGAATGACGTTTCAAAAAGATTTTGTTTTGTTTCATAACACACCAAATGTTTGTCAAAATATCCTAAAAAATTAAAATTCCAAAACCAAGGCTATGTTAATCCGTTTCTGAGAATGGGATTTGGGAAAAATAAGCAAAATCCTTTCAAATCCCAAGGAAACATTGGTAGGTTCAAAATTATATGTTATGGTTGTTCTTCTAGGATCTATGATTTTTTATTCTATCCTTACAAAATGATTTTACATTCGTATTTCTAATGTCTAAAAGCAATATGATGGCCGAATAATGATTACAATATTTTATTATTGTTAGATGTGAAGTGAGACTTACAATTTCTACATGGTTTAGAATTAATGAGTTAATGGGATCCATTAGTTCTAGATACACCACATAAAGAACACCATAGCAATGAAGAGGATTTATACTCTTACTAAAAATTCTCGGAATCTACATCTTTCTGATTGTTTAACCAAATCTTCACTTCCCTCTTCCAAATCCAAATATCCAAACATGTACTAGATTGTGTATGGAATAATGCCCAGAGACAAGCTTGAATTCAAAATCAAGATGCTCATCTTGAAATTTCAATCTTAACAACAAATGAGATACATTTTCATAATTTAGCAATGAGATATTTATCCTGTTTTATATTATTAGCGAAAAATTAAAATTGACACTGGGTTGGTATGTAGAATTCGCCAACATATATAACTTATTATCTTGTAGCACTACTACAAGGGGGGTCATTTGAGACATTAATAGAGATAAAAATTGAGTAAATTTTCTCAAATAGAGACAATAAAAAATTTGTATATCATCTCTATTATTGCCTCAAAGCGGGTGTCTCTAATATTGTCTCTAATTATTGTGTCTCAAGAGACAATAATGATCGATACATATTTTGTCTCTTAAGAGACAATACTAATTTCAATATTTATTGTCTCTCTAGAGACGATACGAATTTAAAGAATGAGAAATATGAATTTTAAAACTACATAATAACTAAATATCATATAGTGCAATCAACAAAGTTACATATCATCTATGATGTCGGAGTGGTCTTGTAATTAATATTATAAATTACCAACAATTTTATTTAAATACTCTTCCCAATAAATGGGTCCACAAATATTTTATTAATATCAAATAAGATAAAATACAAAAGGATGTTTGAATTCCGTTAACCCTTGAAATACAATGATAAAATACAATGTCTGAATTCTATTAACCCTCGATATACAATATTAACACCTTCTCTTCACCACCAAATTCAAGTGATCCATATGATTCCCTAGTGCTACTTTGAGGTTATTTTTCTTAACTTTAATTTTGAGAAACTTCCTTTTTGAGTAATTGCCTCTCCATCGACAGCAGTCATCTTCATGTTCTTCACTTTGATTGTCTCAAATTTGATGCAATTCTCTACTATCATTAACAGCGAAGGTGCATTGGATTATAAGAAATTATGATCACATATTTTACTCCAATTTTGCCAAAAGTATTCACAAATTACATTTAAATTAGGACAATAATTAGTTTTTACTAAATTGACCTGATCTTTACATTTTGTTCTAAAAAATTAGTTATCAGTAACTCATTACTGTCAATCCATTTTCATAACTTATATTAAGGACTAACCTCAAAAATTATAATCCCTAGAATTCCACACATGCCTAGAGAAAATGTTTCGATACAATCCAGTACAGAAAAACAAAAAAGAATCCATTATTCATCTAATTTTTCTTTAGTGGATATTCTACACTGAATGCATAAAAATTGAGTAAAAACATACAAGCATTATATAAAAACAATGACTAGTGAAACCATTGAGGCAAAACACTCACCAATAGACCAATTAAAGCTACCCTGCTTCAAAGTAATTTCAAACAATATTGATGAGAATGCCCCTATATAACAGAAAATGAGTCAAGATAATCCACAATAAACATGAATAATTGTGATCTTTGATCTAATTTCCATTTTGCAATTTATACTTTTATGTACTTAGTAATTTTCTTAAGTGATTGATTCTCTCCTTGTGGACGTATGGAACATCAAAGCTCCATTGTCAATAAAATTATATTATATTCAACTACATTTTTTGTTTTTTCTTTTAGATCAGTTTCTTTGCATTGTAGTTTTTTGTTGGATTTTCCTAAAGTCAACAACATGGAGGAGTTAAAACCAATAACAAGAAACATTATTAACTATGCAAAAGGAAAGGGTTTCATAGGGATTGCATGTCACAGGAGTGCAGGCATTTAGTGAATGTTCAAGAATCTCTTCAGTATTGATTGTGGTGGTACATGCAACTTAAGTGAGTGAGAATAATAGAAATACAAAGACCAAATATTCTCTCAAATGATTAATTAGGTCGGGTGTTGGGATAATCAATCATCTTCAGGTGATGTTTTGTATATTAGTAAATATGGGTAATTCGAAACTAAGAGGTGAAAAGGGAATTAAGAGTTGTCAGGTATGAAAATTTGTTAAGTAATGAAAGTTGTTAAGAGATATGTTAGTAGAATATGGAATGTAAAAGGTTGTGATTAGATAGGCAACCTTTATAATATAAAACTTTACATCAAGCAAATGTAGTTGTTCTATTATAACATGTAATAAAAGATGTTTGAAACAAGAAAAAGGAAACTAACTATCCTAACATGTGCATACATGTAATTGGCCATACTTGAAAGCCTTAGAGACACATTTTCTCCAGTAAAACTTTATTTGCAGACCTGTAATCATAGCTACAACATATGCTAATAAGTATCCATATTAGAATCATATATTCTGTGATAACAATTTGAAATTTGAAATCAAGTAGCATAAAAAATTAGAAGAATGATTATTTCAAAGCTATTCTATGAAAATGGTGTCAAATACTTTGAATACTTACTTCACATCCAATGCTTCAGGGGCGAGAATACCAAAAGAGTCAGTAAATTCATCAAATGTTCACCTTGTGGGGTATCCAGCACAACTAATCCTGATTACTTCCATGACACCTTGTAATGCAGATGAGCCACACATTCTAATCAAGATTCTATGTTTTTGTATGCTAATTTTTTTGCTGAACCAGGAAATTTAATACAAATCATCAGAAAAATTGAATTCAAAATGTAATAATCTTAGCCCAAAGGATGCTTACCCTGCAATGTAGTTGTTGTAAAACATTATAATTTTAAAAAAATTCCTGGCTTTAGAACATTGTTCGGTTTCACACATCTTTGCAGTGAGGCTCTGTTTAGATCAATGTTTCTAGGAGAGATTGTAGTTATTGCTACACAAAATTTTAAACGAGTTAATAATACCACAAACCTTTTGAATAGTATTCATGACAAAAAAATATTACAAGCATGTATCACTGCCTATCATAATTTCCAGAAAGTGAATATTCAAACATTAACAATGTGATAGTAGTTAGAAGAAAACAACTGCAGAGATTAAAATAAGAAATGGTTTAGAAGACAAAGGGTGTATTGTGCCACCAGTGTAAATGGAAAAAAATTATATACATTGAAGTGTGTGCCAATGGATGAGGATTTTGATGACTTAGAATATTCCTCAGGAAAAGCAGGAAAGAGACTTGCAACAAAGGAACATTTTGAAGAACTTAATAGACCTTGATGCTCTGAAACAACATAATCCTTGTTCTTTTCAAGGAACACATCAGTTTGATATGTAACCTGCCAGATGCATAAGATAAAAATAAGAATTCCCATGATACAAAAGGCACTACTAGTAAGAATATAGGGATTACAAATAACAAGTAAATCGAAGCAATTTCTCACATCACTAGAATAGTGACAAATAGTGAAGTCGGTACGTGAAAGTTTTGGTTTGCTGAAACATTTATTATTCTTAAAGGTTTGGTAAAGATTTTGTGAAAATGTTTCATGGGTTAATCTTGGAAACATACTGCAAGGCCAAGAGGGAGAAAGCTATCAGTGACATAAAAATTTATTCACATATGTATGGCATGAAAACTTCACAGCATTAGCATCTATCTCTTTATAATTTTAATTACATACTGGCATATCCTGCTCATAAATCCTTTCATATCTACCTCTAAATTGATGCACACACAAAACATCTGATACAATGCAAAACTCTCACTTTTATGTTAAACATAATAAACCTCCATTTGATCATCTCCTAATAATTAAGAAAACAATTTAGTTATCGCAGAAGCAAAATGAAAACCAAAAGAAAATTCTATTTGCCAAATTTATTCAAATGTAATATTACTGAATGTATCTCAAGTCCACTAAGCATAATTTCTTCTAGTTGATTGACACAATTATTATATTCCAATTAATATTTTCCTCTAACTTCTAAGCGTATAGTCAGAAGGAAGCTCTATGTGTGTCACAATACTCCACAGTTTTTGGAGTATGTTCTATTTTTATTCACTACTTTTATTCAAATGTCATTAAGCCTTCTTGGTAATCAAATTTGAGAACCAGTTATGACCTAAACTTTTATTCATAGCATAGGGTCCAATCCAAGCCTTCATCTATCCTCAAATTCCATTGAAATGCAAACCTCGTGTCATTGGTACTCAAAAATCACAATTAGAAAGTAGGTCTAAGACTTTTATGAGATTCATATTTTGTTGAACAAGCCAATAATTAGTATTCTTTCACCATGTCTTATCCTTGTAATTGACTAAAATGCACTCTTAATTTGGAACAAGAATAAATGATAACAAATATGTGACTTCTACTCACTTGCTGAAATAAAAATATGATAGTTCCAGGGCAATGGTCACATCATATAATGTTTAAGGAACATCTGAAAGTTTTCAAAAATAAAGGGAACATATACATACCAGGCTTCATTGAAATGGATCATTTTACACACTCAAGGTAGAAAGGGCACCATATTTGTAACAAGTATAAACACAAGTCATTATTTTGGAATGTAAGTTTACATGAATAGTTCAGCTGCCATTTTAAGATGAAACACAACTTTCTCATCTTATTGTTTAGAAGAGTCAGCATCCTTTCCCTTGGTGAAATCCACATTTCTTGGATGAAGAATGGCTTCTACCACTCTGAATATTACATCCTAAAAATATTAAGCAATTCAAAAAAAAATGCAGAATATATTTTAATAACATGACCATTTCTAATTCACATTTTACAATATGCAACTTTCAACACTAAGTGTACTTGTTCCTCAGGACTGATCCGAACAACATCCATTACTCTCCTTATTGCAAGGTACTCTTCAACATCACTCACACCATCCAGTTGATAACAATTGGAATGGTTCAGATAATGAAATGAACTTGGATGTCCCAACCTATATTTCTTAGTATCTTGAAAAGAAGAATAATATTTAAAAAGAAGGTTTAGTTACTACTAGCATTCTACACTTTAAATGATTCACAAATAGATTTTTAATTCAACATAGAAATCAAACAATGAATTTATTGAGTTAATTAAAATTTCAATTACCAATATACCTCTGGCGGTGAAGTGCAGAGAAGATAGAAACAATTATAGTTTCTCTTGGGATCATAAATTTGAAAAAGACAAGACTTTTCTAGTGGGTATGTTCTTACAGCGGCCCCTGATATTCTTCCATTTTTGTCAAATTAGATCTTAAAAAATTTACGAAAATGACTGCATAAAACATGTGCACCTTAGTAAGAATAGATTTTTAATTTTTAATGAATGAAAATTAAATTTTAACAATCATCAAACTAAGCTAGATAGATATATTAACAAGTCAATATTTCAAATTTTCATGAATTTAAGTCCCTTCTATTATGCATAGAATAGACCATTTAGAATACTCCATTCACCTAGAATAGGATTTGACTATAAAACACGAAAACAAGAATTCAAATCATGATAATGAAATAACAATAAAGAAATATAGTAGTAAAAGAACCCTATGATTTCTTAATTGTTGTACAAAATTTATAATTCTTCTTACTCTATTTAGAAGCAAGAAGATGCTATTGTTTCTTACTTCTAGCATTTACTACTCCAATGATCTTCCCTCAGTTGGTACTCAGCCCCTCATATAAGCAAGATAACGCATAAGCATTTTGGTGGATTCTATTTTACCTACCCCACTTTCTCCACTCACTAGAATGGACAGACTTATCCCCTCATTGATCATCACCCTGTATTCATTCAAGGATATTTTTTGATATATCAATAAGAGTATCTCAGCTATAAAACATCGCTTGACTAAGATAAATCATAGATTCATACCTGTATGCAGCATCTGCCACAACAAGCACATGAAAATCCAAAAAAGGAAAGAAATGCCAAAAAAGAAAAATAAAGATTTGAGCAAGGGGGAGGGAAACGTGTTGGCCTCCCAATCCCTCGTCACTTGAAAATAAGTTTGTAGCTTCTATAAACGCAGCACCCAACGTCCAAGTAAGGCTCCCATATCCAATAATTATATTTTTATCTTTTAAATGCAAACCATCCTTGAGTAGTGCTACAACATGTGATTCTCGAAAATAGAATTAATATACAAATGGCTATCCAACCGCACTTCTTGCAAAATCTTTCCATGTTTTTGAATAGAAATCCTAACCTTTCTCTAAGATCTCATTATATTTATCTATAAACATTAGATTAAAAAACTTGTAGACAAAAAAGAACCCTGACAATGCATACATTAAAATTGTATTAGAGTGGAGTTTTTACCACTTACAATGGCATAGAGAAAAGGGAAAGGGTCATTCCTTTATAAGGAGATGGATCAAGTAGTGTATTCTAGAAACCTATAGTTAAGGACCTTCCAACCATCCTATCTATCCTTCCTGTCAACTGGAAAACTATTAAAATAGAGTCAATCACATGCAATGGCACTAAGAGGGAGCCAATTATTCATGGGAAAGAGAGAGTACAGTCATATCTAATAATCACCAAAAAGAGAGTGGATTATGCACTATTTATCCACACAAATCTTCTTGTATAATAGGACCCATATTATAGCCTGGAACGGTAGTAAGAGACCTAGTGACATCTTGTTGAAAACTACCATGAGCATTGACCTTACCATAAACATCATCTTCTATTGAATTACATTTCTTGAGAAAAGCATTGAGAAAATGAAGATGGGGATTGGAATCTACATTCGAGGTCTACATGGTTGCTATTTTCAACGGCTTTGCAGTCTCATGAGTCTGATCCAAACTTCCCCAACTATCTATATAATCTATCTTATTAACAATTGTATCCATTTCTGATAAATCTAAGGGTTTGTCATCAAATAGAACTGACCCTAGAGATAGTCATCAAATATACATTCATCGAAGGACCTCCATACTCTCACAGAGATATTACCTTGTAAAATTTGAACGCATTTAATGAAAGATTCATATAAACTAATAATATACAAGATTTTGAATCACAAAAAGTATTTTCAAGGAATGTAAACAATTCGTCTATGAATGAAGTAAAAGGAGGATCAAGGATTTTCTCTTTTGTTTTCTTCTCTCCCATGAGAATCAATTACTCCACAAATATAATATGCTCCCAAGTGTTGAGCTTTAAATCCAACATTCAATACATAGTTCATCGGTATACTTAAAGTTCACTGGTAATGAAATAACCAATAATTCAAAAAAAAAACTAGTCATTTAATTCTATTTAGCCAAATATGAAAAATGCCTATTATTTTTTGTCCTCTTTTAACGAGGAACTATAATAGATGGTGTAACATGATAATCATGTTGAACATCTTCATCATCTTGAACTCTTGTCTTCTAGATCTCTGGGTTGTTTTCCAAATGAGTTGCAAGAAGGTCAATTGATTCATTTTTTCCAACAAGAAAAGCATGACATCCTTCTATGGATTCTTCATGTTCACTATCAGTTGCACCCTTTAAGGAGTCTAATTGTTGCACATCCTATTAAACAACATAATTTAGTTAATTAAATTATTACAACATCGATACTTAAATTCTTTATTATGTTATAAAATACAAAAATTAACTTACCTCATATTCATGCTCAATGACCAATTTCTCCACTTGATCTATCATATGTTTTTGGAGGCCTTAGGAACCATGCAATAAAGCATATTTCAGATCTTCATTTGAAGCTTCCTTTCAAAATTGGTGAACCTAAGTGTACAAAGATATTTTAATTTATCAACTATCATTTCTCATTCAATACATTCAACTCACCAAAAACAATATAAAAAATAAATGAAATTATTCACTTACCAAGCTCCCACGAATACTATTATACCCGCCCAACCCCAATTTATGGGACCCAATACTTGACACCCTGGCTTGAGTAGCCTTTTTTGTATCTTGAAGGCGTATTTTACCTCCTTCTCGTGTAGATGGCATGTAGTTTGGGTTTTTTTAAGGACTTTCTCTTGAATTTGGCATCTTTGATAAGCTCATCCCATGTTGCTTGGTTAGTGATTGAAGATGGTTAAGGATATCTCAGGTCATTTGTTAGCTTTGACCTTATTTTTTCTCTTTTAGAATGAATGAATTTACGTGGACAATCCATTATGAAATCCTTATTAAAACTAGGATTTCCAAACTCTTTTTATGACATCTTCAAAGAGTTCATATTTCTTAGACTTGGCCTGCTTTCTCCAATCCACTTGTATGATATTTCCAAATAGGCATTCTGCACGATGAAATAGAAAATGGAATTTTTTTGACCCTGTTTCATCTTTTAAGACATTTCCATCCGAGGTTAACAAGATTATAACCTCTTTTTCTCCTTTTGTGTTCACCATGGATATTGTTGCATTCATATGGGTTAGAGTAATTTACCCTATAGGAACATCAAGGGACATGATATTTTCTTCCTACATGTATAGAGCATGAATGTTTGTTAGGACTATTGTAAACCATGCAAGATGAAAAGTTGTTGTTATTAATGTTTTATAACACATGAATGATAATCAGAGACTGTTGTTATGACTGTTTTAGAAATAATTTATCATCATAAGCGTACTTGTTCAGGTGTAGCAAGAGCTATACTTTCCAACAATGTAGACTCCAATGCATGAATTTGCTTGATTACTTCCTGTCTAACTTCATAAAATTTAGGAGTATCTGGTAGGAGAGTTAAAATTTTGGCTTGTGATTCTATGATATTTGTCAAGGAAGCATGTTGTGGTGTTGGAGGGTGAAATCAGAGAGAACCCACATGTGAAAGGTTACTCTTTAACTCTGGTGTTGTACTATGTGTTGGCATTCTTGATGGAATTGGAATACTAAAATTTTCATTGTTGGATGTAGAAATTATGGTACGTTATTTACTTCTTGGCAGCACTCTTATGTTAGGATTTTCTAGTGCATATTTACAGGGTATGCCACGATTAGTTAATCCTCTAAGAGAACCCTTTAGGCACATTGTTGAAGAAGCACAAAATATCATAAAAAAAAAATATTAATAGTAAAAAAAATTTCAAAGTTGCATTTAACATTAAACAACTTCACTAACAAATGAATAATAACATATGCAATACTAAATTTCCATTTTATTTCATGTATCAATTATATATATATATATATATATATATATATATTCATATATTCGAAAGGACCAAAAGGTGTGCATCTTCATATATTTGCAATAAGGAAACATTTAATGAAAAAAGGAAACATGTGCAATCCATGCATTGACATAGAGAAAAAACATTAGGAATCCACTCATAAATTATACAGTATGTTCTAGAAAAATAATAATGCATAATAATCTATTTCTAGAAAATATATCAAATTGTGTTATGTCCTTGCAATGATTTTTAGGTTTACGTTTTGATTAAATAAACTCATCTTCATCTAACATTACGAATTTCCTCATTTGGAGGCATGAATACACCATAATTAATGGGCCCCAGATCCACAAATAAATCAATACCATGGTTCTCGTTATCTTCATCCCCTTCAGCCATAGGTAAATGATGATCAATAAACTCATCATGTTCAAGTATTTGATCACCAAAATGTTGTTCTTGTCCTTTTGGAACTTCATCTTGTCCATATTTTATCCTTAATAGTCATGTTATCAACATCCTCCTCTTGGTCATCTATGTCATCAAGTGGATCTTCTACCTCTTCAAGTACATCATGGCCTTCTACATCTTCAGAAAAGGTCACTCTTTGTCCTCTTGGATCATAATCTTTCATAAAGGACCAGCCAGGTTGTTCCAAATTTGGAACAAGAAATATTTGACTGCATTGGTTTGGAAACACATAAGGTTCATAAGTAGATTCAAACCTTGATGTATTTATCATATAGAATCCATTCTCATGCAACAAAATATTTTTTTCAGGGCCAACTTCAATGAGCCTATACCATTCAACATGAAAAATAACCTTTTTAAAATATGTGAAATCAAGTTCTATTATATCCTCCAACACTCCATAATATTGAAGTGTACTTGTGATTATATTGTTTCATATGCATGTGAATGACACTCCACTTCAAATGGTGCTGAATTCAACTATCATAAGTTTTCCGCTTCTCATCAATCTTCCTGATTCGAAAATGATGACCACTAATCCACATTCCTTTGTAATATGTTACCTAAATGCATATGTACATATTATCCAATTAGATTCAAGGACATAAAAGGTTAACTAAATATTTTCAATGATAAAAAATATTTAGATTAAACAATGTTCATCATAATAGTTTATTTTTATATTACCTCCCCATTTACAGATCCTTTAAGGAAATCTACTTGTTTTTTTGTCACTCCTTTCATTCCCTTGGTTGCCTTGTGTTCAATATTTGTCTATAGCCAATGCCATGAGCATCTATCTAGTAATTTTATTTTATGGCATGCAGGAAGTCCTCTATTAGAGTTTTGACCATTTCTATTATATATATCATCCCATGCCTTCTCATCTTCTATTTTCTTTTGTTCAACATAATTCTCCATCCATTCTAACATAAATTTAGAGTTGTATGCAACATACAAATTTAATGACTCCCATTCATTAGCATCTACAACAAAAATTATAATCAGTCATTGATCTAACCATTATTTAAAGGATACATCATACAATACTTAAGATTAAAAAACTACTACTAAAATTTAAGAGTACCTTTTATCCTCTTTGAAGTTATTTGACCCTCTAGTTTTCTATCTCCAAAGGATTTAGGTTGTTGATCACCCCATAATCTTGGAGCCTCCATATGCAATTGAGGCAAGTAATTAGATGAATGAACCATGGTTTGAAAAACCATGTACCCTTCAACCATGAAACCTTCAGGTCGAGCTCTTTGCCTCAAAAAATGTTTTAGAATCTTCATATATCTCTCTACAAGCCACATTTTCCTAAGATGGATGGGCCCACATTTTTCAATCTCTTATACATGGTGTATAAGGTAGTGGTATTGAGAATTCAAGAAACTTAGAGGGAAACTCATTTGAATGTCACACATAAAAAGTGCTACATTCCTCTTCCAATAGTTCAACTCATCTGGATGTATCTCTTTAGATGAGACCCACCTATAAATTTTAGTAACAAGCATTAACATATCACCAGTTATAATATTTTCAAATTTTATGTTAAAACATTTATAAAGACATTGAAAATAATATTTATACAAGGAAAAAAAATTAATTATTGAATAACAAATGATGGTTTAGAATACCTCAAGTATTTGAAAAATTTGTAAACTGTTTGTGCAACGTCATGGTTGAAAGTGCTTTGTATTGCTGTAGGAAGCACATACTGCACCAACATTGAAAAATAGCGTTTAAAATATATATTATCTTCTACATTAATAATATATTAAAAATTACAATTATACAGCCAAGAAATATAACATATCATGAATTACCTTTATCCAATTATGCCAACCATGTGTTTTCATTCTAGAAACCTCTTGACCATCTCTAGTGAATATGGTTTTTAATGTCACACCAAAACCTGTTGGAAATCTTATGGCACGCATAATATCAAACATATATTTTTTCTCCTCTGATGTAAGAACCCATGGTGCAGGATCATATGTGTTATTTTCATGTAACCACATGTTTGGCATCATATTGATCACTTTGAGTTCCTTCCTTAATTCTATTTGGTCTTCATTATTGGCTCCCTTTAGATTTTTCCATAGGAACTCTGCCACATTTTTTCCAATATGCATTGTATCAAATAGATGAGCTATTGGGAGATGCTCGTAATACTCTAACTTATAAAACTTAGATAGTATTTTCGTTCCCAATGGATAACCTCTCCCTTCCTTTTTGTCATATGCTGATTTCCACCTCAAAGGGTTCATTCTTTTTGGCCGCATCCTTTCCTCTTCCTTTCCATTGAATTTATTTTTCTCATGCATGCAATAACGATGGTTTTGAGGCAAGAAGTGCCTATATTCATCGTAAAAAGTATTTTTAAGATCCTTTGATTTCCTAGACATAGTTTTTGGCCCACATGATGGACAACCATGTTTCCCTTTAGTCTATAGGCCTAAAAAATAAGTATGGAAACCATATTTAATCTATAGAACAACCATATATCTTGTGCTCTTGCAGAACGTAGATTGCTATGGTGTAGAGAGATCCATGTCTTGTTTAGGTTTCAACTAACTATCAACATGCTAGACTTAAAGTATGAAATTAATTTGGGTTCATACATTATTTTTGTATATTTAAGGTGGAAAGTTATTAAGGTGTGCTACCTTTGGATATAAACATATACAATTTTATATGGACAACATGGGATTGGTATCACATGTAATCCTTTCAATGCAGATTTCTATATTCATCCAAGGGAATGACACGGGCTTATAAAGTGGTGGCAGATTTTTATATCCACATTGGAAGAAGTGAGATTTGTTATCTATGGATTAGTGAATTGAACAATGGACAGTTGTAGTTGAGGTGGAGTAGAGAGGTTGAGGACACCTATGTAAGATAGATGTGTAAATATTTTGTAGAGGTCATGTTACAAGACCGATAATGGTGCAACCAAGTCTATAGAAGAGCCACTAAGGAACCAGACTAGTGAGGAGTTGGAAAACTGTGGCGGTGACATAAGAGCTTTGATGGCATAACAATAACAAAAAATCCCGCAATGGTGGAAAATACTACATGTAACAAGACAAAACGACTAATGACCTTTCTTCGTATTGTCATTTCACATCTAAATTATGTTCAGAGAAATGCCAAAATAGTTGTCCCATTTTTGTTGATCTCTATGTCAATATCATTATATTTATTGGTAAGTGAGTCCCTTGCAAGATTCAAAATGAACCAAGCAACATGGTCGTAGAGACTTATAGGGACAGTTTGTGGAAGGGAGAGTAATGTGGAGTTTTGTTGTTGCGAATGCATTACTTCATTGGATCTAACCAAGTTGTGAGTTTAGGAAACTGAAGAAAGGGATTGGAGGAGTTAAGAAGCTTAAAGACCAAATATTGCCTTCTTAGACAAGGAGTTAAGGAGAGAGAATCTAGGAAGGAAAATAAGGCTAATAGGAAAAGGAGAGTTGCATAGTAATTGTAGTTTCAAATGCCTTTATATACATGTAATTTGGGTCAATATAATATGAAATAGATAATATAACATTCAATATTTATTTCAAATGATCAACATCACACTTGGAATCGAGTTCATTGGTTTGCAGTAGCATAATACAAATTTCCTAATGGATAAAGTCAATATTATGATTAAGAAAACTAGTATAATACTTATTATACATACTGTTTATTTCAATTTTTTCATTCTTAAGCATGACTAGTATTATAATATTTGTATCTCTTAGAATTTTATATATATATATATATATATATATTGCAAGCGTAACATATTATATTCAAACCAGAATATAAGCTTGCAATGTTATCATACTCTTTAAGATATCTGCTACAACAAGATAATACTAGAGGAGAAACAAAACAAATAAAGATGGTAATGAGCACCCCTATCTCTACTCTAATTATAGCTTCATCACTTTTTTCAAATTGTTTGTACTTATAATGTATTCATGCATTCTAAAGAAAAAAATGATATCTGTAGATTGTGTCCATAGTTTCAGTTATTTTGTTACTTCTATGTATGGATTCATGTTTGGGATACCTGCAACTAACTGTAGAACACCCAACAAAAATAAGAAAAAATTGCAACTAACTATAGAACACCCCTCAAGATTAATGAACCTAAAGACTTAGAAATACTTTTTAGCCACTAGGAGTCTGATAAAGTTCTCTAGAGAATGGCCTCAGCTAAGAAAAGGCAACAGACTTATCCTTGATGGTTATGGTAACAGAATATTATCCATTGTAACACCTAAGGTCAAAGATATAATAGAAGTGGTCTAAAAAATGGCTATGAGATCTAGATTGAAATATAGATATGATATGTTGTCACCATAAGATGACTATTGGACATTGTCACATTGCTTCAAAGACGGCTCACAACATTGTTCTGTTGTGTTCATCTATGCATAGTTACCATTCAAAAGTTATAATCCATGGAACATTTCACATATTTTCTTAATCCTTCAACCTTGAAAACATAATTAGTACTTCACTGTATAAACACCATATAATTAATATAAAATGAGAAAATTGTCGTAGGAGACAGCTCAACTTGATCTCATGTCTCGCATAAGGCCTACCACATACAAATAAATTATTTATAACTAAATGAATGAGATATACCTATTCAAAAGAAGATAGATAACTGACTTGCTAAGGAGTAGCTCCTTCTCTCGGGATGCTTCCTCTAAAGTGTTTCCATACAAGGTTAGAATTTCTTGAAGCGACGACAAACAACTTGCAACAACCCGTGGCATGTATAAGGCCCAAATAAAGCATTTTATTTGTAATACAAAAAAAAGAACATGTGCCAATTCAATATCAAAGCATCAATCTTATAGATGAGAAATCAATATGACTCCCACTAAGGCACCTAGTTGAGGTTGTGATGTTCAAACCATTATTATATTCAATAGCAGAACCTCAATTCCATATTTTACAAAAAAATCCTAAACAAATCAAATTTAAATCCATGTCACATAATTTTAATAAAGTAATAAAATGAATAAGCATGGCAATCAGAATGGAAATCTCAAGAAAACTAGTTATTGTTTCATACAAATTATATATAGGAATTCTTGCGTAAGGACATAAATGAGGAGAAAAGAAAGAGAAAATAGATATGAAAAAATCAAGGCTCGTTGTCTTTGCGGAACCTCAAAACACAAGCCCAAGTAAGTAGGAGCCAAAGTCGCAATATACTTGCAGGATAAAAAAGTTATTTTGACCTATGATAAGGGCTTTGCAAGAAATTCTAACATCAACGCTAAAGCATTACTCCTTCAAGGCCTGGAAATAGTTCTGTTAAGAGATTTAATGAGCCACTGAAATGAAGGGCTCTAATATGCTCCTATGAATCTTACAAATGATTTTAGTAGTCCTGGTTGAAAACTATAGATACGATAGTTGAATTACATAGGTAAGGCTTAAAATGTCACTATACAATTATTTCTTTTGAAACCAGATTATGAAAATGGATCCCCACCCCGTTTGCAAAAAATAAGAGAGGGCCCTTGTTTAAAAAACTTGCATGCCTTGTGCATCCCTTCCAACTATTGCAAGCCTAGCAATCCTATTCTAGATTTGCTCTCTTTTTTTCAAAACGATATTGTACCAAAATTTCTTTAGGCATGTTTTCCATATACCACCTCCAAGAGTTGGACTAAATTTTGATGTCAAAGATGGGTGATGTTCAACAAAATGAGTAGCCCAAATTTTTTTCGCATGGGACATGATAATAGAATCTTTTAATGAGAACATGGGCTTTTGGGAGAGGGCATTGAAACTACTTTTCCTTCTTACCAACAATTCTATTGTTGCTAAATTAGTTAATTAGATGTATATATATGAAGCACTAAATTACTCAAACTCATGATAATTAAGATAGGTAAATATGGTGGACCCAAATAACATTGTTACCTATGAAGGAGAGGATTACAAACATCAAGAGGTAGCTCTAGTCTCAATTATTGCAAAACATGAAGAGCATCAAATTTGTGGAACTAAGACTATCTTCTCTTCCTTTGACACTAGGTGCAAAGCCTATTAAATATATTTCCTCGAATCTAAAATATAATGACAAGGTCCTTTCCTTGACAAGAGGTTTCCCTACCATCCTTTGGTTTGAGAAAGGAATTAAAATATTTAGTGACATGTACAAATTTGGAATAGACAGACCTTAAATATTTATATAAGCTTCCCAATCTCACTTCAAAATGTTATACAACACTTAAAAATGTTTTCACAACTCCCTCTAATGGAGTTATAATGGAGGATGAGAATGAGTTTTTGGGTTATTATGAGGTGGCTCAAAGGGACCCCTCTCCAAGAGGTTGGCTCCAAACAAATCCTTGAAAATTTTTCCTTCCCCCAAACCTTTACCTAGGCCTTAAAAATAAGTGGAATGTTTGTGAGCCCATTCGTAGATGGAATCATAGATTTAATGCATTTTGGTCTTCTTGTATCCAGTCAAAGAAATCTTGCTTTATATGGCTTCAAAGTCATAATAAGCTTATTGTTGGCTTCTAATATTTTTAAAATGTAAGAAATAAGCTTATTGTTGGCTTCAAATTTTTTAAATTGTAAGAAATATAAATATATGAATTAGAAGCCATCTATAGAAATATTTCTTTGACTGAATACAAGAATACCACAAAACATTAAATCTATGAGTCCTTCTACTAATGGGCTCACAACCATTCCAATTATTGTTAAGACCTTGGGAAAAGTTTGGGGATAAGGCAATCTTTTCAGAGAGTTGTTTGGAGGTATCCCCTTGGAGAGGTGACCCTTTGCGCCACCTCATAGTATCCCAAAACTCATTCTCATCCTCCATAATTAGTCCAGTAGAGGAGCTATGAAAAAATTTCTGAGATTTGTATACATTTTGAACTGAGATTGAGGAAGCTTATATGAAGCTTTAAGGTCTGTCCAAGGATTCCAAGATTTTGTAATAAAGCTTCAAATCCACCGATTCTATAGTTTTTTTATCAATGAGGAAGGCGATTAAAACATGGCACTCCCCTACAACAATAGCTTTCATTCCTCTTAATCTCCTCTGGATTTCTACAATTTCATAATAGGGTACTAAGTAGTAAAATTTAGGAGCCCTTTCTCACAAAAATAGCCCTAGTCAAATCTTAAATTGTAAAGTCTACTACATCTTTGAATGGAAATTATATCCAAATTCAAATATAACAAATCTTGCACTTGGAAAATGCCAAAACCCCTTCCCCTCTCCTGGTAGCATATAATGATAACATTAGTTTGGAATTTTCTTGAAATTATTCTCAAATTTAGGATTCTCCTGTGTTCTTGTTTGATGGAACTAATTGAGGCATGACAATTGTAGTAGCCACCTTCATGGTACACCACCCTTAGTGTTATAGTTTATAACTATATATAACTATATAATATAACAAGTGAGGTCAAGGATGGGGAGTGAAATGTGTAATCTTCTCTCTTATACTCTTTTCAGAATTCTTGAGCAAAGATACATATCTAGTGTATGTTTTTTTAACTGTTTTGTGATTTTCTATAGTTGGGATGGTTCTTGGATGTTACCATCAATAACACTGTTGAATTGGGTCTTCAGCTAACAACTAACTAAAAGAGATATAAACAGATGGAATAAACAATGAAACAATGATCGACATGAATGTGCAGAAACATTGTGTGACCTCAGCTGAAAACAAACCTCATAATATACACCATATCGTTTCTCAATATTGTTGCTCACAGACACTCTCGATACAAATTATGGGAATAGTTACATTTCTATGTCCTACGTAGTCTGGCCCAAACTGGGTTTTGATTATTAAAAATGTGTCAAGTAGGTTTTTCATTGGAATAGATGGACGCCATCAAAGGAATTTGTAATTCACATGGATATATCATAGTTGTAATAATGTGGGATGAACTTGAGCTACTGAGGCTCAAGGTTCACATGAAGTATTCTCTCATTATGCATTGCGTTTGAAATCAGTTGTTAGAAGATTTTCTTATAGTTGGAGTGGTGTTTTGGAGGAATTATTCTACCCCTTATAAAACCTTGAAAGGTTAACGATCTTATTTCTAATATCCAAAAAGAAATTTTTCCTTGCCCAATTAACATCCCATTATTCTCTATAAGTGTATTCTCATTACCATGGGAACTAGCACTTGTACAAAGAATAATCATCACACAAGAGGGATTTGAGTCGGAGAGAGTGATAACTCAACATCTATTACTATTACCATGACAACTAGTACTGGTACAAAAAACAATCATCATAGGAGAGGGATTTGTGTGGGGAGAGAGTGATAACTCAAACTTCTACTACTTCCAATTACAAGTGAAGTGTATATGGAAATCATGAAGGGAAATGGCAAGATAAACATAGAATTTCTAAAAGAAACAAATCAGCTTCTTTGCAAGATCCTCGTAATGGTCTTGTTCGAACCAATTCTACAAGAGTTTATTCAA
The DNA here is from genome assembly GCA_019776745.2 of Taxus chinensis. Taxonomy (NCBI): domain Eukaryota; kingdom Viridiplantae; phylum Streptophyta; class Pinopsida; order Cupressales; family Taxaceae; genus Taxus; species Taxus chinensis. The sequence continues at coordinate 721,036,101 of CM034147.1, read as the reverse complement.
GTTCAGTTGGGAAAACTTGAATCTCACAAGGAAATTAAGAATCAAATGAGGGCCAACATTGGTGTAATGAAGTCTTCTTCTAGTGATGAGTATGTTGTTGGTTAAATTTTTTTTAATTTATTCATTCTCTTATACTTAATTTTTCTATTTTTCCCTTCACATCTTATTATAGAAATCTTGTTTCTCTAGTTTATTCAGAGTTAGTTCTATTTTAGCAAATAGGTATGAATTCTTTTCAGTACACAATAGGGAGTATAGGGTTATGGAAAATATTATCGTAATTAATTTTCTAACCATATCTACAATACAAAAATAAATTATAGTTTTTTCAAAGTCAAATCCTTCCATATAGGAGATAAGCTGATATGAATATAAGACACCCAAGGGTGGTATTGATAACTTCAGGATGTTATTAACTCATGAGTCTTTCCAATTTGTATTCATTGCAGAGATAGTATTTTTTAGCATTGTGCCAACATAACGAAGCGTATCTATTAGACTAAAATTTATTGATCTTGCACCTTATTTTGAAAGGAAATTAAATTTTGATGTGGCCTTTATAAACCATTATTTCCAACCCCTAGAACTTCTACCTTTATTAACCTATTTTAATCTTTTGTTGACATCAATAAATATTTTCCCTTTCCTTCAGCAGTTTCAAAAATGGGCAATTTTGAATTTTTTGTCTTGCCACAAGCCATTAGATTTTTATACTACTATGGTTAATTAAGTAAAGAATGATTATTTCTGGAAAAAAAAAATTGATAGAAATTTGAATAACATCTACCTAGTTCACAAGTTAAAGGGAAACATTCTTATAACAAAACCATTAAAGTCAAAGATTGTTTTATTCTAAGCTAGTTGTATTTTCTAGATATAAATTGATCTATTTTGGTAATTTGTAGACATCAATATAATTTTCTTCTTTTTGTACAGCTCCCAAATAAATATATCAAACTCCAGACCAAGATCTAAACATTCTTCTAGAAGCAGTGGGTTTGGAAAAGAACCATCCATAGCTAAGAAGAAAAAAGATGGGTAAAAGAAAGCAAACCACAATATTTGACATCACTTGTGGTGATCTGAGTGAAAGGATTGCCAATGTCAAAATAGGTGCAAATGGCTGTGTTGATTCTGGAAGCAATATAATGGACAACATTGAATGTATATCTCCCAATGATAATATTTTTATCTCGAGTAGACTTCTCCCCAAAATTTGTTAAACCTTTGCCAATGAGCAGTATTTATAGCAAGTGAAAACCCAGCTCTGATAAAATCCTTATCCATACCCCATCAAGTGCGTGCCTTCTTAGTAGCTTTGTGTCTATAGGGACAAACACCAGTGAAAGGATCAGGATCAACAAAAACTAGCAAAGCAAGCAGTCAGAAAGTAAAATGATCCGTTCAAGTGTAATAAAGAGGTTTGGTTTTCTTGCATGAGTGGAGAAAGTTGCATTCCTCCCAATAGTGTACCATTTTTGAAGAAAGATGAGACCTTTCGAAATTGACAATTTATCTTCAAGATATATCAGAGAGATCATAATTTCATGGGAAGATAAGCATCATCCTCGGTCACTTGCGGGATTCATATGTCACAAAGAAAAATGCAAGCTTCTCAAAAAATTGGGTGCGAACCTAGCACGTATTGTTTCTAATTATGTTTTTTGATCTTTCATTTCTTTTTGGAATAAAAAAATTCCTAAAATATTCTCAGCATAAATTTCACATATGTTTGCAAGGCTAGCCGATCAACTAACCAATAATAATTCCACTCCAGAAAGTTGTAAACAACACATTGGTTGTTAATCAGTCAGTCTATGTAAACACATGTGATGGATAGGCTCTTCCCACAAGAAGACTAATGTCAAAGATATTGTGGATAAATTGATGCTCTTCTGAATTAAAAATACCATGCAGGTTATCTAGAAATTTTTTGAAAAATATTTTATTTGTTTCAAGTTTTCAAATAGAATTGGTTTATTTGAATTTGGTTACCAGATATCTCAAAGGAACTATCCTCATATTCTCTTTCAAGGCCCGCCTAGTTCTGCAAAACGGGATCTCACCATGGCTTTGTTGTGGGAAATATTTGGAGGCTCTTCTTGGAGGGTAAGTGGCCTCATTTTACGTTGATATCCCTACATTTATTGGTATGTTGATGCAAAAGTAATACCCAAAAATATTCTTTGCCTTGGCCTAAGAGTGAGGTGATTTTATACCATTTGTCTTGGTTTTTTTGGGTTTATATATTTGGGATGATCCAATGATGCTTACCATTTAGAACTGATTTTGTAGGTTTTCACACGAGCTTAAATCATTTGATTTAAAGGTAATTTTTGTCTATTTTACGATTTTTATCTTAAATTTTTAATTTTATCTGGAGTTTGGAGATGTATTGCTGATTGAATTTAGTGATAATCTACTATCCCTATTTTATGCTAGGTAGGCATATTTTCAGTCCTCCAAAAATTCTCGTAAGTAAATTTTTGTTAGGGTTTGTAACCCACTAAAAGGAACATACGTTGGGAATGCTCTGTTACTGAAATATTTAATAATAAGATATTAAATGTTAAAAATTCTGTATATATATATATATATATATATATATATTAAAATTATAATTGTAATTATAATTTTGTTGATATATATGTATGGGGGGGTTGGTTTTTATGACAGCATGATGATATGGATTTCTATAAAAAGAATGCATTAACCTATTATTTCTTTTTTCTTAGAAATCATATTCTTTTGTTGTACTTTACTATTATAAGCTCCACCAACACCTTTGGCAAATGTGGAAATGTACACAAGATCCTAACCAAACTCATAGCTTTTGGATGTTAAAGAGGAAAAATAAATAGGTAATAGATTAGAGCCCACAACTAACGTCACGACAATTCCCTACAGTCTCTTGGTGATGTTATTGAAACATGGCTTGTTGGAAACACCAAAGGGTAATTTTAAAACTTGCAGTTTTAAAGCAAATCTATTATATCTATATGATTTATTTTATTATGTCAAGAGAGGTATTTTACATATTTTGTGTGAGTTGTTAACAATTAATGGTCAATCTTACATGTGACATTCATCTGATATGTTTCGAGATTTTTTTCTTGTTTAGAATTTGAAAAAAAAAAGTATTTTTAAACTAGACACAATAGTACAATTTTATTGAAACCAATCTCTCATAATTCATAAAAAAAAATAATGGAGAAAATAAAAAATTAATTAAATATTGTAATATGTATAAAAAATAGAATAGATGTCTTGAGATTAATATCTCTTCGCATATTTTCAGTAAATTTATTTTATGTACTAAGATAATATTTAACAATGAGTCCTCTTTTAAGCCATTACCATCAAACCCACTTCAAATCCAAACTTGTGTACAATATATACTAATTTTGAACTTTTAGCTAGTTGTTTATGTAACCATGTTCTCCCATATTGCAGGTGAACAAAATTTTTCTTTTTCCTTTTCTTAGTAAAATAGAAAAAGTATTGAACTCTCTTTATGTATTCCAAGCAAGGTGTTCCTTCACCCATTAAGCCCGCTAATGATTCATGAATGGTGAATACAGGGAAAGAGACAAGGGAAGGTAAGCATGCCCATTGCATTAAGTCCTCACCACATGGAGGTCAATGTTTTTCTCTGTGGCTGAGAGTTCGCCACTATGTGCTCATGACACTCATCAAGGAGTTAGCACACAATTGTGAGATAGCTATACTAAAGGAATACGAATCTAGTTTTGCACCAGATTATAAAGGTCTGTAAATATTCATGCTAATTTTATGTAGGACAATTTTTTTAGATAAAATAAGTGAAATGGTTACCTGTGGAAATCTAAGAGATTTAATTTCATATTCTTTGAAACGTATTAAACCTCTAGGTTTAACAACATTGTCAATGTGATGTGCTTATGGATTCAGTGATGGTCCTATATGAGGTTGAAAAACTCTCAAAATATTATAAACACATCATCAAATGGATGAATAGACCGTCTACGTAGATGTAGTTAAACTTGTTCTCTACTCTGATAATGATTCAAACCTAGTAGAAGCTTTGAAGAATCATTTTCAAGTCATCAAAGTAGATGCTCCACTAACCCATGAAGTGAGTTTGTTCAAAAATATTTTCTAGCAATATATGTAACTGGTTGTCTTCTATTGTTTTAATTAAGGTGTTTGAGGATCCCATGTATCCTGTAATTTCTTCTTCAGATAGCCAAGAAGGAAAAGTTTGACTTACCAATGAGTTTTGCTTCTCACATTACAAGCAAAGTAAAGCAATATCTAAGATGAGCAATCATGTCCCTTGAAGCCTACAAATCCTACCAGTAAGGATCTTAAAATTTAATCTATGGTGCTTAGTAATTTTTTAAATGTATATTAAATGAAAAATGGCCCAATTAGAATCCTAATTGACTCTGAAAATCAGCTAGCACAAAGCTACCTATAAAAAGAGAGGTTACCAGAAACCCACAATTTGTGTACATAAAAATAAATATGAGATGGCTTTTTTTTGGGGACTAAACCCTAGGAGAAATTGATTACTATAGATTACAATAATGATAACCAAATAAGATCTATATATTGAGAAAAATGAAATGTTCCATTTATGAAATATATGTAGAAAAATATTTTTTGATACAGTGTGAATGTCTTCTGATACAAATATCCTTTCCAAGAAGACCAACCAATTCCTGTGGGCTGGGATGAGGTAGCAACAGAGATTGCAACGGATATATTGATGGACCTAACCTCAAAAAGGTAATATCCTCTCTAATCCTCGTTAGATTGTTTACTATCAAAAATTTTAAATAATTATTCAAAGTTTTCTCAATCCAATATTTCCTATTAACTCTCAATGAGTCATTTATTATTAGAATTATACTTATCAATCTCATAATCTTGAATGATCCGTTTGACAATTATTATCTCCATTACCATTAAATAATTTCAACCATACCAAATCCACTTCACACTAATTTCATCCATAAATATTAGCGGAGATCAACCATCCCTAATACTGGTTTTCTAGTATGTCATCGCCCATCCCCCACTTTTAAGTGTAACTCTATTTGAACATAAAAAAGTACTCATATGGGAAACCTTCTAGTCACATGATTCAGTAATTTATAATTAAATCATTAGATTTCACTATATATCTAAGTTATTGAATGTATTTAATACTCCATAGAGTTATCTCTGATAACTTATAATGATCCATTTAAGTACAACATCAAAATTGCTCAACTTAATTTCACTTTCATGAATTATAGAGTTTTTATTGTTCGCGGAAAAGCTTCATAGATTGATTTATAATTGGTGTGAACCATAAATTTATATTCTAGGTATAAATCTTCTATAACTGAACCTCATGTTGCATGGAAATATTTATAGTTCTATACATTTTCTTCTTATATTTCAGTATAGATGATTATTAGAAAAACATGCAAAGTCTCATGCAAGAGCTTATAAAGAGAGTTCCTCCTTTTGTCAAGAGAGAACTTTACTACTGTTATTCCTATTCGATAAGGGAAACTAATTTTTAAACTGAAAGTACATAAATAAATCTTGAAATTGTGTCTAAAACATTTTCTTGGTGATTTAAGGAACAAATAAAATCCTAAATATGTACTTACCTATTTTCCTTTGCTTCTATTCTTAGCTTTCTAAAAATATTTCAGTGAGATTAAAAGGCGGTAATTTTCTTGGGTTCGACGCACTTCCATCCATGAACATTCATTTCTTCAATTTTCGTAGCGCTCGAACTTCCATAACATATTTATGTAAAGGAGATACAATCTACATTATTAGATCTTGAAAATATTAATATAGCAAAAGTATGGAGCAAAATTTGATTGGAAAGATAGACATTTTGGATGTCAGGTGGATTCAAGAGGGAGAATGTGGTAAAAGTTGGGAAGGTCATGTATACTCTTTGTCGTAACCCCAAAGAACCGATGCGATTCTACTGAGGGAGCCTGTCAAATGTTTGACAAAATTACAAGATATTAAACAAGGAAAAAAGAAATACTGGAAGACATCCTGACAGGAACAAGGAGGTGATGGTTGAGGATGATTAGGAAATATTATAGGGTGAGTTGTCCCTTTGAAACTGTTGTGTCTGGGTTAAGAAAAACCTGAGTCAGTGAAAGACAATGTGCCAGTCACAAAATTTGAAGCTGGGCCAGATTCTCTTCAATGACTTATATATGAGAGAACGTCTTTAGGACCAGGCCCCCTACTGGAACACAACATATGTAAGGATTCCATCCTTTCATTGGTCCTTTGATTATGTGGAGTGTTGCGGACTAGATTAGGGGGAAATGATTTTACATACATGGAGATGATAGACACTATGGATGCCTTGCTCCTTCGTTGTCTTCTGGCGATGAATTTAACCATAAAATAAAAAACATGTATATGATTTGGCCCCTTCCATGATCTGATATCTCACTTTGTTTGACTCTTACAACACATTATTTTGGGACTTTTACTATACTCGTCGTGCACTGTATGTGCCCAAAACTATAGAGGTCATGGGGGATATTTCCTAGGGTTTTTCAGCCAAGAATCCAGAACCCAACATGCCAAATGATCGGAAAAATATTATAAAAGACAAAATATTTTGAAAACAAAACCATCATCCTGAAAAAAAAATCTGAATAGAATCTCCCTTGAACAAAAAACATACAATATAGGCAATCCATGTATAAACAACACACATAGGGATTTACCCAACTCAAAAACAAATGATGGACAAGAACGATATCTTCAAACCCATAGTCTTTGCTGCGCCTATGGCTACTTTAGATGGGAACACCCAAAAATTGTTTTGTATTATCTGAAAAGAAAAGAAGTCTTCTCCAGTGAAATTTAGATGGCATAACCAGATGAACACGGCTTGGGATGAAGTTATTTTATCGGAGCCTAGCAACAATATTGGGAGGAGAAACCAATTTCACACCATCATTATTTTTCCAGAGCTTAGCAACATTGGGAGGAGCCATTGTGCACATGATAGCCAAAGAATAGAGTAGCGATCACTACAATGATGAGAAATCAAAATTTCATGAATGAAGGTCTTTAAATGCCCTCGCAAAACTAGCTACATAGTAAATGGCGTGTGGAACATAACATGTTTATGTAGATAGTACCATGCCCCTGCCAATTAAAAAGTGGGAAATTTTGAGATAAAATTAGTTTTTAAGACAAAATTATACTTTTGTCTGCATGTTTTGTCTCAAATGATGCCCCCTTGTAGTAGTGTAGGGATGTTTTTTAACAATAATACTCCTAATCATAAGATACAATGAAAATCATAATCTGTCTTCAATATTTCAACTCATCATTACAATTTTTTCATCCAAACTCTCCTCCAAATGGAAAAATGAGGGATGAAACTAGGTGAGAGTCCTCAAAAATTCTAGTAGAATAAATCAAATCAAATATATAAGATATAACCTAAAGGGAATCCATGCAATGTTAGGTGAGAGTCAAAGTAGAATAAATAGACCTTGAAATACAACATTTAACCGAAAAGGGAATCCATACTATGCAATGGGGTTGTTAGGGGTGGAAGGTTATGACATATCAATTTATGTCAAATTTAGTTGCATCTCCAAATACTTTAATCTGTGTACTTGTAAGACTATTTATACGTTTTTATCTAGTTTCACTAAATTCCAAGAGACAACGTTCCTGTGACTGACTAATATGATGGAAATTTCATTGTAGGACTAAAATTACAATAGCCAATGTTAATATAAAAATAGTATCATCTAATACATACCCTGATATCCTCTTCATTCTCTAGTTTTTCTATCGTCCTGGCCTTGCTACAGATTTACTTTCAAGTAAGTGGGATTCGCCTGCACTTTCAATTACAGCAA